>CM022948.1:47545305-47818224 GCA_012931725.1 Litsea cubeba | reverse complement strand
TCGTGTTGGGGTCACGATTAGATCTACTGGGGCAACCATCATGATGGAGCTTGACATCGACATCAAGAATGCATCCAATTCGCTGAAGGTAGCAAGGTTTTTTTTTTTTTCCTCTGTAAGTTTAGTAAGGTTGTAATTATGTAGAGACTTGAATACTCGGGATCTGGGGCTGCCTATTTTTGTATGGAGTTAGATTTTGTATAGTTTTAATTTTTTCTTTCCTTTTAGCCATTATATGAAAGGGAATTGTAAACATCCTATGAAGGAGTACATTTGAGCTTCATTGTAATTGTGTGGGGAGATTTCCAGAGCTACAGGATTAAGCTAATCACAGCCATCAGATGGGGCTAAGCATTCTCACGTGCCATCCGCGTGCCATCTACGTGGCAGCGATCTCATCCCGGCTTGCCAGGGCAGAGGCCTTGGCCGACAATCAAGCATCTCCAGGCCACAAGCGCCGAACTGGACCACCTCGGACATCGTCTCGGCAAGAGTCCCATCTCGGCAGGGGCCACCCCGGATGCCATCTCCGCAGAGAGCCCTACCTCGGCTAAAGCCACCTCGGCTGAAGAAGCCAGGACAATAGCCAAAGCAATAAAGAAACCTCCACTTGCACCCCTCATCCCCCACGTCATCAGCCACGTGGAGGGATAGGGTCGCGAGCTAGTGGGACAGACACGACATCCAGCCGCCCACTATCTTCACCAGATCGCTGACATGGCGACATCCAGCGGCTGAGGCCACATCAGGGCAAGGCCCGAGGGCAGATCCGCTTGTACTCCAACCGCCAAAGGCGCCCAACACAATCTGGCCCAACAAGACACGCATTTAATGCAATGTGGGCTGACCCGACTAGCATTAAATGCTGAGTGGGCCGGATTAGACTGCATTTATTACTTTGTGGGCTGATCATGACTTCTCAGTCAAATCATGGACCCACACCAAAATATCCACTGAAAGATACGATCCAAACCTCTATAAATAGAACTCCATGCACCATGCAAGGTACGCATAATCTCATTCACAGAGCCCTTTCTCTGTCTCTCTTCTTCCTCTCCTTCCATTGTTCCAGTTCCATACTGACTTTGGCATCGGAGAGCCTTGCGCCGCCCAGGCCAGGGTCCTCTGACCGTTTGCTACTCTCTTTCAGGCTTTCGGACGGCATCCAGATATCCCAGACACCATCATCTTCTCGGATAGTCCTGTAAGGCACCCTCTTATTGTGGGTCATAATTTTCTGCACCTACAATTGGCGCCGTCTGTGGGAAAGTAATATCCCAACCTCTCAAAACCTTCCCAACCTTCTTAACCTCATCCTCTCAGAAGCCATGCCTCCGAAAGCTAAGAAGGGTGTAGAATCCTCAAAGAGCAGCGCTCGAGCTACCACCACCGCCAACGGACGTCCCTCCTCAAGGGCGCTCCCGTACGATCCAAGGCACATCCGCAGGCGAGGGTCGCCTGGGCTCCCAACTCTTTGTCGAGATCCCATTCCAGGAGGGAGTCGAGGCCTCGCTCTCAGCGGACGAAACCGTGCCACTCAGGCGCGACGAGCGTCGACACGAACGTCCCCGCAAAGATAAAGCTGTTGCAGCTGAAGGAGACGTCGCAGCACAAGACGCTCTTCTCCAGAAGCAGGAGCAGCTAGTTCAAGAGCTCCAGCGGGTCCAACAACAGCTGAAGGTGGCGCAAGCTGCCTCCTTGAGGCCGGTCTCTGAGCCTCAGGGAAAAAAGAAGGACGCAGCAGGGCAGCCCAGCCTCCCCGCGAGGAACTCAGAAATCATCTGGACCAGAAACGGAGCCAGATCCGTGACGAAGGCTCGAGCAACAGCCGAAGTCACCACAGCCGCGACGGCCGAACCCACAGCCGTCGTAGCCCGAACCATCCCAAGCGGAAGACCCGAGCTCAGACTCCAGAGAAGGACGACGAGCAAGAGCGATTTGACAAACGCGTCAGATTAGCTCTCCAGCACAACTTGGACATGCGGGGACCAGAAGCAGCTCTGTGGACACACTGATCTCAGGGGCTCGCCCTTCACAAAAGAGATCGAGTGCACCCCCTTGCCCAGGAAGTTCTCCGTCCCGCGGTTCGTCCCCTACGACGGACTGTCCGACCCATCTGCACACCTCCGACACTTCTCCCAGAAGATGTCCATCTGGGGGAAACGAGGGTCACCTAAACTGCAAAATCTTCTCCTCCAGTTTGGGTGACCTCCCCCTGAAGTGGTTTTGCTCTCTCCCAGAGCAGTCGGTTTCCAGTTGGAAGGAGCTCCAGCTCTCCTTCCTGAAGAAGTTCCAAGCCTACACCGTCGTCCCCAAGAAGGAAGGGGACCTCATCGCCCTGAGAATGAAGCAGGGCGAACTCTCGCCAAGTTCACCCACCGATTCTGGGCGGTCTACAGCCAGATCGATGGCGCGAGGGAGGCGATAGCCATCTACGCCTTCCAGCATGCCCTAATCCCCGGCATCGACTTGCGGAAGGACTTGGCCGGGGACACCCAGAGTCCATGTCAGAATTGATGTCCCGGGTGAAGCGCTTCATCGCCCGGGAGGAAGACGAGATCCGAGCCAAGGATCAGGATGGGCATCCGGAGCCCGAGCAGAAGAATAGCCAGCCTCGGCAAAGAGGCGGGAGGCCCTCCCAGAAGCAGGAGCCCAAGCGGGACTGGGCCTCCAGTTCGACGAAGCCTTCGTCGTCCAGGTCTGGGGGCAATTGGAAGCCCAGACCTCCCTCCAGCGCCAGTCAGAGCGTCAATGTCGTCTTCAAGGAGCCGATCTACCGCATCCTGGCCAAGATCAAATCCAAGCCGTTCTTCAAGTATCCTCCGCCCATAAAGAACGAACCCACCGAAGGAGCCCGAAGCAAGCTCTACTGCTGCTTCCATAAGGGCAACGGGCACAGGACCGAAGAATGCAGGACTTTGCAGTGGTATCTGGAGAAGCTGGCCAAAGAGGGCCACATCCCAGAGTTCATCAAGGAAGGTGATGCCGGCGGCAGCGAGGGCCGGGTCCACCAGAGCACAGCCCAGGCACCAGACAGCGAGGACTCAGAGAAGATCATCAACGTGATCCATCTGGCGTCCTCGGCTCCCGCTTCCTCGTCCCGGGGAAGCTCTCAAACCCGTGCCGAAGCCAGGCGGGCTTCGCACGAGAAAGAAGTAATGAAAGTCGACCTCGCTCCGGCGTCCAAGAAAGCCCGCCGCGACAGACCAGCCATCTCGTTCTCGGATCGAGATCTAGAGGGAGTCCAGGTCCCTCACAACGACCCCCTGCTCCTCACCATGAAGCTGAGAGACTTCACCGTGAAGAGGATCCTCGTCGACTCCGGCAGCTCCTCCGAGGTCCTCTACTACGACTGCTTCAAGAGGATGAAGCTCTCCGAAGCAGACCTCACGGAGGTCCGGGCACCCCTACTAGGGTTATCCGCCACGCCAGTCTATCCCAAGGGTAGAATCACCTTGGAAACCCAAGTTGGCGGAGCCTCCGTGTCAGCCGACTTTCTGGTTGTGGACGCCCCTTCTCCCTACAATGTCATTTTGGGCAGAACGTGGCTCCACAAGCTAGAGGCAGTTCCATCTTCCTTCCACCAAAAGCTGAAGTTCGTCCATGAGAACGAGGAAGGCAAGGTGGAAGTAGTCACAGTGAAGGGAGACCAGCAGCAGGCCAGGCAGTGCATGCTGGCCGCAGTCCCAGCCGTGAAGGAGCCAGAGCGCGTCAACCTGGCCGAGTTCGAGAAAGGCCTCGATGAGATCGGCCGGGACCCTGAGAAGAAGAGCATCGAGGACCTGGCCGAGGTCAGGCTAGACCCGGCAGACCCAGACAGGTTCTTCCTGATCGGCACCCAGCTGTCGGACGAAGAAAGGGCCGAACTCTCTCGGTTCTTGATGCGGAATGTGGACGTCTTCGCTTGGAACCCAAGTGAAATGCCCGGGGTCGACCCTGAGGTCATGTGCCACAAGCTCAACGTCGACCCCGACCACAAGCTGGTAGTGCAGAGGGCCCGCAGGACCGGGCTTCAACAGACAGATGCGGTCGTCGAGGAGGTCGACAACCTGCTAAAAGCAGGGGCCATCCGGGAAGTCCAGTACCCGGTATGGCTGGCCAACACGGTGGTGGTCAAGAAGAAAACTGGGAAGTGGAGGGTGTGCGTGGACTTCACCGACCTGAACAGGGCCTGCCCTAAGGACAGTTTTCCCCTCCCGAAGATTGACCAACTGATTGACGCCACCGCCGGTCACGACCGAATGAGCTTCCTTGACGCCTACCGAGGCTATCATCAGATCCCGCTCTATGAGCCCGACGAGGAGAAAACATCGTTCATCACCCCCCGCGGCACTTACTGCTATAAGGTTATGCCCTTCGGGCTGAAGAACGCGGGGGCGACCTATCAGCGCCTCGTCACGAAGATGTTCCAGGCCCAGCTCGGCCGATCTGTAGAGGTGTACATCGACGACATGGTCGTCAAATCTGTGCGCTCCAGCGACCATCTGACGGATCTCGGCGAAGTCTTCGGCATCCTTCGCGCCTACAAGCTCAAGCTCAATGCTTCCAAGTGCGCCTTCGGCGTAGCCTCTGGCAAGTTCCTCGGCAGCTTGGTGACGCGGAGGGGGATAGAGGCCAATCCGGAACAGATCACTGCCATCCAGGGCATCCAGAGTCCCTCTACCACGAAGGAAGTTCAGAGGCTCACAGGAATGGCCGCCGCACTTAATCGCTTCATCAGCCGATCATCAGATAAGTGCAAGCCTTTCTTTCAGCTTCTTAGAAAAAATCTGAAGTTCCAGTGGACCCCTGAGTGCGACCAGGCATTGGCCGCACTCAAAACTTATTTGATGTCACCACCACTACTCTCCACCCCATCTCGGGGGGAGATTCTGTATTTGTACCTTGCGGTCTCGGATCACGCAGTGAGCTCCGTCCTCATCAGGGAGGACGAGGGAGTTCAAAAGCCGATCTATTACACGAGCAAGACCCTGCTCGATGCCGAGACCAGGTACCTCCTGTTGGAGAAGCTTGCGTTGGCTCTCGTTACCGCCTCCCGCAAGCTCTCCCATTATTTTCAATCCCACACTATCGTAGTAATCACGGAGCACCCACTCCGTTCATTGTTCAAGAAAGCTGACTTTTCAGGGCGCATATCAAAGTGGGCAGTTGAACTGGGGCAGTATGACATTCAGTACCATCCCCGAACTGCGATCAAAGCCCAGATCCTGGCAGACTTCATTGTCGAATTCGCCTCCCCCAACCCGGCTCCGACCCAGCTCGGCACGGCACTGGGGGGCACAGGGCAAGAGCCAGTAGAAACAGAAGTCCAGCAGTCTCCCACCTCGGCATGGAGGATCTTTGTCGACGGGTCGTCCACCTCCAAGAGAGCAGGCCTCGGCATAGTTCTCCAATCGCCAGAGGGACTGGCCATAGAGCAAGCCTTCACCTTGGACTTCAAAGCGACGAACAATGAGGCAGAGTACGAAGCAATGATTGCAGGGTTGAACAGCGCCCGAATCCTCGGAGCCCAGCATCTGGAGATCTTCAGCGACTCTCAACTGGTAACTAGCCAGCTCGCTGGGGACTACCAGGCTAGGGACGACAGGATGGCGGCCTACTTGGCCCTTGCAAAAAAGCTACTCTCCCAATTCCAGAAAGCCGAGGTCAGACAAATATCCAGAGACACCAACACGCATGCAGATGCGCTTGCAAATCTGGCCTCCGCCGTCGAAGCAGGAAAGAAGAGGACCATCGAGGTCGGGTCAGTATCGAGGTCAAGTCTAGAACTCCATTCATCTCGGCTTGTCCTCTGTGCTGACCACGGCCCCAGCTGGATGGATCCAATCGTCGCCTACCTGAAGGACGACCAGCTCCCCGAAGACAAGACCGAAGCCCACAAGATCAGGCTCAAGGCAGCTAGGTTCTGGCTCTCTCCAGAAGGCAAACTCTACAGGAAGTCCTTCACGGGTCCGTACCTCCAATGCGTCCACCCGTCCAAGGTGGACGACTTCCTGTACGAGATCCATGAAGGAATCTGCGGCAGCCATATTGGAGGTCGGTCATTGGCCTACAGAGCAATCAGCCAGGGTTACTGGTGGCCCTACATGCAAAAGGACGCCCAGGTCTACGCCAGGAAATGCGAGAAATGCCAGAAGTTCTCCCACTCACTCCATCAGCCAGCACAGGATCTGAGTCCCCTCTCTAGCCCATGGCCCTTCGCTCAATGGGGCCTGGACATTGTGGGGCCTCTTCACCGAGCTCCAGGGAACAAAAGATGGCTGATAGTGGCTACGGACTACTTCACAAAGTGGATAGAGGCTGAGCCGTTGTCCTCCATCACGGACCGGGACTCCAGGAACTTCGTTTGGAAAAACATCCTTACGAGGTTCGGCATCCCCCGGACCCTGATCTCGGATAACGGGACTCATTTCGATTCCAAATCCTTCAGAGACTTCTGCCACGAGCACGGCATCAGAAACCATTACTCCACCCCAGCATATCCACAGAGTAATGGCCAGGCAGAAATCTCCAACAAAGTGATCCTGGACAGCCTGAAGAAGCGACTGGACAAGGCAAAGGGCAGATGGACAGAGGAGCTTCCGAGCGTGCTGTGGGCATACAGAACAACTCCAAGGAGGTCCACCTCGGCAACACCTTTCTCTCTGGCCTACGGGATGGAGGCGGTCATTCCCTTGGAAATCGGCCTCCCTACCCTGAAGACAGAGCTGGTCGACCAAGGCCGAAACGAGACGAACCTGGCGATGGAGCTGGAGCTGGCGGACGAGCGACGAGAAGCAGCAGCCCTGAGACTGACCGACTACCAGCAGCGGTTGGCCAGGGCGTACAATCAGAATGTCAAGGAGAGAAGGTTCACTGCGGGAGAGCTCGTTTTAAAGAAGACCCTGCCAGCTGACAAGGAACCAAATGAGGGGAAGCTTGCCCCGAACTGGCATGGCCCATTCAGAGTGGTCTCACTGGCAGGAAAGTCAGCGTACAAGCTCGAAGACTTGGATGGCAAGCCGCTACCGAGACCGTGGAATGCATCCCACCTGAAGAAATTTTATTTCTAAAGATGTAATGAACTTCAGAATCAATAAAAGCGGCTCTTGCCTTGTCATCAATCTGTCTCTCTGGTCGGCTTCGGCAGCACAGGCTCTACGCCTTGGAAATGGCTTCGAGTTCCTACACTCAGCCTTTCCTAAAATCCCGTGTCTTGGACACAATCGAGGCTCTACGCCCTGGAAATGGCCCGGAGTTCCTAAACTCAGCCTTTCCTAAAATTCCGTGTCTTGGACACACGGGCCCACCGCCCTGGAAAAGACCTCGAGTCCAGACTCGGTCGTTTCCTAAAGCTCCTGGCCTTGGGCCATGGAGAGGCTTCGAGTCCACACTTAGCCGAGATTGGGCCCACCGCCCTGGAAAAGACCTCGAGTCCAGACTCGGTCGTTTCCTAAAGCTCCTGGCCTTGGGCCATGGAGAGGCTTCGAGTCCACACTCAGCCGAGATTGGGCCCACCACCCTGGAAAAGACCTCGAGTCCAGACTCGGTCGTTTCCTAAAGCTCCTGGCTTTGGGCCACGGAGAGGCTTCGAGTCCACACTCAGCCGAGATTGGGCCCACCGCCCTGGAAAAGACCTCGAGTCCAGACTCGGTCGTTTCCTAAAGCTCCTGGCTTTGGGCCATGGAGAGGCTTCGAGTCCACACTCAGCCGAGATTGGGCCCACCGCCCTGGGAAAGGCCTCGAGTCCACACTCGGTCGTTTCCTAAAGCTCCTGGCCTTGGGCCCTGGAGAAGGCCTCGAGTTCGGACACTCAGCCGGATTCCAAAGATCAGGGTTTTCTACACCCCTCAAAAATCATTGCCGAGCTCATGCTCACGCGGCCGAGACCAGTGGGATGATGACTCCACTTCGGCACGAGGCAGCTCGGCTCGGCCAAGGCCAGCCGTTTCGAGGTCAGTGCCAGCACTCAAACACAAACAGCACAGAAAGTGTACCAGAACAGTGCAAAGAAATGAGAAAAAGAACTCAAAAGCGCTGTACACAGTTTGGGTAATCAGAGAATTCCTTTTTATCCATTGCAAACTACTTCATTACAAGAAGTACAGAATAGAAAGCAAAATACAGAAAGGAGGATCACAGTCCTCTAAAAACAGAAAATGGATAAAGGCTAGGAGACTCTGATCTCCACCAACTCTTCAGGCAGAAGGCTCGAGGACGCCGGATCGCCGCCTGGAGGTTCTGAGCAACCCTGGACCTCGCGGGGCTCTGCAACACCCTCGGCGGCCAATGGGACCAGCCAAGCTTGAAGAAACCTCCCGGTCCAGCAGGGCCTCATCCCGCCTGCCGTACGACGGGCGCACTGGGCCGCGTCGGACGAGAACGCGCCACCGCCCCCCTGCAGTGCATCCTCACTCTGTCTGGCCAAGGGCGGATGGCCGTGAACCCGCGTTCAGAGAGCGCGTGGTCCACGGGGAGTTCCTTCAGAGAGCGCGCAGACCACGACAGCCTTCCCCCCTCGGGGATAGCCGTCCAACGGCGCAAGGTTCCCCCCGGATCAAGTGATCTCAGACACCTCACGGACATGATTCCTACTGCTATGTTCTCTCCTTCTCCCATGGCAAGCTTGCCACCCCTATTTATAGGAAGGAGAAGGCTCAGTCTCCAAAAGGAGTTATGAGGGCGAAGTCTCCCACGCGTTACTGGGAATGCACGACTGTTGACCGGCGATCCCTATGGCGCCACGTGGAGACATCCGTCCGATTCCCTCGTCAGCCGCGCCATCATATCTATTGCTATTTAAGATCGCCCAAGATACGGAAGATCAGCGCAAATACCAATGAAGATCACCTAAAATATGGAGGATCGGCGCGAATACCAAAGAAAATCACCTAAGGTACGGAGTATCGACGCTGGCACCCAAGAAGACTACTCGACACTCATTTCTAACGTTCCGTCACAAGGAACACTCTGCCGAACTCAAGCATCAAAGTACCAGGCTTAAAAGAGAGAAGCGCGAGTATTTGAAGAAACCTTCAATTGTATTAAAATCTCATTCATTACAGTGTTCAGCAAATACAAATTGAAGAAGATTACAAAGCATAAAGCAAGAAAGCGAAATATCCCGAGGTCCCGAGGTCATGGCCGGTCAGTTGTACAGGCTGCAGCGTCAGAAGCTTCGCCGGATGGACGGGCAGAGGTCGGCACCGGAAGCGTGTACGGAGGAGGCTCCCGAAAGGAGGGGTGGCCCTCCGAGACCCCGACTTCCTTCAGGCCGGCAAGCCACCCTTTCGCCCAGGCCTTATCCCTCACAATAAGAACCCTTTCCTTGTAGTGGGCGGTGACCTGCACTTTGGCATCCTCGAATGCAGCATCGCACTCGGACTCGAGCTTCGCCTCGGCTTCATCCGCCCTCTTAGACTCGGATTCAAGCTTCGCCTCGGCTTCATCCGCCCTCCTGGACTCGGCTTGAAGCAGGGCCGCGTAATCGTCTCCCATCTTCGAGATGGAGACCTCGAGCTCGGCCACCTTGGTCCGCTCCGCCTCGGCTTCTTCCCTCACCTGCTCGAGCTTCGCCGCGTACTCCTCTTCCACCCTGGCTAACTTCTGGCTAACGGCGTCCAGGGATTCCTGCAAGCCGTTCTTCTCCACGGAGAGCTCGGCAACGTCCGCGCTGTACCTGCGGATCCTATCAGCAACGGCCATGGACTTCTGTGCCGCCTGTCAAAGAAAGAAGACGTATGTGTTAGATCCAAAGAGCGTCAGACGCTAAATTGCTGGTTTGACGAAGGGAAATGAAGATTTACCACGAAGTTGGACTGCAACATCGACAGGATCAGCTTCTGATCGCTGTACTTGTCCAGCCGCTCCATGTCCCGGGGAAGGGCGCAGGCTCGCCCAAGGGCCTCGAGGACCGGGAGATCGATCCTGTGAAGAATGCAATCCTCCACCGTCATCGGCCTCCCAGGCCCAAGCATGAAGCTCGGCTCCCATAACGGCGGTCTCTGCGGCAACGAGGCAGCAGCCGAGCTAGGGCCCGCGTCGGTCCTCGGCATCTTCAGCGGCCGAGTTTCCTCCCGCTCAACCTCAGCCGGGGGCAGGCATTCCTCTCGATCAACAGAGCTAGGGGGCGCGGGAACCTCCACCACCTCTGCACTAGAAACCACCCGAGTCCTCGGAGACGGATGCCTCGGAGAATTTACCGGCTCCTGAGGGGCTCGGGCGTCCTCCGCTCCGAGCGCCAAAGCCTCGAGGTCCTCGAAGGACAGACGCCTGGTGTGCCTCATCTCGGAGCCTGGCGAGGGAGATCGGGCGGATTGACTCGATTCCCTTCCTGAGACCTGGGGAAGTCTCGATCCCGATGTGGAAGCTAGGGTTCCAGACGTTGCCCTAACGTCAGACGACACCCGCGAGGGCTCTGCAACCTCCGGAACGGCCTGCTCCTGACCGACCTCGGATCCGACACCTTCACTCTGGATCGGCTCTACGGTGCCCCTCAAATACCCGCGGTACTTCGGCTTATACCCTAGCAGCGACCAAGCCGCCCTGCCGTCATGACCGCTGTATCGCTTCACCAGACGGAGCCAGGCCTCGTTCCTCTTCCAAATGTATCTGGCAGCCCGCTTCCTCTCCTTCAAAGCTGCAACAATCAGAAGCATCAGCGCGGCAGAACAAAAAGAAACTTATGAAAAAAAAAAAAAGGAAAAGACACGAAGGGTGTTTACTTGGAATGGTACCGAAGTGGCGAGGGACCTGGTAGCCTCTATCGGTGTCGGCCTCCCCGAACTCCCAGTTTCCCGAGACGTATAGAAGATCGTCCCCGGCATACTTGCTCGAATCCTCCAAGTATCGGACGAAGCCGTCCCGGCCTGACTTAGCCCGGAGATAATAAGAATCCCCGGACCTGCATATGTCATAGACGTCCTCAAGGTCGAAGACGCCGAAGTCGGTGCCCAGGACCTCATTCAACTTGACCGTGCCCATCACGATCTTGAAGGCATTCGGCAGCAATTGGCAGGGGCAGAGACGCCACTGACTAAGGCACCTCCTGAGAAGTGGGTGAAGGGGGAATCGAACCCCGCCTTCTATCACAGCCACCAGTGGAAAAGGCATCCAGCCTCCCGAAAAATCGCGAGGATTGTAGCCATGGTGTTCAGCACCCCTGACTCGGACATCGGCAGGGATCCTAAAGGCCAACCTGAAACCCTCGATCGCTGCCTCGCCCTCTAACCAGTGGCTGTAAATCCCCATTCCTATCCCAATCTAAAAATAGAGGAACCCGCAGAAGAAGAAACAAGGCAGAAGGGACTTACGGAAGCAGAACGAAGATGCTGGACAGCAGAGAGACTCAACTTCAGCAGCGCGCCACTCCTCAGATGAAGCTCTCTCACAGTAGCTTGCCCACCTCTGACGCTCGCCTCCGATTCAGAATCGCAAACGAAGGGTAAAGCAGACCTCGACTGCCCTATATGTAGCAGAGAGGCCCCCCTTTTTCAGAAGCCCTAATGGGCGTGCCAAGGGGCGCCCCCCTGGGATTTCGCGCGAATCATTTCAAAAATTAATCACGCCCCTGACGAAACGGCGCGCAAATCATTTCAAAAATTGATTGCGCCCCTGACGAAACGGCGCGCAAATCATTTCAAAAATTGATTGCGCCCCTGACGAGACGGCGCGTACGACCTCGAGGAGACAGACAACCAGCCAGGAGATGACGCGTGGAGCCGTCGAACTGTCCTCAGCATTGAATAGGGGACGCCATTTACTACCTCGAACATCCAAAGCGACAGCGAGTCAGGGCCAAAAGAGGCTCTCTCCTCCAAATAGACCCGGCACATAGCTCCCGACCTCACGGCACTGACGTTCTACGCGAGCTCAGAAGCTAGGGGGCAATTGTGTGGGGAGATTTCCAGAGCTACGGGATTAAGCTAATCACAGCCATCAGATGGGGCTAAGCATTCTCACGTGCCATCCGCGTGCCATCTACGTGGCAGCGATCTCATCCCGGCTGCCAGGGCAGAGGCCTTGGCCGACATCAAGCATCTCCAGGCCACAAGCGCCGAACTGGACCACCTCGGACATCGTCTCGGCAAAGAGTCCATCTCGGCAGGGGCCACCCCGGATGCCATCTCCGCAGAGAGCCCTACCTCGGCTAAAGCCACCTCGGCTGAAGAAGCCAGGACAATAGCCAAAGCAATAAAGAACCTCCACTTGCACCCCTCATCCCCCACGTCATCAGCCACGTGGAGGGATAGGGTCACGAGCTAGTGGGACAGACACGACATCCAGCCGCCCACTATCTTCACCAGATCGCTGACATGGCGACATCCAGCGGCTGAGGCCACATCAGGGCAAGGCCCGAGGACAGATCCGCTGGTACTCCAACCGCCAAAGGCGCCCAACACAATCTGGCCCAACAAGACACGCATTTAATGCAATGTGGGCTGACCCGACTAGCATTAAATGCTGAGTGGGCCGGATTAGACTGCATTTATTACTTTGTGGGCTGATCATGACTTCTCAGTCAAATCATGGACCCACACCAAAATATCCACTGAAAGATACGATCCAAACCTCTATAAATAGAACTCCATGCACCATGCAAGGTACGCATAATCTCATTCACAGAGCCCTTACTCTGTCTCTCTTCTTCCTCTCCTTCCATTGTTCCAGTTCCCATACTGACTTTGGCATCGGAGAGCCTTGCGCCGCCCAGGCCAGGGTCCTCTGACCGTTTGCTACTCTCTTTCAGGCTTTCGGACGGCATCCAGATATCCCAGACACCATCATCTTCTCGGATAAGTCCTGTAAGGCACCCTCTTATTGTGGGTCATAATTTTCTGCACCTACAGTAATATATAAGAGATTAATGCTACCATCTGCCTAAAGTTTGAAAATCTCAGAGATGTATTATCAAAGATGTTGTGATTTAAAAGTTGAAAGGAATAATGTGATATCCCTGTTGTAAAAATATACATTAAGAAAAAAAAACCATGTTGAAGATTAAATGATCACAAATTCTTCTTTCACGGTAACTACTATGGTTTCGTGTTAAGCTTTTGTTTTGTGTTATAGTTCTTTGGTATTTTAACATGTTAGGTGCTATATATCCTACAACTTAATCCATAATCTTTTACTAGAAGTATTGATACTAATACCACTTCTTTCATTCGATTATTGTCTGTTTCTGGTATGTATCAGTATCACTCAAATGTGGAGAAGATTTATTGCCAATTTTAAATGATTATATGTTGTATGCCTGTTTGTTTGTATGTATGTACAGTTGTTGCTATTGATTGTCTAGCATCTTCTTTGCAGTGATCTAGCCTTTTTCTGTGTAGTTTGTCCTGAATATGATATTTATTAATTTTATTAATCTTCTAATTCTTTGGATCTAGAAATATAGCATCTCAAGGTGTCTATAAAACTTGGCATAAAAAGGATTAGATAGGGAACTTATCCACGTTCATCCCATTGAACCTTATCCATGTAGTGCCTTGGTAAATCCTGCATGCATGCCTTTCTATCGCTCTACATGAATACTCTGTACAATGGAATTTCAATCCACGTGTTAACAAATTCTCAATGTTACGATTTTCATATGTTGTCTAATTCATGGATTGGACAAAACTCTTGGTCCATTTAGTTGTAATTTTCTATTTATTTAGAATGAACTGTAGTTGTGTCACCGGAAGATCTGAAGTTAAGAAGAGAAGAAAATCAAGAGAAACTCGGAAGACACAGACCCGATCGATCGGATATGGAGACTGTCCCGGTTAACAGGCGCCAAACTGAAATAATTCGGGAGACTGAGGCTTACCCGATCGATCGGACCCCATACCTGATCTATCGGATTGCATAAATTTCCAGTCGGGCTACGCGGATTTGTTTCATTTTGAGACTGGAGTTTCCACTTTGAGTCTTATTTGTGTTCTAATACTAAGGCACGAATTTTGGGCTATTTAAAGGGAGTTTCTCTCAACCCTAAGCAAGAAAAGAACTTATTCTCTCTTTGTTCTGAGGTGAGAAAACCCTAAGAGAGATTCATTGTTCTCTAGAGTCATTATTTAGAGTTTTGTGCTGAAGAGTTGCTCTAGAAGGTATGCTGCTTCTACTTTCTTGTAGAAGATTTGATCATCTTAATTCTCAAGATTTTGCTAAGTCAAGTACAGGGAAAGGTGCGCGGCAGGGAAGTCGTGGCAACAGGAGAAGTTGTGCAAGAACAACTACAGTCCTTAGGTTGAAAGAATGACTTGGAAAGGGAGCTGTGAGTATATCTAATCACTAAATAGTGTTTGATTTCATATTGTGGTTTTTCTCCCTGGATAGGGTTTCTACGTAAAATATTGTGCTTGTCTTTTTGTGTCCTTCTGTGGTGTGTGATTGATAGATGTATTTGCTAGTTTGCTTTGTTTTGATTCCGCTGCATTGGTAATTAGACTAACATCAATTCTAGAGAGCACTTTCAGCAACTATAGAAGCTACGATTTTTTAAACACATTAACAAGTTTAAGTCACATTTTCAAAAAAGAAAAATTAAAAATGAAATTGAAACTGCTAAACTGTTTCTATTTTTTGTTTTTCAATACATGATATATATTTATGCAACGGCAAAATAAAATAAATATTCCATCTATGCAATATCCATACATGTCGCTGTCATATCAACTTGTGCGTTTTATATATTGTATTTTGTATTTGTAAATTGTAATAGTAGGCTAATTGGATATTAGCTCAACTGTTGATGATATGAATGGAAAGTCCACCAATTTATGAATATGAAGCATTAAACAAACTATAACCCTCAAAGACTAAGAACTCATAAATATCAGAGTGAACGTGGGTGAATTCATTTGCATATGTTTTTACATGCGAATAAGATATTTGTCTGTTGTTCTTTCTCTGTGTTTTTTTAATTTTTTTACCAAAAAAGTGTTGGTATACTCGTATTATACTGATTTAGTGTGAAATACATGCTAATTACGACTTTGGTGTTCGTACGGTGAATTTTTACTCTTTTACCCTCCCTATTTCGGACGACATCGTTATTTTTTGCCACAGCCCTAGACGAAATCTCTATTCTCCTCTCTTATCTTTCTCCTTTCTCGCCCTTTCCGCTCGCTCCTGCTCTCTTTCCCTCTCCCTCCCTGCTCCCTTGCTCTCTCTTCCCCTCTCCCTGCGTCTCCGCTACTGCGCTTCATCTCCTGTCCCTGCTTTCGAAGATTTTGCGACCAGATCCTCTGGTGGATTTCTGACTGAGATAAAGACCATCCTCCATTTGTGATTTCAACAAAAACCTCAGTGATAAAAGTTGATTTGTTCGGCTCTTATATCTGGTACCTTCTCTCTATTTCTTTTTTTTGTTTTGTTTTCATCTTCATTATCTATACATCTTCATTATCTATAATGACTGCTGGAATTGTTGGGTTCGGCAGAGGGGATTTGGTTTGGGGTATTTGTAGATAAATAGCCGTAGTTGTCTGGAAGTAGAAAGAAAAAAACCTAATCTTTGTATTCATATGTTAATTTAATACCTCATTCCTATACCAACTCCAACATTAGTATATCAATCTCAACCCTGGCTGTAGTATTTTGTTGCTTAAAGGTGTTCCATAAATTTCATACAACGAAATTGGAAAGGGAGGCACGTCTGTTGTGTTTGAATTTTACTATGATATCTGGAATGTTTGAAATATCTCTAAAAGCCAACTTGGCTGAGGTGAAGATGACTACTACTGGAATCTCCTTTACCTCATATGGAGAATACCACTCTGTAGATTCAATACTATCCTCTAATGCTATATCTCCACCATGTTTCACTTGGATGGAGAAAACCATTTTAAAAAGGGCGAAGATTTGTTGGTACCATCTTTACTCATGTGGTGGTATTGTTTTATCCCCCACGGAAACAACCAGGGATCGAGCTTGATTTTAGCGTAGATTATGTGGGATTAGGACGAGTGCGTGAGTGCTTTAATTAGAAAAAAAAAATTCGGTGACAGGGATGAATGATATAAGATGGAGTATAGAGATGATGAATGTGAGGTTGAGATGATGGTGGAACTGGACTTTCTTGGGATTCAAATTACAAGGTTTATGGTTAGGTACAAATTTCTCATCTTGTTTTGGGAGATTATTTGATGAGTATTTTGGATATTTCGTTATGTTAGGTGCAAGGGGGTATGCAGGAGTTGTCTCCAACAATCCTAAGTCATGTTATGACATCCATCTATATATATTGTGTTTGCACCGTTACCTCATGTGGTGGTATTGATTTTTCTGTGTAAATTGAAAGAACTGGGGATCTGGCTTGATTTTAGCGCAGGTATTTAGATGAGTGTGTGAGTGTTGTAATTTGAAAAATAGATGGAAACAAAGGTTACCTTTGTTGTGGGCAGGGTTTGTACAATACTAGGCGGAGTCTGGCCTGTTACTATTATTATGTATGTATTGTGGATTTGTTTAATCATGTACATGGGTTTCTTTGAGCGTGATGGTAAGAATATTCTTACGTGATTTTTTTTATTCTTATATTCATTTTCCTTTGATATGATTATTGTGGAATTGTCATGTAAATAGGCTGTGCATGTCTATATTTTTTTATTTTTTTGTTCTCTTGGTTTTTTTTTAATATATATTTTTTCTGTCAGGTTGGCCATCTACATATAATTGTTGTTTACATCGGTTGTGTTCAGCATGATTCTTATGTGAGGTTTTACTACTTGGGTTATGTCTACTAGCCTTTTGTTTTTTTTTTTTCTTGTTTTTTTTTTCTTAAATACAAATTCAACTCCCTACTAGCAAACTTCTTTGATGGCCGTTGAATTGTTTGAACAAAATGATACAATATCTCAATGATATGTTATTGATGACAGTACTATCCTATTGTTTTTTTTTTTCATTAGATTGGTTTTTAATTCAAGATAGTTCATTGCATTGCATGTTACCAATTAAAATAAAATCACAGGCCTAACATTATACAAAATCGATTTCCTACACATACGGTTTTTAATTCAAGTAGATGTTGTGGATGCTCATATAGCAACAAAGTTCATGGATTTTACAAGTTTTCATATTGTCTTCGTCCTGTCTTTAAATATTTTTCAAATCTTTAACAACTTTTAATTGATCGATCTATTACATTTTGATAAAGTCTCTATGGAAAAAATTACTGCATAAAGGAATGCTAGGTGATACTCTTATGTGTGTTTTTTTTTTTTTTTTTAAAAAGAAGTTGCCCATCTACATATATTTGTTGTATGTGTTGGTTTATTTGAACATGATTCTTACGTCATCTTTTAATACTTGTATAATGTTTAATCCTAAATGCAAATTCAACTCCCTACTAGTACAACTCCTTAATGGGCATGGATTTGTTTAAACAGTGTGTACATGTTCTCAATTATATGTTATTGATGATATTATTAGACTATTTTTCCTCTTCGTTTGTTCGGTTTTTAAATCATGAGAGTTCTTTGCAATGTATCTTATTAAGGGCATAGAATAAGGGAGTTAAAGGATAAGATTCACCTACACCATCAACTATTGGGAGTAAATAATATCGACATTGATCCCCGTATTAGATGAGAGAGTAGTAATTGATAGAGTAGTAAAGTGAGATTTCTACATGTTCATCATAGTGAATTGTTGCATTACCTTGTCAGAACGAGCTCGATTAAAGAAGGGGTTAATGTAAGGTTTACATTTGAAGCTAGGCCAGATTAGATCGTAGGCCCTTTGGACAATCCAGGGATTTAGCCCATTCATTCCTGGCAAGTTTTTATGCATCCCATTATAAAGTCATTGTCATTTTATGAATGTAGAAAAAGATTGATAAAAAAACCTATAAATAATGGTAACGATATCGTTATCATAAAATTTCTAAAACTACATTTTGAGTGAAATAGTGAGTCCTCCTTATTGTTTATGCATCTCAATATAAATTCATCATTAATTTTGTTGTTGTTTGGACACCTCTTTGGTGGGTCAGTACATGGTTAACAATGTTATATAATATCAAAATGACCATGTTAGTGAGGATAGTATTAGTCTATATTTTTTTTTGGACTTATTTTCTTTGGTTTTCCATCCACTATAGTATACTGCAATGCACTTTTTTAAGATAAGATTTACAAACACCATCGGTTATATTGTTCTTTAAGATGGTAAGTGAGATCCACTTTAGAGTAAAACGCAACTTGACCCAGTGTCATGTCAAAATTGCGGAAAAGTGATGCCACGAACCAAAGCATAAGAATTGTAGATACAAAAAATAGAAAATGGTTATTCATTCATGATTCACACTACAACTTAATATTAGAAGTCAAGTAGTTTGATAAAAAAAAATAATTTGGGGTGTCTCCCTACATGATCAACGTTCACATCCCTCACCAACCATAGAAAAACGACAATAGGAAACATATGGAAAGGTGATAAAATAGCGTAGTGAGGTAACAAGGCATGCCTAACATTATACGAACTTGAATTCCTACTCATACGAACTTGAATTTTGAATGTTGCATCGTTATTTGATAACGATATCGTTATCATCATGTATACTTCTGACATAAATTTTTTCTGACAAAAGATAAAAAAGTGTATACTTTATTTTGAGATTCATAAAGCAACAATAAAGACTCATTGTACCACTGAGAATTTATTTTTCAAATCTTACCAAACACCGCATTGATGAATTATACTTTTCATGGTCCATAATTGTGTTTTGTGGGTCTTGACATTGGTTCATCAGTTGCCACATCATGCCTTAATAGGTGATACTTCTATCTTGTCCAATTCTCCTATCAGTAGTTCTTCTACATTTGTCACTCCTAAAGATAAAATCGGGAGAGGTTGGATTCATTATAGTATTGTATATAACTTGTAAAGTGCAAAACTTGTATTCCGCCTATTTATTATTCATGGTTGATCATGTCAAACTAAATCCAAAGCATTGTTCTCATATAGTATATTGGTAAGCAATATATAAGCCTTAATCAAATATCGTAATTAAAAGACGCATCGTACACTTTTATAAGACCTCGATTCTCATAGAGTTCAAATCTTCCCGATTCATGATGACGAGTATGAAAGTTTTATAGACATCCACAACTTTCTAGTGAAATGTGTCTTGACTGTGGCACATGAATTTGATTTAAATTTCTTATCATTTTTCAAATAATCTGGAGGTTCTGTAATCGATAAAAATAACAATCTCAACTTTTCATGTAGTAATGAGGGAAGGAGATATGGAGTTACTTACATTTGGGTTGATGAGATTAATTATGCATGACATTATGACCGGCAGTACCGCTGTTAATAAATGATTGTATTATTAAGTCAATTACAAACTTAAGAGTACACATAGTTTATGGATGTCATTATAAATATATTGCCAATTTATTGTTGGATACGCGAAATGTATGAAAAATCATTCAAGCATCATAACGATATCGTTATGATGATACATTGAAAAGATGATATTGAAGAGATGTCATCATATCTGGATAGAAGTTTGCGCATCTGAACACAAAGTTACTACTTATGTACTAGCTGTAAAGCAAAATAAACTCAAAAAACAAAATTATCGGGTAACGATATCGTTACCTTTTCAGTCATAAAACTCAACTTTAAGATTTGAAATCATTAAATCAAGGACTCATAGATGCGATTTACACTAAAACTTAATATCAGCATAACAAGTAACATAAAAAAAATAATTTCTTATCCCATCTCTACATGATAGATGGGACTGATATCTCTCATCAATCATAAAAAAAAAGCCTTTGAAATAAAACCCCAAGTGGATACAGCGTATTAAGGGGTGACTCACATGCCTAACATTATAATAAGTTGATTTCCTTCAGATACGAACTTGTATATTGTGCGCAACATTGATTTTTGGTAACGATATCATTACTATCATTTATAGTTTCTTCATTCAAGTTTTTCTTTTTTCAATAAGAAAAGAAGATAAAGTTTAGATTGAGGTGCTTAAACAATAACAAAGACCCACTATTCAACTCAAAAAAATAAGGAACAAAATTTAAACTCATTGATTATTTTATAATTATTTAATATGTTCTTTGTCCATGTTTTTTCCACAAACGAAACAACATGACAATCATGCGATAATTAGGTGCCTAAACAATGGGACAGGTTCATGAATTTATGTATGACATTTTAACGCTGTGAACCAATTGTGAACAAATGAAGAGTATGATTTCTTTACATGAATCAGTTGCAGACTTAAGAGTATACATAGTTTATACATGTCATTATAAAAATATTGTACGATTTATTGTTGGAGACGAATAGGTTACGGAAAGTCTATCGAGTGTGATAACGATATCGTTATGATGATACGTTGAAAATATTTTCTTGAAGTAATCACTATACCAAAATAGGATATTAGTAACGCTCAAGGTTTTTGGTAAGTAACGATTTTTAAGTGTAACTAATTTCCTAACGTTTTATGGGCGTTAATATTGATTTTAAAGTGTTACATTAATTTTACTTAATTTAATAATTATTTTGTAACGGTATGTTTAGTTTTTGTTCCACTAGTAACCGTTAGTAACCCTTACATCACTTAACATTTTACTTACTGGGCGCATAAAAATCCCGGTCTATTTTTCCTTCCCACCATTTTTTTTTGCTCTCCCGCGCTCTGCCCTCCCTCGTTTCCCTCTTATCCCTACTCATTTCTTTTTTTCCCTCCTCCCCTCTCCTCTCCATCGTCGTCCTCTCATCTCACTCGGTTCTCTCTCTCCCTCTCTTCTCTTCTTCCTCCCCTGTTCGTCTCCCTCTCCCCTGCTGATTTAATATCCCTAATCGCCCTCGCTCTTCCCTCTCTTCGTCTCCCTGCTCACTCCATCCCCAACCCTCTCTTGCTCTCTCCCATCTTCATCTCACTAAAAGTTCCAGCTATTCCAAAGAGAAAAAAAAGGCAAAGGGATTAGGGTTTTGGGCTCTAGAAAGAAAGAAGTAGAGAGAAACCTTGAGAGCATAGACGTCTGCAACAAACATAGCATCCATTTCTCCATCCATCTCTTCGTCTGCAACAGCTCCTCGTCCTCCATCTTTCTCCCTTTCCTCTTTCTCTCTCTCAGAAGTGAAGTGGCGACGACACCATCACTCGCTACCTTCATCGCGATCTCCATCTTCCTTGAAGCGGCAGCAGCCAGCGCCTTCGTCTCACCGTCTCTATCCTGCCATCCCCAAAATCCAAACAGGTCTGTCTCCCTCTCTCTTCCTTTCTTTCTCTCATCTTCTTTGTTTTCATTTGTTTTAAGATCTGGATCTAGGTTTTAAAGGGTTTTTTCTGGTTTGAGTGATTCTGCATTCTTTTTTTTACTTCAATTAGGGTTTCTGGTTTTGGCATCTGGGTTTTGCTGGTTTGATTTGAACCTATTTCTGTTCTGGGTTTGTATTCATTTGTTTGTATGCCTGTTGTCATTTGTTTTGAAGATCTCGATATGGGTTTTGATGGTTGTGTTTGATTCTGCATTTCTTTTTTCCTTCAATTAGGGTCTGTAGTTTTGTTGTTTGTGTTTTGTTGGGTTTCTATTATTTTTTATGATCTTAATTTTTTTATTGTTTCAACGTTTTCTTATTGGTGATAAAGATCTGGATTTGATTGTGTTGTTTTGTCTTGATTGTTGAACTTGAAAATACCATTATTGACATGGATGACAGAGTGAGGCGTTTATGAGCTTCTTCTCTTAGAAAGAAAAAAAAAATAAAGATTGCAGAAAAAAAAAATCAAAGATAGTGCTGTACGTTTTACATGTGAAAATGTCTATTCTTGGATGACATTGTTTCTATGATCCAGATGATAAGGCTATCCTGTGAATTCAGAATAATATTGTTGGATGGCTTCTTTTATAAGACTTAGGCTCCTATTGGTAATTTTATAGCTGAGTATACATGCGAGCTGAAGATTATGCTGTGGGGCACATAATATTTGTACATGAATCTATGCCGGTGCAGCATCCCTTGTTTTGGGGCACCTTCCGAGTAAATGGCTTGTATGGAGTCTCTTATTTCATCTATACCGTTGGCTCAACTATATTAGATTGGTAGATATTGAAGTTGTTAAAAGATCATTAACCAGCAATAGGAGAGCAGAACCTGTGAAACAAGCATCATACAAACTCAATTTTGTGGTTATGATACTATATTGCATCACATATTTTTTTTTAATGTAAGAAAGAAAATAATTGATACTATATAAAATTCTTTTAGGAATTATGGTTCTTTTGTTAATTCAGCTACACTGGCCAGCATGGAGTTTTAATGTCATCAAGGGAGCAAGCCCGTGTTTTTAACCTGTCTCTCCTTTGTTGCTGAAGGGGGTGCTTTAACTGATGCTTTAAAGTGTTGGTAAACCAAATTGTTTGGAATTTATTAGGAAAGGGAGTTTTATCAAATGGGCAAAGAGTGACTGTTGAAGGATGCTGATCTCCTTTCTTTCTAATGGGCAAAGAGTGAGTGGTGCTAGTAGTTTTGAAGATCTTAATTCTACTATGTGTTCGTATAATCTTACTTTATTAAACTTTTTTAAGAACAAAAATGTTGTGTTAGATTGGCAATTAGCTACAAAAATGTGACGAGCTTTAGATATGGATATAGAGACAGGGATGCCTACAACACGAAAATGACTTGCAAAGTTGCAATGTCTTCATTTGATAAATAAAGATTACCAAAATGAGCCTGTATCACATGCATTTGCTCATCCCAAATTTGTATACATTAGTGAACTATTTCATGCATTTGTTTCTTGCTTTTGCTCTTGGATCTGTTGTTTTGCCTGGCAGCTATGATTTGTAGTAGCAATGGTATTTTTGTCCTTTTTTTTTCAATTACAATCCTCTTAGTTGTTCATATCATTGTGTAAGTGTGTTTTATTATATTGCAAATCCTATGCTCTCCAAACCTTAGAATCATGGCTTTCACACTGCTCATTGTCGCTTTAAATGTGGTGGACCTTAATTTTTCAGCTATCACAGTTAATGTGCTGTTTGGGAAGGGAGGAATACTTGGAAGTGCATCCCACTGACACTTGCAGTCTTATCAAAGTTAAAGTCACCCTGTATAAGGGTATCAAAGTTAAAGTCACCATGTATAAGGGCTGCATTTGCACAATTTATCACTAGAAAGTTTCTATTAATTCTGTTGGACTTCTGATAGATCTCCCTGCAAAAATCAACTAGGTCTGATGAAACAAAATTCAAATGGGGACCTTCTCCCTTGATTGGTTTACTCTGTAAATTCTTTTTGCTGCTATATTAGGACTGTATTCTTGAGGCCATCTTGATCGGGTGCCCCAAATTTTTTAAAACAATTGATGGCTTGAAAAGACTTGCCAGT
The DNA here is from genome assembly GCA_012931725.1 of Litsea cubeba. Classification (NCBI taxonomy): domain Eukaryota; kingdom Viridiplantae; phylum Streptophyta; class Magnoliopsida; order Laurales; family Lauraceae; genus Litsea; species Litsea cubeba. The sequence goes on along the minus strand of CM022948.1, from coordinate 47,794,881 downwards.
AGTTCTTTTCCAACATGCATGCAGGGCCATCTTAATTTTGGTTCAGTGATCTGCATGGTGGGTGCCAGCTGACTCATGGCTTGAATGGGGCACACATTTGCACGTGGCTTTATGGAAGCAGTAGTGGGTGATATTTGAGGAAGCTCTTGATTATATGGGCTCTCTTATGGTTGGATGTTCATTCCCTTTCTGTGAAATTGACATTGTAAAATGGTTTTGAATTATGAGCAGGAGTGGACAAGGAATCTGCTCCACTTGATTGGGGTGCCCGTATGAAGATTGCGCTTGGCTCAGCTCGAGGTCTAGCATATCTGCATGAAGATTCAAGCCCTCGTATCATACATCGAGATTTTAAGTCCAGCAACATCTTGCTGGAACTTGATTTCACACCCAAAGTGTCTGATTTTGGCCTGGCACGGACAGCTTTGGAGGGGGGAAATGAACATATCTCAACACGTGTCATGGGAACTTTTGGGTATGAAGTTTTTCTCTTATTCATGCTTTTGGTTGTGTGGATTAATACCAGAACACAAGTTTAAATATTTTGGTAGGATAGATGGTCAGTTATATTGGAAATCTTGTTATTCGGTAACCTGTTTTCCTTTTCTAGCCCAAACCAATGGTCATTGGTTACAAATGTACAGGTATTGTTTATCTACTGGTAGCCTTGACCTTTTTGGCTATTTTGGGCATCCCGTGAAGCCCATCATAACACCTTCTCTGGATCTTGAAGTTGTTAATGACAAAAGTATGCCTTACAGTAAAAAAAAATGATTGGGATGTGAAATGACTATTAGCTTGTATGGTGCTCTTACTCCTTCCACTGTTTCTAAGCTTAGCTATCCTTCTATAAGGTTTTGAGTCACCTTATGGGGTATGTTTGATTAAGAGGAATAAGATAAAACTTGTGATAGTTCCTATATTAATGATGTTTTAAGGTTTTGGATATGATCATTATATGATCATGAACATGGTAATATTTAGAATACTGATTGTTGCTATAGGCTCAGGATTAGGATGGTATTTAGTAAACTCATTGTCATGGTTTGATTGTGATTCCAGAGGGACATTCTGGAGGGTGGTAAAAAACAGATCTACAGAGGAGTTTGAAGGCCTACCCTATGTTTGCATATTGCTGAGTTCATCCCTGTGGACTTACTATGGCTTTACCAAACCTGGAGCCATTCTTGTTGCCACACTGGTCACGATGTTGGATGTGGGGTTTCTTGGAGGAGTGATTCTGGTTAAGCGGTTGGCGATCCATGGCAAATTGCGCATTGATGTGATTGGGTTCATATGTGCAGGACTTAGCATGTGCATGTATGGTTCTTCTCTAGCAACCATGGTAAGAAGGAACTCTTATGTATGGTGCAGCAGGTGGGCTATCATGGCAGACAGTCTCATACATGGCAGAGTGGTGGGCAGGTGGGTGGTGAGTGCAGGGTGTGTGCAGCTGGTGTAGAGGTGAGTGCATGTGGTGAGTGCAGGGTGTGTGCAGCTGGTGTAGATGTGAGTGCAGGTGGGTGGTGCAGGGTGTGTGCAGGTGGTGGTGCAGGGTGTGTGCAGCTGGTGCAGAGTGAGTGCAGGTGGGTGGGCTGTGCAAAGTGTGTGCAGCTGGTGTAGAGGTGAGTGCAGGTGGTGAGTGCAGTGTGTGTGCAGCTGGTGTAGAGGTGAGTGCAGGTGGGTGTGCAGGTGTGCATAAACAATGGACATCAGGTGTGCTGTGCAGGTGGGTGTGCCGGGGGCTGTGCAGGGTGGGCTGTGTTGGGTGGTGCAGCAGGTGGGCAGCAGGTGGGTGTGCAGGGGGGCTGTGCAGGTGGTGCAGCAGGTGGGTGTGCAGGTGGGTGTGCTGGGGGGCTGTGCTGGGTGGGATGTGCAGGTGGGTGGTGCAGGTGGGTGTGCAGGTGTGCATAAACAATGGACAGCAGGTGGGCTGTGCAGGTGGGTGTGCTGAGTGGGTTGTGCTGGGTGGGTTGTGATGGGTGGGCTGTGTAGGTGGTGCAGTAGGTGGGTGTGCTGGGGGGCTGTGCTGGGTGGGATGTGCAGGTGTGCTGTGCAGGTGGGTGTGCCAGGGGCTATGTAGGGTGGGCTATGTTGGGTGGTGCAGCAGGTGGGTGTGCAGGGGGGCTGTGCAGGTGGTGCAGCAGGTGGGTGTGCAGGTGGTGTGCTGGGGGGCTGTACTGGGTGGGATGTGTAGGTGGGTGTGCCGGGGGCTATGCTGGGTGGGCTGTGTTGTGTGGTCCAGCAGGTGGGTGTGCTAGGGTGCAGTGCAAGTGGTGCAGCAGGTGGGTGTGCAGGTGGGTGTGCTGGGGGGCAGTGCAGGTGTGCTGTGCAGGTGGGTGTGCCGGGGGCTGTGCAGGGTGGGCTGTGTTGGGTGGGGCAGCAGGTGGGCAACAGGGGGGGTGTGCAGGGGGGCTGTGCAGGTGGGTGTGCAGGTGGTGTGCTGGGGGGCTGTGCTGGGTGGGATGTGCAGGTGGGTGTGCTGGGTGGGCTGTGTTGTGTGGTGCAGCAGGTGGGTGTGCTGGGGGGCAGTGCAGGTGGTGCAGCAGGTGGGTGTGCAGGTGGGTGTGCTGGGGGGCTGTGCTGGGTGGGATGTGCAGGTGGGTGGTGCAGGTGGGTGTGCAGGTGTGCATAAACAATGGACAGCAGGTGGGCTGTGCAGGTGGGTGTGCCGGGGGCTGTGCAATATGAGCAAATGCCCTTTTACCTTCTTAAATTTTGTTTGGTTTACATATTCAGTTATCAATCTACTTCATATCCCTAATCTTATGATATTCTTTTACAAGGAAAGCTACTTTTTGTCATTTAGTGTTACAATTAGAAAATTTGCTTTGATTGGTTTGCATGTGGATTGCGATTGATGTTTTCAATATTTCTCTATTTACATTTCGTTTAGATCGTTGATGCTATATGCAATTGGGCTTTTTTTTTTTGTTTTTCATTGTTAGTTATTGTATTTGGTTATGCTCTATTTATTGCTTGTTTCATAAGAAAAGAGTTTGTTATCATCTTCCATAATGCGCTATGGTTGGTGATCTTTCAGAGGTATATCAATAAACATTTTTCCTATGATAACTTTCCTCTTCACTCCTATTTATTTGTAGACATGTTTACAATATTTGAAGATGTGGCAGAATCTCATCTGGGATTGATAGAAGCCAATTAAGGTTGATGTCATTCATTGGACAAGCATCAAGAACGAGTTTGCTCGTGTGTATGTTTGTGTGGAGTGGGAGGAAAGGTATATCTTGAGGAACTGATTGACCATTTTCAGTGATATGTGATGGTCTTCTTTTCATTTCTTAGTAATGGATGATTCTTCCCCACCATTTGCTTGTTTCTCTCAGATTTGAACCATTCCTCTTAATTATTTTTCTTTTTTGTTTAAGAATTTTTGTTAACAATTAAAAAAGGCGGCAAGATTGTGTGAGAAGATTCTAAAATTCTAAAAATAACACACTGAGGTTGATTGAGCCATGCTTTTGTACCAAATGCCCAAGCTAAACATCTAGTTTTATTTTCCCAGGTCCCACATACATAGGTCAATCAAACCATGAGTATAGGTCAGATTCATCTCCCTGCCATGACATCCAATGATAGGGACCCAACTGCTCAAATTGAAACGATTAACCATCACTGACACCTCACTACCTCACTGTATAGGAATGGACCTTTGTCTCCTTTCACCTCTACTGGATTGATAGTATCATAGATATAATGTTAATCATCATCATGATCATCATTCATAATCTTCATGACAAGGAGTTGGCACCATAAGTTCTACTTTCCTCCCAACTTCATCAGGTCATTTCTTTAAGTGGAGCTGATATTTAAGTACTGTGATAAATTCTTACAACTGCCTGCCTATATGATGAAGTAATTACAACTGCCTGCCTGTATGAGGCTACTGAGGACCTGTGACCAGCACATGTTGAAGTAACTAACACATGACAGTGTAAAATAAATAAATTCAATAGAGAATTTAACCAAGCATGTGGTTGCTCCAGAGTTTTCCCATGATAAGAATTAACCAAGCATATGGTTGCATCAGAGTTTTTCCCATGATACTTCATCTCTTTTACCCAAAAAAGGGGTCTTTCTCTCAACCCCTTGTCATTAATTAGATTGTAGGAGATGGGCTCAAATATCTCAAGAGTTAAGAGCAGTTGTGGCAGAGAAGACAGAGAGGACAACTGAGAGATTGATTTTTCTTGCAATCGAACGTCGAATTCTCAAGAACTCGTCAAACTCTAAGTGAATGTTACGTTACTTGTCTCCTTAATTTTGTTGATGATCGATTCTTTCTTTTAGTTCTTTGATATCTAACACCAAAGTTTTAGCCATTATTTTCTATTTGCTTTTTTTCAATGCGAGCAAGATTTTCTTGGACTTGTTCTTGTTGATTCATTCTTTTTTCAGATACGTTGCATGGTTTTTGTTGTAAATCTGTGATTTTGATATCATATAATCGATCATTGGATTGCTTGATGATTTCAAGATGTTGTCGCGATTTCTCTAGGAGTTGTTTTGGTTACTTTAAAATTTGATTCCCCCGTGCATGAAATCTTGAAAATATCTGATTGTTAGAGGAAGTGCGTGTAATTATTTGTCTTTCTGTTCACGAACAAATTCTATGTTATGGGTCTCTTAATCTTTCAATTTCTAGCGCCAGATCGATACATGTCAGAAAACACCCTAATCCTCTCTTGATTGAATGACATTTTGGACAATGTATTGAACTTTGTTATGTAATGAAGGATATTGATAGGAGTGTTGCAGATGTTTTAGTGCAAGTACTGTCTGCAAAGAGTTCAAATATGAAACAAAATTGATGGTGGATAGTTATATAAAACAAAATTGATGATATGTAGTTGCCTCAAATCATTTTAAGCTCACATATCATCATTTTAAGCTCACAAATCATATCATCATTTATCAATTGCCTCAAATTATATTCAAAGACCAAGGATGGGATCATGTTATTAGTTAGAAATCAAGGAACGTAGGCGCAAAGATGGCATTAAAGCATTTGACAAGGTTAGAAAAAATACAAAAAAAATGAAAATTTATAAGTACAATTTTTTTTATTTTTTTTTGCAAAACAAAAGTTCTAACTGTTAACCATGGAGATATCCTTTGTAAATTAACAGAAGGGAGAAATAAAGAAATCACTATTCTTGTAGAAATTGAATTTCAAAATTCCAGAAAGTAAATTTAAATCGCAAACATAATTGATACTTTTTTTTTCTATTTTCCCAATCAGGGATTACGGAGCAAGATTCAGATTTACTGACTTGTATGACAACTTATGGTACTGTTGTTTTGAATTTTCTCTTCCATTCTGTATGTTGTTTTGGCACTCTCTCCTATTTCTTGCATTTGGTTTTTAACAGATGTTTGTATTCATATAGTTTTAACATTGAGTTTGCATGTCAGATGAGGCTTGTTTGTTTGCCTTTAGTTTTGCTCATAAACATCAATTTTTATCCTGTATTCAGTGTAAAGCCATATTATTAAATAATATGGTATTGTCATAAATTCAATGCCATATTGAAAACCATAATTTCCACTTGAGCTCCTATTTTTTGTGTTGTATCAATGAATCATCTCGGAAGTACCACTTTAAACATTTTAGTTTATGCCTTTGTCACTTCATTGGCTTCCTTGGTAAGCATATGGAGAGATTGAACTTTAGATTGTATTTTCCAGTTGAACTTAAAGAGTCATCTAAAAACAATTGAGTGTACTTCTTCAATGAATTGCTTGGGATTGTCAATACAACATGTTTTATGCCCATGTTCTTATTTTCTTAGTTTGACTAATACTTGTATTTGCACTTGCAAGAGTGATAAATAACTGTGAAGACATTTAATATGCTTCATTTTTCAAAATTTAGTTTGAGTATTTTTATCTAGAAGCACAAGATGAGTACGTAGGGAACAGAGGGTGTAGTGTGTTGGGGCATTGGGTTGTTTATTTGAAGTACTTTTTTGTCATGTACAGGTACAAAGCAGGTTGTAAAAAAAAATTAAATGTCACACGTACAGGGGAGACTATGCCGAAATTTCGAGAAAACTCAAGTTATCAACATATCTTATTTTGGCCATATTTGGGGTATTTTGGATGATTTTGTTTCTTATAAGGCTTCGCCTGGCTTCTTGTACTTTGGGATAGCTTGAACATATGTTATTATTATTATTATATTTTTTTCAGGAAGCTCAAGAGTGAGTGGAGTTCAAGGGGAGGCTCTCATCATTGTCATTGTTGCAAGGCAAGGTTATTAAAGACTCTTTGGAGTACAAGAAATCATGAGTTCTGGATTGCTTACTATCATGGTACTAAACACAAAAATTGAATTTTGGGTTGAGAGAAGATGTGATTGTTTTACTATTGTGTGACACTCAGAAAATTCCTTATTGTTTGTGGATTTTTCAATTTATAGGACTCTTGCATATATTGGTCATGGCCCTTTCTGTATGAGCGCGAGTTTCTTCCCCGGGTTCTTAATGGATGCAAATGGTAATCCTTTATCCCTATCAATTAAATCTTGAGAATTGAAGAAAGAAGTATGCAGAAATAAGTTGTTTCATTTTCACACATTACGTATACTAGACACTTAGTTGCCTAAACGAGGGTCGCATTTTAATGGGATAGTGTTTGCTTTCAAAAGTACATAAACCATTAGCTTTTTTAGAGCAAATATTATATATGTCACTTAGCTCTTTGACATGTAGAGAGTATGTTTTGTTTTAACTCCCTGAGCAGCTCCACTTAATATTACATGATTTTATATGTTTCTCTTTTATCTTGGAAAGAAATATAGCAATCAATGGCACCCATTTGCTCCACTTAATATTATACTTATGACTTAATATTACACGCATAGGAGTTCTATGGATGATGCATTGTTGAGTAGTACGTAGTGACTATTTTGTTCGTCGTTATTGTTAAAGATGCTACTTGATGTCAATATGTTCTTTTGGTGATGTTATCTTTTAATAAAATTATTTGATTGGGTGTAAGTGTGAGATTTCTTGTTAATGTTTGAACCGTGTAAAAGGGCATTTTTATATATGCAGCAGGTTCGATATTCAGGGGTGGTTTTTGGATAATTTTTTTTTACATATAAAACAGTTTTGTAACGGTTATAAACCGTTACTAATTTATGTGAATAGTAACACTTCAAAAACGTTACAAAAGATTTCACAACCGTTAGGAATGTTATGAATCAGTAACAAAAATTTGGCAAGAAAAACAGTTACAGAGCTTACAAAACCGTTACTAATATTTAAGTGTAAACTACCATTACAAAACTTGCGAAACTGTTACTGTTTTATTAAAAATTATTAACACAAATGAGTATTAAAACCGTTAGAAACTAATTTCAGTAACGGAAATAAAGCGTTACAATTAAAATGTTTGTAACGGTTTACAACCGTTAGGGATGTTTATAATAGATTAGAAACGCCCAAACTGTGACCCAAAAAAATCGTTACAAATTTTTTTAGTAACGGTTTTGGACCGTTAGGTATTTCCTGAAATGGTGTAGTGAATGTCGTTATATGTGGATCACTGTTTGTGCATCTCAATCCGAAGTTACTCCTTCTATAATAGTTGCAAAACAAAATGTTCATAAGAAACAGATATTCTTGTAACGAAATCGTTACTTTTTCAATCAAAAAACTCAACTTCTTGATTGTTGATCATTAAATCATGGACTCATAGAGTCGATTTACACTTCAAATTAATAAGAAGACTGTCAATTAACGATAAAAAAAAATGTCGTGTCCCCTCTATACGTGATGAACAAGCTCAATTCTCTCATCAACCATAGAAAAAAGCATGAACAAGAAATAAAAGAAAAAGGGGATAAATCAGCATATTAAGGGGTGACTCACATGCTTAACATGATATTAAGTTGATTTCCTTGTCATACGAATTTGATTTTTTGGCGCGACACTGATTTTTTATAACGATATCGTTACCATCATTTATAATTTTTTGATTCATTTTTTTTTCTCGATAAGAAAAGAAGATATATTTTATATTGATGTGCTTAAACATTAAGAAATACTCATTATTCCACTCAAAGAAATCATGAATAAATGTAAACATATCGATATCGTTATAATTATTTATAAGTTCTCAACCACATTTTGTTCTCCAACAAAAATACTATTCAGTGACTTGATAATGGGTTGCAAAAGCAATGTCACATGTTCACAGATTTATTTATTACATTTTAACTAAAATGTACGATTCTAAACAAATGAGGAGTTTGATTTTTTTCCAAGGAATCAGTTGCAGACTCATTAGTTTACATAGTTATTTGCATGTCATTATAGTTAAATTGATAATTTATTATTGTACACATAATGTACGAAAAAAATCTAACAAGCACGATAACGATATCGTTATGATGGTATGATTGAAAATATGATCTTAATGTGAAGTTGTTAGATCCGGATCACTGTTTGCGCATCTCAAACGAATTTACTCTTCATTTACTAGTTGTAAAACAAAATCAAGAAAAGAAAAAAAAACTGGTAATGATATCGTTACCTTTCCAGTCACAACACTCAACCTATCAATTGTGATCATTAAATCAAAGACTCATAGAGTTGATTTACACCTCAACTTAATATCAGCATGGATAGTATCATAAAAAATAATTCCATATCCAATATCTACATTATAAAGAGCTCACATCTCTCATCAACCATACAAAAACAAATGGTTTGTCTTGATTCTAATCATTAAATAAAGTTCTCTCATATATTCACACACAAAATTTAGTGGGTTCCAATGTTAACCTCATTTAAGGGGTCTTTGGTATTTGATATGATATTTGTGCTTTCCTTAAAGTTGCAAAAGGATATTAGACGGAGAACCTTCAGGCGGGTCCTTTGGATAGATCAGTCTTATATGAACAAGAGAGACATATTTCGGAAAAAGTCTGGTAGGGCAAGGTTAGTATAATTTGTGTACAAAATTGTGGTACATCGTTAAGTTTGGGTGACAATGCCATGACAATTAGGATGGATTCTGTATCATTTATTAAATGCAGGAAGCAGGCCCACTACGTTGCATCCCAACTCCAAACCATGACAGCTGGGAAATCAGCGATAAAATGTGGGAACTAATTCGTCAGGCAGGGTTAGAGCAACTGGCGAAGATTAAAAAATAGAACTAGATCATGGCCTAATCACTGCCTTGGTAGAGCGTTGGAGGCCAGAAACAAACACTTTTCATCTCAACAGTGGGGAGGCCACCGTAACATTGGAGGACGTTGCTTATATTTATGGCCTCCCCATTGATGGTCTTCCAGTCAATTCCAGGACCTTCACCAATACCTTCTCTATTTTGAAATTATGCGAAGAGTTGCTAGGATTGGCACTGGATGTGAGCTATGACTGCTACGGTACCCAGATTAAGTTCACATGCTTAGAGACAATTTTGGGGAAATGCCCAAGAACAGACCCAGAGACCAAGACGCAAGGCGTACACGTGCTTTCCTGTTTTGTCTCGTTACAGGTCAGATTTTCTGGACCTCTTCGGGTACTAAGGCTCCAGCACACATTCTAGAATTATTCCGTTATTTTGAGAAGCGGTCTTGGGGAACCGCCTGCCTTGCAAATCTATATAGGGGCCTTTCGAAGGTAGCCACATCCCAAGCCAAATGAAAAGCTGTGAAGACCATAACGGGTCCTTTAAAACTACTGCAGGTAAAAGAATAGAGTGCATAGTCTTGTGTTCATCTACCATTTTAATATTTTATGTTTTTATACTTGTGTTCATCAATATTTTTTCCTATGTCCAGGTATGGGCATTTTCACGAATGACAATTGGCAGGCCTATTCGTAGGAGAACTGGTTGGACCACGGATGTAGAGTTTTCTCTTCTCCTTACGTGGAACAATAGATTAAGGTCCCATCATTTCCAGACAAAAGTAGAAGCAGCCAGGCGACGTCTGGATATTCTGGAAGTCGATGGCGTAAGTAAAAATGATTTTACAACAATCAGTCAATGCTAGAAGCCATTGGCGGTGCTGCTGTTTGAATCTACACTCAATTAATTTGTTGAATATTTGCTGGTTAATATTTCAATTTATTGACGAACTCCTTATTCTATGTTCTTTCAGTTCATCTGGCTGCCATATAGCCAATATGAAAATATATCGGACTATATCGACGATGTAAATGTACCCCTATTCCGGTCAAATACTGTATTGATTTGTTATTGGATTGTGGAGCGGCACAATCCGGAGAGGGTGATGAAACAGTTTGGTTTAGAACAAATTGTGCCACCCCGTTTCCAAAGGCTGTTCCCACGAACTGAGATACCACCAACAAGAGAAAATAAACGAGAAAGACTACGTGCAGTCTATTTTGGTGTTTGGAATAAAAGGATGGATGCCATAACCTATGGGGAAGAGGGTGATGCTGGCCCACACAATGACGCGTATCTTAAGTGGTATAGAAGCATCACCCGGCTACGCATCGGTCGTCCTGACGGCGGAAATGTCCAGGCTGGACTGAGCATAATTTCATCCCAAGTAAATTCCATTTCTCTCCTTTGCTAACAATTGTTAAGTTCACCGGTCTCAACTGTCTTTAATTTGATTCTAACTTTGTAATGTTCTCCCCTCCTTAACCAACTTAGATCTTGAAGTACACTGAGCGGCTCCTGGCATCATGTGATCAGGCAGATGCTTTAGAGGGAAAATCAAGTAATTTCCTAAGCTTCATTGATGGAGTTAGATCCGAAGTGTGCCAGTTAAAGGATGCATGTCTAGCTGCTTTTCAGACAAGAAATTTGGATGACGTAGACGCCGCAGGTTTAACTGATTCATCCCTGAAGGTATCCTATATATTAACTCAACTTCATACTGGCATTTAGTTCATGCTGGCACAATTTGGTATTGACTTGTCTACTTATTCAATAGATGGACAAGGGAGATCGGGACATAGAAGAAATCGTCAAAACATCCAAAAAACGCAGAAATACAGGCAAGAGAGCAGGCAAACTTGATGACCTAATCAAACCCAAAAGTACAAAGTCATCACAAAGCCCCAAAAGATCCAAACGCCTAAAAGGAATATATATTAAACCACCCGTTGATATCAAACCCACAAGCCCAAAGAAACCCGTAAAATCCAAAGGAACCTCAAGTCCAACCTCATTGTCAGCACGAACGAGTCCTCGTATAGTCCAATCCCAGTTGATTCCAAATTCCCCTATAATAATCAGAGTCCCCAACCAGCCGAGAACCTCCATTAGTCCTTTCAAATCCAGCCCTTGGTCAGCAAATCTGAGCTCTAGTACACCAATTCTGGATTGTGCAAAACTTGGGATAGGTCTGTCCCCATTCAGCAAAATCTCATCTTTGATTATGAATGTCAAAGCACGTTATAGAGAGCCGAAGCCCCCCATGTGGATGGCTGATTACACTACTGGAGCCTGGATGAGGAATCCACATTATAAGCTAACGATTGAAGCACTAGAGATCCTCACAGTATTTTAGAATGAATTTGCTAATAAGAAGGGGTATTTTCCAACTATCATGTACCCCTTTGTCAAGTTACGTGAACTTTGTTATTTTATTAACTTCTCTTCTGTGCTGTCCACCACTAGGATGGCGAAATTGGAGGAGTTTTGTACACCCGTGACTGCCAACAACATGGATGCGGTGCTCAGAGGATCATGGATGGACAATTGGGTTTGTGGCACATATCCCTACTTGAGATTGTATTGTGGCTGTAAGAATTCCGTTTTTTGACATTTTTTCCATCGCCCTTTTTTGACCCATTCTATGTTTGCAGACCATGCACTATTGGTTCGAGTTATTAAAGACGCAGGCACCATCATCATATTTTTTTGAATGTGCTTTGTCGGTAAGTGTTATAAAGGAATGCAACACTTTCTCATCTAGTGGATTCATTTCATCTGGATTGTCACATTTATGAACCTTGGCCCTGCAGGACTGGTACGTGCATAACCAAATGAGCGACAAACTCATTGAAAATTGTTTCAGCCAAGCCTTCCTAGACAGCATTGCCGATAAGGACTTGTTGTTTTTTCCTGTGTGGCATCAAATGCATTTCTTCCTTTTAGTTGGTCGAGTCAACGAAAGAAGGTGGGAATATTATAACAGCATGACGCGTGATGGAGATTATCCCTTCGCTGAAAACTACGTAAGTTAATTTCAATGACGAATCCCGGCTGTAACATTAATTGGTATAACTATCGTATGGAACCCGTTTTTCTGAGTATCATGAACGTGTTTTGTATAGCTAACATGGATCAATGAGCGCTTTTTGCATACCTTGACAATCTCTCGAATTTGGTGAAGTATTCGAGGACTGTCATGTTCCCTTGCACAAGTTGCTGAAATTCTGCTGTCTTTTGCCTCTTGACATGTGTAGGTACATATTTCTCTCCAAATTGTCTCTTGCAGTTAGTCCAAGCTTCTGCATCAGCCATTGTCCTGTATTCTGCCTTGATGGTCTTCCACCATATATCTGCTAAGCCCGTGAACATAGAGGCTGTAAGCTGTACTCGTTATACACCCGTACATGTGAACATCTCAAATATGTTCTCGGTGTGCTCAAGCCAGTCATCTGCTGCCATTGGATCCTCTGTCCCCAAGAATTCTTTCGGTCCTCTCTTCCTGAACCGCTCATACAACACATTAGGGTCATTCCCTCTATTGTTGACCGGACCAGGTGGTGCAACTGGGATTGGTTCCGGTCTCCTTTCTAGCACACCCAACAACTGTGCCTGCATTTGAGCCATCTCCCTAGCATGATCCTCGTCTTTCTTAAGCATCTGTTCTTGCAATCTGGTCTGTGTCTCATATGCATGCGCTTGGAGTCTAGCCTGGTTCTCATTTGCCTGACGTTGTTGGTCTAACATAGCCTGCATCATCTGCTAGAATTGGTTCTGCATGTTGTTGTCCTGTGGTTCCTCTGCAATAGGCCCTGTATTCTCACTGTTACTAGCAACGTGATTACTGTTTGCTGCTCTTTTACGAGGTGGGATAACGCTGCAAAACAAATTGTTAGCACACATAAATAAAGTACAGGGTGGTCACACATTGCTCACACGATTCTATCTAACGAATCCTCGCCACGTACTTCAGATTTTTAGTTTCTTTTAATTGCCTGAAACATGTCCCGCTCTGATACCAGTCCTGTCGCGACCCCGGACCGGGATTAGGGGAAAAGCCAAGTTCGGGATCGGGACGCTAATGATGCCGCGCCACGTGCATCTCTTTGGCTAAACCGCACACGGAATTAAAAGAACATTTATCCGTGCACGTGATATCCCACAGGGTTCCGCGGTGAGGATTATCTTTACACATCATCTCACATATAACCATATCAAACACATTCTCAAGATTGCGGAAGCGTGTAGCAAATCATAATAATGTTATTCCATCCCATAAACGAGATCGACCTATGATTAACATGACAAGATATCAGAATGAGCAATGATCATAAGCATATTTCCCCAAAAGTAAAGTTAAGTGTATTTACAAAAGATCAGTTGATTAATGCCCCAAAATAACAGTCAACAAAGACCATACAACCAAATGAAACCCAAAATAAAGTTATCACAAGTTCCCCAAAATGTGTCGTTCTCAAGGCAAGGCCGAATGTCTAAATGACATTGTCGGCTTGCCATTCAATCACTCGCTGCGGTTCACTGACCGCCTCCTAAGGCTCCTCCTCAATGGCAATAAGCTCGGGACCTGAGTACCAAAATAAATGGATCAGACATGACGGTCTGGCAGGTGGGTGAAAAGATATAACAATAATTCAAAATAATGATGCCTTTAGAAACATAGTAGAACCTAGCTAAATAATGAATTTCATAAAAGATAATGCATCATTTGTTAAATAGCAACATGAACGATATAAAACAGTAGAGGTACCAAGGATAAGGAACTGTCAAGATGGCAACCACACAAAGCTACATCCTCTTTCACCGAAGTGAAGAGAGCGCATACCCTTACAGGATCATTGACCTCAGTCACACAAGGTGAGGAGGGACAATGATAAATACTATAATATACATATATATTTATACTCTACGGGACCACGGTAGCGAACCGGGTAAAAACATCGCACATTCCAGACTGCAGCTGACTATCAGGAGGGGAAGGAACCCCAAGTCGGTGGATCAAACCGACGAGGTCGTCCAAGCTCAGCGGTGCCGACTCATAGGTCAAATACTATAAATCAAATCACATGCACAGTAAGAAACGGGGTGCCGAGAGGCACAAAATACACATTCATCTCAAGTCGACATATACAGGCTAGCAAAAGCTAAGCACATCTCTTCTAGTACTCTTGGAACAGTCTAGTCATATCATGCGGGTTGAAATCCCAAGATAGGAGTTTGGTTGAAAATCGAATACAAATAGTTTCCCATTCCTTTACAGGCTAACAATGGGGTTCCTAGAATTGAATCAGAGTGAATAGGGTCCCGTATGTCGATCATGATGTAATTTGGTACTCTTTAAGAGTTAGGGACATTCTGGGTCCTTATACACATGGGTCAATCTAGAAAATCTCATAGAATCTCCATGATGAGGTTCCTCCTTCCTCCGGACTTCATGCAATGCCTTACAGGTCCTTAAATAAAATTGGGGCTCCAAATGATACCACCCCACTCACAATTTACCTAAATCTTTCATGGGTTTAAATGTATCATTACAGGTTCAATGTCTTCAAGTAAGAAGAGAAGGGATAGAGCTGAATTGGACTTGAGTATGGGCTTGAAATGCATCTGGAGAACAGTCCCACAATTCCCTTTATTTTGCAGTTCATCTCATTTCAGTCCGATCGATTGGACTCATTGGCCGATCAATCCGGAAACGTTCTCAGTTATTTATAGTCCGATCGATCGGACCTGATGGGCGATCGATCGGTTCAGAAAACACTCTCAGTTATTTACAGTCCGATCGATCGGTTCTGAAAAAACTCTCAGTTATTTACAGTCCGATCGATCGGACCTGATGGGCGATCGATCGGACAGCGACGAATCTCAACCCATTTGGTTGAATTCCTCTTTTGTCCAACTCCTATCCATTTCCTTTCTTTCCCCTTCTTCCAAACATAACTTCATGATTATTTGGGCCCTTCCTTGACCTCCTCATCTCATCAAATCATCATTCAAAATCAATAATACCAAACTATCAAGCATGATAAACCATTAAAACTATTAATGAAGATAAATCAAGATTTTGCATAAAACATGATAAACACATGAGAATCATTTCATCCACTTGCCTTGGGTCCAATGCAAATCAAATTGAGCTCTAATCACCTCTTAAGCCCACAATCAATCACCTATACAAAAACCCCCAAAATCCAACCCTAGATTATCAAAATCCAAGCAAAACAAAACGAAATCTCCCAATAAACGAAATGGAGCTTCCCTAGGGCTAAACAAACAAGATTCTAAAACTTTTAGGAAGATCACTTACAAGGAAGTTCTTCAAAAGGCAAGGTGTTGTCCAAAGGAAGCCTTGAAGTGGGCGGTTTTCTTTGAAAATGGTGTCAAGATGAAGCCCTTGAGACAAGGAAGAAGATTGTAGCCTCTATTTTTCCATTAGCACTAGCTTGGTGGAAGATTGAAGATGAAGAAGCAAGAAAAGGCAAGGGAAAACCCTAGGGCTGGAAATCTCTTCTCCTTTTAGGGTTTTTGCTAGAAATGAAAAAATGAAGAAAAAGCTCTCTATATATAGCAAGTGGGAATGGGGCCCACAACTTAAAAGACTTCTCGGGCTAAAAACATGGCTTTCGGGGCCTCAAACGAATTCGACGAAGAAGACAAAGTTGATCGGCGAAATTTCTAGTTTCCAAAAAGTATATATTTTGCACATTTTGGTGACATTGAAATTGGTGTCCAGATTTTGGTTAAAAAGACCATTTTGCCCTCAATTGTAAAAAGTCGGTTTTAGGGTCCTCAAATGGAAACGATGTCAACATGAAAGTTGTAGGATTAACAAGATAAGTTCGATGGGGTTAAAAACACAATTTTTTTGAAATCATCGTTAAACCCCCAATCTCACACAATTCGTAACAAGAACCCCCAAAGGGTCCCACAAGTAAAAAGGCTCTCCAAATTCCCCAAAGCTATTATAAAAGCTATTCTAATCCCAAACTTAATCAAAAACCACTAAACACACTTAAAACTAAAATACAACTTAATTAACTCTAATTGAGGTCTCTCGGGTCGGGGTCTTACATCCTCCACCCCTTTGGACATTTGGTCCTCCAAATGAAAATTAAAACTCACCTCCGGTAGGAGATGTGGGTACCTCTTCTGAACTTGATCCCATAATTCCCAAGTTGCTTCTTCCGGTCCATGATTCTCCCAAAGCACTTTGACCCACTGAATAGTCCGAGTTCTCAACTCTTGTTCCTTGGTGTCAATAATCTGCTTAGGCTTCTCAACATAAGTCGCATCTTCTCGGATTTCTAATGGCTCATAACGGAGTATGTGTACTCCGTCGGGTGAAGGAAACCGCGATTCAGATCTGAAACTTCTCCTAAAGAGACTACTATGGCTGATGCAAAGCATGACAGATTTTTCAAAATCTGATTTCTACACTATGCAGCGGAAATCAGCCATAAAGAATCGCATAGAAACTCCATTAAATCATGACCAACAAGTGTATAATTAAAGGAGATGATAGAAGACTATTACCTCGAAGATTTGTAGACTTCAAATCTCTGAAAAAATAGATCCAAAGGCCCGAACTCAGACTTGCAATTTGCAAACAAGTTGCTGGAATTTTCTGCACTAGTATTGCCTTTGATCTTCTCCTCTATCTCACTTCCAAATCTGATTGGCTAAGATGGTGGGATCTTAATCTAGGAAACAAGAACTATTTCTCCAAGGGAAAAACTCAGACCTTAAGCTCTCATCTATCAAGAAGAGAACCTCTCCAAGGCTGGGCATGTGGCTCTCTTAGTGTGTTACAAAGTGTTGGACGTCCAAGGCTTGTATGGTTTCTTTTATAGAAACTTTTGTGGAAACCTTTCCCATAAAGTTATCTCTCCTTATTCTAATTGATGTCCAAAAAGGAAAGACTTATTTCCTTTAAGAAACACTCCAATTAGAAAAGGAAACTAAAAGAAACTTTCCATACAATTAGTAATCCTAGTTGTAGAACACTTACTAATTTTAAGTTCCTAATCCAAAAAGGAAACTAACTCATAGGAATACTAAACCAAAGAGGAGTCCAACTTTCCAAGTAGAGAGTCCTACTCAAAGTTGGAAACCTTACCCATGGAAATCCTATTATGGACGTCCCACATATCAATGCACACCATGGCCCACATACAATTTATCTAGAGTTAAATTCATGTATGCCATCAAAGGCCTATTTGAATTTTAAACTCAAAATTATTTTTCCACTAAAATAATTCATCCTTATGTTATCTAAACATCTTAGGAAACCATGCCAATCTTGGTAAGTGACTAGAGAAGGGACCAAAAGACATATTTGCCATTGGCTCCCAAAATGACCAAAATGTCCATGCTAAACCCATAGCAACATTAAGACCATTTTAACCTTAACTCATTCCACTAGAGAGTTATGGTTGAACTCCAAGGACAAATATATATTATAATAAGCTTGTCATAAAATGACAGTTGTCTTCGACCTACTAAGTGTAATGACCTGAATGCCCCTCTATGTAACATCCATAATCGAGTCAGGTTATCATATGTACTATCAACCTTCCCGATTACATCTAAACCTTAGAACTTCATATCCTTAACATAATCATCATTTGAATATCATTCTCTTGATCCAGGGAGCGACCCACAAGTTCAATATCCATATGGAACATCCATATACTAAGATCTTAGATTTTGATGATCAATCGGATAATTCTAAGGGGACGATTATTCCATCATCAGATGGCATAGATTCTATATTGCATTTGCACGTCCCAACTGATCAAGTCCAAGTACCCAAAACACAGAGCTGTTGACCCATGAAAAGAATCTCACCCATAGTGAATTAAAGCACAAGAACTTGACTTCGTCAGTTCATCCACAAATGCTCAAGATTAAGAGCACCGGTTACTTAGTAGCATGAGGTGACTTGATCTCTTTTCTGTGATAGTACTATTTTAGAGATCACACCTACAATGGTCCTGTTCAATGCATGACACATGCACTAATGAGATAGATCCGGGAAAGCCCTCCCGTGACTTAGGTAAGTCACCCTGAATACAGGAGAGTCTCTCATTATAACTTATACCAAGATGAAGTACCCAGCTCCATCTCTCAGTTATGAACAAATATGATGTTTCCAGTTGTCCATGAATCAGACCTATCTGTGCGTAGACACTACACACCTAATTCATTTACTAGAAACAATGGGCCTTACCAACCATACATATATACATGTTTAAGCATAAAAGAGTCTTTCAATTAAATAACCAGTAAATATCCAGTAACAAAAGATGAGAGTGCAGCTAGTGGGCTTTAGGGCATACACCAATCCCAACATCGGGAACGTACTTCTTCAACATAGACACATGGAAAACATTGTGTACGCCGGAAAGTTCAGGTGGTAGGGCTAATCTGTAAGCCACATCACCAATCTTACTCACAATGTCATACGGTCCAATATACCTCTAGACAGTTTGCCCTTCTGTCCAAACCTCAAAGTTCCACGAGTAGGTGACACTTTCAAGAAAACCTTATCTCCTTCTTTGAACTGTAAGTCCCTTCTATGAGAGTCTGCATAACTCTTCTGTCTACTCTGAGCCACTTTCAAACGTTCTTGGATCAACTTGACCATGTCACTTGTCTCACTAACAATGGTCGGTCCATGGAAACTGCGAGTACCAACTTCTTCCCAACAAACAGGTGTCCTACACCTTCTGCCATACAAAGCCTCAAAAGGGGCCATACCAATACTCGAGTGGAAACTATTGTTGTAAGCGAACTCACACAATGGTAAGGCTTCATCCCACTGAGTCTTGAAATCTAACACACAAGCTCGGAGCATATCCTCCAGTGTCTGAATTGTCCTCTCTGACTGACCATCGGTCTGTGGGTGATAGGCTGTGCTGAACTGTAACTTCGTACCCATAGACTCATGCAATGTCTTCCAAAATCTCGAGACAAATCTGCTGTCTTTATCGGATGTGATGGAAACTGGCTGTCCATGACGACTGACGATCTCTGTGACAAACAACTGTGCCAAAGGTAACATATGCATCTTCTTCCCAGTCTTCATCGGTAGGAAATGAGCAAACTTGGTGAGACGGTCCACTATGACCCAAATAGCATCATTGCCCTTACTAGTCTTTAGTAAACCTGATATGAAGTCCATGGTGAAAGACCAAGATCGAATCCTAGAGGGGGGGGGGTGAATAGGATGCTATTAAAAATTTAGGCCACTTCTGAACATTTTGATTATTAGGTGACTTATGCTTTGATGATAGTAAGCTAGCTTGATAAGAGAGAGAGTTTCTAAGTTAAACATACAAATTCAAAAGACAAATACATCCTTTAATCAAGCTCATACCCAATTAAAAGGTCAACAATCATAAAAAGGAAGGTAAACACAAATCACCATAACACAATCAAATATAGTGGTTCGGCCAAGTTGCCTACATCCACTCCCGGTAACCTTACCGGATTTCACTAGTCAATTCAAGGTTTAGGATCACCTCAAACCTTACAACCTCATCATTATGCTTTTCAAGGCTAAGCATGAACCTTTACAACACAATATGTGCTTTTTAAGGCTAAGCACCAACCTTTACAACATTGATTTTTCTCTTAAGTGAAATGCCTATTTGTGCATTGGTAAGAGAACAAATTATTAAACACAGTGGTTTGCCTCTAGATAGGCTGAATGGACAATGATAACATACTACTAGAAGCATGCATATGAATGATAATGTTTATGACTAATGCATGAACTAGAAAGCTCACTTTCTCTTTTAAAAGGATGTAACTTCAAATAATGCAAAGGATGATAATCAAATGTAAGAGAAAGAGTTGTATTACTCAACACATGGTTTGTCAAAAGATCAAACTTAAAACAATAGTTTTGAAAGTTAATGTTCGAAAACACATGTGAATGAGAAGACATATGTTGATTTCATAATGCAAATACTTTTCAAAGATCAAGGCATGTTATGAAAAGAAACAACATCTTTAGAAGAGGACTAACACTTTGATCATGCTTAAAAGAAAACAAAGATTAAAAGTCTAAGCATGAAATAGAGGTAGAGATTTAGAAAGCACACCCATTTTAAAGATCAAAGATTTGAAAAGATGACATGCTTACATAATCCCTTTTGAAAAGTTTTGAAAAGCTCCTCTTTTGGCTCAATAGTTCTCAAAAGATCAGCAACTTTCCCCAAAGAGAAAGTCACTTTTTATAGAAGTCACTTTTTATAGAAAAAGTGTTCCCAACGGATAGCTATCGGCTAGCCGACAACTTGGTGACCAAGAAACACCTGTCGGTCTAGAGATTTAAGCACTATCGGTTGACCGATAGGAGCCGAAGATCTGACCGACAGAGAAGATCTGAAAGTTGAAGCTCTCTGGAACTGGAACCGACGATCTATCGGCTGGGCTCGGTTCTTTTGTCGGCTGACCGATGGGAGCCGACAGATGGACCGACAGAATGTGCAAGCAGAAAACGCAAAGATCTGAAGATTTTCCAAGTAAAAACAAAGCTTATGATAGAAAGATATGCAAGAGGATCCTAAGAAGGAGAACATGAATGAGAGAGAGATCAAGATGAGACAATGAATGCATCCAATCAAATTGCAACAAAATAAACACTCTAACAATCTCCCCCTTTGCAATTTGATGGCAACTCTAAGCTTGATACTCTCTCATACGCCACAAACTAAAACACCAACTTCTTTGGACATTTAAGGAGCTTTGGATGTTTTGGGATTTTGGATATTTTGGAGCTTTGGATTTTCCTCGCAAGAGCAACTAGACAAAGCTTCTCCCCCTCAATTTGATAGACCTTGATTCTACTCCCCCTCAAATTGAGACCACTTTACATATCATTCTCTCCCCCTTTGACATCTAATTGCAAAGGATCTCGCCCATCTACAAGAAGACACAAACCTTGTCAGTAGCACCTGTTTATAAGAGAAGTGAAGACTTTCTCTGTAAGAGTCTTAGTGAATGGGTCAGCTAAGTTATTTGCTGAAGCAATATGCTCCACCACTATCTCTCCATCCTGAATGAATTCCCGGATCAAGTGCTACTTTCTCTGAATGTGCTTTCCTTTCTTGTGATTCCTGGGCTCTTTGCACTGTGCTACAGCACCAGTGTTCTCGCAGTACATGACAATCGGTTTTTGTACTGCAGGAACAACTCCCAATTCCATTAGGAATTTTCTGAGCCATACCGCTTCCTTCGCAGCTTCCGATGCCGCCACATACTCTGCTTCCATGGTAGAATCAGCTATACAGGATTGCTTGACACTTCTCCATGATATAGCCCCTCCTGACAAAGTAAAGACGTACCCTGAGGTAGACTTTCTGGCATCACTATCAGATTGGAAATCGGAGTCTGTATATGCCAATGGCGTTAGATCATCTGCTCGAAAGGTTAGCATATAATCTTTCATTCTCCGAAGATACTTGAATATATGCTTAACAGCTGTCCAATGCATAGGTCCAGGGTTTAACAGATATCTGCTAACCATGCCAACGGCAAAGCAAATATCTGGTCTAGTACATAACATAGCATACATGAGGCTTCCAACAGCGGATGCATATGGAACTCTCCTCATGCTCTCTATCTCTTCAGATGTCTTTGGACATTGATCTGGAGACAGTGGTACTCCATGTCTAGAAGGTAGGAGGCCCTTCTTGGAGTCATGCATATTAAACTTGACCAATATCTTCTCAATGTAAGAAGATTGGGATAGGGCTAACATCTTATTCTTGCGATCACGCAAAAGCTTGATCCCTAAGATATAGCTGGCCTCACCCAAATCCTTCATCTGAAATTGAGAGGATAACCAAACTTTTGTGGATGACAATAAACCTACATCATTTCCTATGAGTAATATGTCATCTACATACAGAACCAAAAATGCAACTGCTTTCCCATTTCCTTTCTTATACACACACGGTTCATCAATGTTTTGATCAAAGCCAAAAGATTTGACTGCCTGATTAAACTTGATGTTCCATGCTCTAGATGCTTGCTTAAGTCCATAGATGGACTTCTTAAGTTTACAAACCATGTTATCTTGGCCACTAGCAATGAAGCCCTCTGGTTGCATCATATAGATGCATTCGTCAAGACTTCCATTAAGAAAAGCTGTCTTGACATCCATCTGCCATATCTCGTAGTCATAATGACATGCGATGGCCAAGAGAATCCTTATGGACTTAAGCATAGCCACTGGTGAAAAGGTTTCCTCATAATCGATACCCTCTTTCTGAGTATATCCTTTCGCCACCAGCCTTGCTTTGAAGGTTTCCACCTTCCCATCCACTCCTCTCTTTCTCTTGTAGATCCACTTGCACCCTATGGGTTTAATCCCTTCAGGTGCATCTACAAGTTCCCAGACTTGATTGGAATACAAAGAATCCATTTCAGATTTCATCGCTTGCTGCCACATGTCAGCATCTATATCCGTTACTGCTTCATCATAACTAGTAGGATCCTCAACCAGATCTTCAGAGTCTGTCTTAAAAGACACTCCTAGATATCTTTCTGGCTGTCTAGAAATTCTCCCACTACGACGAGGCTCCGGAGTGTTTAAAGGAATATCTTGTTCATCTACTGTCTCAGGATCTGGTACAGATGTTATAGGAGATCCCAGAAGAATCTCCTCAAGGGTTTCTTTATAACTAAGCTCTTGGTGCATCATACAATCATCCTCCAAGTACCTAGCATGAGTGCTGATGAGCACCTTTTGCTCCTTTGGATGATAAAAGATGCCACCTCTCGTTCCCTTAGGATACCCAATAAAGTAGCACATTTCCGATTTGGGTTCTAGCTTGGTAGCTTTATCATTCAGTACATAGGCTGGACAACCCCAAATGTGGATATGATTTAAACTAGGTTTTCGACCTGTCCACATTTCTTGTGGTGTCCTAGGTACTGACTTAGATGGTACCAGATTTAAAATATATGCTGCTGCTTCTAAGGCATATCCCCAAAAAGATATAGGTAGGGTTGCATGACTCATCATGGACCTTATCATATCAAGAAGGGTGCGGTTTCTTCTCTCCGCTACACCATTTTGTTGGGGTGTACCCGGTGCAGACAACTGAGACACAATCCCATGTTGTGTGAGGTACTCCTTGAACTCACCCAGGAGGTACTCGCCACCTCGATCAGATCGAAGGGCTTTGATATGTTTCCCTAATTGTAGCTCCGCCTCAGCCTTGAATTGCTTGAACTTATCAAACGCCTCAGACTTGTGTCGCATTAGGTATACATATCCATACCTAGAGTAATCATCGGTGAAGGTGATGTAATACTCATACCCTCCTTGAGCCGGTTTGTTCATAGGACCACAGACATCAGTGTGAATCAATTCTAACAACTCCTTTGACCTTAGTCCCTTTCCAGAGAATGACCGTTTGGTCATCTTTCCCTTGAGACAAGATTCGCACTGAGGAAAAGGTTCGAAATCTAATGAGCTCAAGGGCCCATCTTCTACCAACCTCTGAATCCGTTTTGGGTTAATGTGACCCAAACGTAAGTGCCAAAGATATGTGTCATTGATTGAAGATACCCTTCTCTTAAGGGAAGTTGAGCTTTCTTGTTGTACATTATGCAGTGTGGGAGCAATAGGATATATATAAAATAAGTTTTCATGTATTCTACCGGAACATATAATATTTCCATCTCTACTGATATCAATACCAGAATGGAAAGAAACTGAATAATTAAATTCAATTAATCTGGAAACTGAAATTAAATTCTTCCTCATGTCCGGAACATAGAAAACATTATTTAAAACTAATATCCTATTACATGGAAAATGTAAGGTAACTACTCCTACTGCAACTGCCCAAACTTTAGCTCCAGTTCCGACTCTAAAGACAAACTCTCCTTTCTCAATTCTCTGCATTATCTGAAACCCCTGCAATGAATTGCAGATATGATTAGTGGCTCCCGAGTCTACTATCCATGAGTCAGTAGATTCAACCACTAGACAAGTTTCAATCTAGTATGAAAAAGATGTACCTTTCTTAACTGAGGCCAGGAACTTGGGACAATCTTTCTTCCAATGACCTTTGAGGCCACACTTGAAGCATTTCCCTTTGGGCTTTCCATCTATACCCTTGTCCTTCTTATTACCAGCATTATCCTTTTTCTGCCCTTTTCCCTTATTCTGCTTCTTCTTGGACTTCTTCCCTTTCAGGTTCAGTTTAGAGGAAGACTGGAAAAAATGAGCTTGGGCTTTGGGCTTCATGATGACCTCTGCCGCCTGGAGTTCTTTCATTAACTCAGGTAGAGTCATGTCCATCTTGCTCATATTGAAATTGAGCTTGAACTGATTGAAAGAATCCGGCAGAGTTTCGAGAATCATGTCAGTTTGACTCCCTGCATCAATCTCAGCCCCTAGAATCTCAGCTTCATTGAAACAATCCATCAGCTTGAGCATATGCTCTCTGACAGGTGTTCCCTCAGCCATCCTAGCATTCATGATGGTCCTCATAGCAGCTTGCCTAGCTGGCCTGCTCTTGTCTGCGAACATCTCAGACAAGGACATCATGATTTCATAGGCTGTGTCCATTTGCTCGTGCTGTGTTTGCAACACGTTGGACATGGAAGCGAGCATGTAGCATTTAGCCATGCTATTCGCTTTCTTCCATTTCCTTTCAGCCTCCCGCTGGTCATCTGTAGAATTAGCATCAATATTGGGACAGTTTTCCAGCAAGACATACTTGTACTCCTCAGCAGTGAGTACTATGTCAAGATTTCTCTTCCAATCTACGTAGTTAGGGCCAGTCAGTTTATTCTCACGAAGAATGCACATCAACGGACTAAAAGAGTCTTTACCCATCTCTTTCTGGATATAAAACGGTTTATAATTAGACATGCAGTATATATGTAATATGCATATGGTGCTTGTTACAAAAGGAAAAACAAAGCACAAAAAACTTTTTACATTATTCAACCCCAATCATAATGTATCAGTGTTTCAACCTCCTCATAGACCCTCCATCGAAGGGATGGCCGAGCCTACAGTCACGTTGAATTAAGGCAGACTTATTTGGATTATCACTATCTGGATACACATCCAGTGGTAGTCCAATCACTGATTGGTTTGGCCTCATATGACAAATAACCCTTTAACTCCTAAGGAGAGGTCATCACCGTCTTATGTCAAGTGTATAACCATCTCTTATGAAATTCCCAGAATGTCTATGATTAAGTCTTCCGAAGGGAAGAGACTTTTATCCTTCCTAGAAGTGAACTTTAGTAAAGAGCTCCACCGAAGGGATGGCCGCTCCCACCAACACTTCATTGGCATTCTATAGAAGTGATCTTTAGTAAAGAACTCCACCGAAGGGATGGCCGCTCCTACTAAAACCTCATTATGAATATTCACATTAGTTCACCCATTAACCCATCAAAGCGGTCTTTAGTTAAAGAACTCCACCGAAGGGATGGCCGTTCCTACTAACACTTTAATGAGATAACATGAACCGAAAATGGAAGGCCGTGGGGTCTTTCCTAAAACCCCTCTCCCACTTGATTATTTATCGCTAGGGTTTATACTTTTTGACCTTTACATTGTTTTACTCAAAAGCTCTTTTTAAATCTAGCAAACTTGGTTAATTAAATTTATGACTTAAGTCATCTTAAAATTAAATAACCTTTGCTTTAAAACATTTGAGCAAATCCCTTCAAAGAGTCAAAAACCTATCTTGGGTTATGAAAACCCATAGGTAGCATCTAATTAGATTTTAGTTTAGCCTCCTTTGGAAACCAAGGGTACCAAGATAAACTAAACCCTATCCAATTTTAAACCTTAGACAAATAGAAGGTGCTGGTCTAAGTTCCGTTTAAAACAATTTGCCAAACTAAAAACAATCTAATACAATAAAGATGCCAATTTTAGAACCTAATGGTGGCCATGTTTCTAGGTGACAATTATAGCAATTATATAAAGCATTCAACCATGCATTCCATATATAAAAGCAAATAAAAGTATGCATTCCTTGATGGCTCCCTGTTCTTAGGATTTCAAATCCTAATCGAATTAGGACTCCTCATGCATCTAGAAGTCTTGACTCCTTCATCTCCAAGGACTCCAATTTCTTGCAACCTTCTTGTCTTGAAACAAAACCAAAATTACATTGGAGATTCCTATGCTTTTCAAGAAAGCTTACATCAAGACTGGTTGGAATAAAATTAAGGAAACTTTACAACTTCGTATGATTGCTAACCGCGCAATCGTACACTTTCCAACTAATTAAAAAACATCCAAATCCACATAACAATCATGCGAACCATCAAGGATGCAATACATGGCTGCAAACAAAGAGGTTAGTGCATGCAAACTCACTATGTGCATCATTAAACAAATCTGGAAAATAAATTCCAGCAATGTTAATGAAACTTGCACACAACATGCATCACAACATAACTTTAATAGGGTGCCACCATACCCATAATCAATCTAGGATTAATTACACACAACATGGGATCATGATTTCACATGGAGTGGCTTTGATACCACTGAAGGAAACCGCGATTCAGATCTGAAACTTCTCCTAAAGAGACTACTATGGCTGATGCAAAGCATGACAGATTTTTCAAAATCTGATTTCAGCACTATGCAGCGGAAATCAGCCATAAAGAATCGCATAGAAACTCCATTAAATCATGATCAACAAGTGTATAATTAAAGGAGATGATAGAAGACTATTACCTCGAAGATTTGTAGACTTCAAATCTCTGAAGAAATAGATCCAAAGGCCCGAACTCAGACTTGCAATTTGCAAACAAGTTGCTGAAATTTTCTGCACTAGTATTGCCTTTGATCTTCTCCTCTATCTCACTTCCAAATCTGATTGGCTAAGATGGTGGGATCTTAATCTAGGAAACAAGAACTATTTCTCCAAGGGAAAAACTCAGACCTTAAGCTCTCATCTATCAAGAAGAGAACCTCTCCAAGGCTGGGCGTGTGGCTCTCTTAGTGTGTTACAAAGTGTTGGACGTCCAAGGCTTGTATGGTTTCTTTTATAGAAACTTTTGTGGAAACCTTTCCCATAAAGTTATCTCTCCTTATTCTAATTGATGTCCAAAAAGGAAAGACTTATTTCCTTTAAGAAACACTCCAATTAGAAAAGGCAACTAAAAGGAACTTTCCATACAATTAGTAATCCTAGTTGTAGAACACTTACTAATTTTAAGTTCCTAATCCAAAAAGGAAACTAACTCATAGGAATACTAATCCAAAGAGGAGTCCAACTTTCCAAGTAGAGAATCCTACTCAAAGTTGGAAACCTTACCCATGGAAATCCTATTATGGACGTCCCACATATCAATGCACACCATGGCCCACATACAATTTATCTAGAGTTAAATTCATGTATGTCATCAAAGGCCTATTTGAATTTTAAACTCAAAATTATTTTTCCACTAAAATAATTCATCCTTATGTTATCTAAACATCTTAGGAAGCCATGCCAATCTTGGTAAGTAACTAAAGAAGGGACCAAAAGACATATTTGCCATTGGCTCCCAAAATGACCAAAATGTCCATGCTAAACCCATAGCAACATTAAGACCATTTTAACCTTAACTCATTCCACTAGAGAGTTATGGTTGAACTCCAAGGACAAATATATATTATAATAAGCTTGTCATAAAATGACAGTTGTCTTCGACCTACTAAGTGTAATGACCTGAATGCCCCTCTATGTAACATCCATAATCGAGTCAGGTTATCATATGTACTATCAACCTTCCCGATTACATCTAAACCTTAGAACTTCATATCCTTAACATAATCATCATTTGAATATCATTCTCTTGATCCAGGGAGCGACCCACAAGTTCAATATCCATATGGAACATCCATATACTAAGATCTTAGATTTTGATGATCAATCGGATAATTCTAAGGGGACGATTATTCCATCATCAGATGGCATAGATTCTATATTGCATTTGCACGTCCCAACTGATCAAGTCCAAGTACCCAAAACACAGAGCTGTTGACCCATGAAAAGAATCTCACCCATAGTGAATTAAAGCACAAGAACTTGACTTCGTCAGTTCATCCACAAATGCTCAAGATTAAGAGCACCGGTTACTTAGTAGCATGAGGTGACTTGATCTCTTTTCTGTGATAGTACTATTTTAGAGATCACACCTACAATGGTCCTGTTCAATGCATGACACATGCACTAATGAGATAGATCCGGGAAAGCCCTCCCGTGACTTAGGTAAGTCACCCTGAATACAGGAGAGTCTCTCACTATAACTTATACCAAGATGAAGTGCCCAGCTCCATCTCTCAGTTATGAACAAATATGATGTTTCCAGTTGTCCATGAATCAGACCTATCTGTGCGTAGACACTACACATGTTGGAATTTGAGATGACTTGAGAAGCTTTATGAAGAATTGAAGTGATTAGTATCTCAAGCATTGTTTTGAGTTGGAATTATTGTCAACACAATGTCACAAGCATGATGATAATAGGTTGGTGTTGATGGAGCTTAAAAGAAAAATCAGAGTTGAAACAGTTCAGGAATTCAGAATTCCTGAAGCAGAGTGTGCGGTCGACCGGGCACCCCATGCGGTCGACCGAGCAAGAGAAACCTGCAGAAAAAGTTTCAGGTAGCTCCCAGTTATTTTCGTGACACAGTGTGTCGTCGGTCGACCGGGACCCCAGGATGTCGACCGAGCACGACAGTTATCTGCTTCCAGACTGTGTATGATGTCGACCGAGCAAGGCAGGATGTCGACCGAGCACGGGAACCAGAGTTGCACAGAAACAGAAGTCTTGCACGAAAATTCAGGACTCTCATCTATTTCGTTTGGGACTCTTTCTAAACGAATTGTAGCCTATTTTGAACACTCTTAAGGGTTACCATAACCTATATAAAGGCATGTTTGGTTCGTTTTTAATAAGACACAAGAGAAAAAGAAGAGAAGAGAAAAGAGAAGAAAAGAGAGAGAGTTTTGGAGAGAAGAGAGTGCTGTTGCTGTGTGCAGTCTTGTTACAAGTTTCTACAGCAAGTGTGGACGAGGATGTGCTCTTGAAGATGGTGTTTCGTCCATAAGATAAGTGTCTCTCTGTTTATGCTTTAATTTCAATTTGTAAGGGATTGAGAGAGAGAGATTGTAGAGGGGAAGGGCTGTAGAAAAAGGTTTCTACTCTTATTCTGTAGAACATCAAGTTGGTGCTTGGTGTCTGGGGTTTGGTGATCCTATCTGTTGGTGCAGATAAATTGTAAAGGGAGTCGGTGCTTCCTAGATAGTTGGTGCTATCTGAAACTAAAGGGAGTAGGTGCTTCCTAGATAGTTGGTGCTATCTGAAACTAAAGGGAGTAGGTGCTTCCTAGATAGTTGGTGCTATCTGAAACTAAGGGTTGGTGCTCTTTGTCGTTGGCGCGACTAAATAGATTCAGATCTGTTCCGGATTGGTGTTCGGACAGTCTTTGAACCGTGGACGTAGCCTTTCGGTGAACCACGTTAAATCTGGTGTCCTTGTGTGATTTGATTTGCTTTTGTTGTTAAATTGGACCTATTTTTAAAGAATCACTGATTCACCCCCCCCCCCCTCTCAGTGATCGCGATATCTAACAATTGGTATCAGAGCGTAAGGTTCCCTTGAAAAGCTTAACACGCTAAGGGTGATCTCTTGTCAAATCACATGGCAACCAATACAGGGAATAAGAAAGCACCTTTGTTTGATGGTTCTAATTACTCCTTCTGGAAGATCAGAATGCAGGCTTTCATTAAGTCACTTGGCTATGATGTCTGGGAGACTGTCAGAGTCGGTTACAATATTGCCATTGTACCCAATGATGCTGCAACGAAGAAGTTAGCAGACAACGACTCTAAGGCACAGAATGCACTCTTTAGTGGCCTTGTGGACAGCGAGCTGGTCAAAGTAATTGCATGCAAAACAGCCAAGGAAATACGGGACAAGTTGAAAAGCATTCATGAAGGAGATGAGAAGATCAAAGAAGCAAAATTGCAAAACCATCGCTCTCAATTTGAATCTCTTCGCATGGAGGAAAGCGAGAATGTTGACTCATATTTGCAATGAGTGAATGAAGTCACGAATGACATTCGTGGACTAGGGGAGGAGATTAAAGAACCAGTCATCGTCAAAAAGGTTCTAAGATCTCTTCTTCCCCGGTTTGATTCAAAAGTCTCAGCCATAGAAGAAGCCAAGGATCTGAATGAATTTTCCATGGATGAGTTGCATGGTTCACTCACTGCCTATGAGATGCGCATAGGTAAGACGTCTTCATCTGATAGAGAAGCGGCCTTCAAAGTTCAGAAAAAGGGAAAAGAGATTGCTGGTCATGATTCTGATACTGATGATGATGAGCTTGAGGCTCAATTTGTTAGAAAGCTGAAGAAAGGAAGCAATGGAAAGTACAAAGGGAAGCTACCCTTTAAATGCTTCAATTGTGGCGGTGTTGGTCACTTTGCTGCGAAGTGTCCGCTGAAAGAAAATAATGATGATGACTCTTATGTCGATAAGAGTAAGTGGAAGAAAAATTTCAGAAAGAGGGGCAAAGCAAAAAGCTTCATCAGTCAAGATAATGACAGCACGTCTGAAACTTCAGACGATGATGAATCAGCCGAGGCAACTGAAGCTCTCTTCATGGTTACCGTTGAAGAAGAAGAGGAGCAAGAGCCGGAAGAGGAAGAGGAGGCTGAGGTCAATCTCGAAGAAGAACTCATTGCCGCACTTGAGGAGCTTAGCATGGAACGAAAAACAAGTAAGAAAAATCTGAAACTTCTTCATGAATCTGAAAGTTCAATTATTGCTTTGAAAACTCAAGTTGATGAATATAAAAGAATGGTGGAAGTCCTTCAAAATCAAATAAGTATCAAAAAGGAAGAGGCTATGAAACTTGAAACTGAAATCGCTAGAGCAAAGGCTGAAAACTTGGAAAATAGCGGAAAACTCAAAGCACTCCAAGCGATTGAAGGGACAATGAAACTCAATGAAATTCTGAAAGTTCAAAAACCCTTCCACAATAAATTTGGTATTGGATTTGAAACCGGATGGTCCTCTAAAGCTGCATCTTCTTTGTTTATGAAACAAAGTGCCATACCTCTCAAGGCTACAAAGCATCAAATTCAGCCTAGTATTGAGATGGTCAATAAGAAAAGGTTTGTGGAGTTTAACCAGCCACCTAAGAAAGGAAGAATGTTCAGATTCTATGGTTATTGCTATCATTGTAATAGATATGGACATAAAAGAGCTGATTGCAAATTCTATGTTAGAAACAGCCCATTTGTGACTAGGAATCCTTTTTCAATCCTAAACAGCCACAAAATTGAGTGCTATATGTGTCATAATTATGGACACTTGGCTAGGGATTGTAGGTTGCCTATTGCTAACCAATTTCAGGTTGAAAAGAAACCCAAGTTAGTTAAGGCATGGAGGGCAAAGAAAAGGGAAGGAAATTCCAAAGAATCTCTCATTGTGCAAACGGCATTCAATGCACAAAAGAAGACAGCACCATGGGTCCTTGATAGTGGCTGTTCAAGCCATATGACAGGTGATAAGGAAAAATTCGTCAAATTACAGCACTATGAAGGCGGATCAGTGAAGTTTGGTAACAATGATGGTGCCAAAATCTGCGGAAAAGGTGTTGTTCAGCTAAAGGCAAACAAGATCAGATCAGACGAGGTCTTATATGTGTCTGGACTAAGACACAACTTGCTTAGTGTGAGCCAGATCTGTGACAAAGGCCACGAAGTTGTCTTCACTAAGAATGGTTTTGCTATCAAGAAGTATAGCAACGGCAAAACAGTGGCTACTGGATCTAGGACTGCTGGAAATCTCTATACATTGTCAGATGGAGCTGAAAAGACTTGCTTGATGAGTCGGACAGAGGAAAGTTGGTTGTGGCACAAACGCCTTGGGCATCTAAACTTTGATAACATGTCAAAGATTTGCAAATCAAAGGCTGTCAGAGGTATGTCTACAGTTGAAAAGCCTTCCAACCCCATTTGCGATTCTTGTCAAAAGGGAAAGCAAACGAGGGTAATGTTCAAGTCAAAGGAGCATCATTCAAAGAAACCTCTTGAGCTAGTGCACACTGATCTCTGTGGACCGATGCGAACTCAAAGCACCAATGGAGATAAGTATTTTATGTTATGCATTGATGATTATACTCGTATGACATGGGTATTGTTTCTTAAGCATAAACATCAAGCACTTGATCGTTTTAAAGTGTTTAAAGCACAGGTTGAAAATATGCTTGGAAAACGTATCAAGATTTTAAGGTCTGATCGAGGCGGTGAATTCACATCTGAAGAGTTCACTAACTATTGTGAGCACCATGGCATTCAAAGACAGTATTCAGCCCCTAGAACTCCACAGCAAAATGGAGTTGTGGAACGGAAAAATCGCACCGTTCAAGAGATGGCTCGTACAATGCTAACTGAGAGCAAGCTAGCTGACAAATACTGGAAGGAGGCAATCCATACGGCTGTATACATTCAGAATCGATGCTTGATCAGGCCACATGAAGTCAAAACTCCTTATGAGCTATGGTTTGGGTGAAAAGCAACAGTCAAGCACTTCAGAGTCTTTGGTAGCAAGTGTTACATCAAGCGTCTTGAACAAAATCCGGGCAAATTTGATGAAAGAGCTGATGAAGGTATATTTCTGGGTTATTCCTCATCTAGTAAGGCTTACAGATGTCTTAACAAAAGGACCAGAAAAATCATAGAAACTGCCGATGTTAGAATTGATGAAAACTATGAATCAAAGAATGGAACTCATTATGACAGTCCCGTTTATGAGGACTCGAGTGAGATTGATGATGAAGTGGCTAAACCTAATGATTCTGAGAAATCAAAGGATGACTCAGAGGATGCTACACCTAGAAAGAAAAGCACTTGGGTAGAGCAACACCCTAAGGATCAAATCATTGGAGATCCTGAGGCCAGTGTTAAAACAAGACAAAGTGTAGTTAGCAATTACTCACTTGTGTCCACCATTGAACCCAAGACTGTGGCTGAAGCCAGTCTCGATGAAAGTTGGTTGATAGCAATCTTTATGTCAAAACAGAGTTGAGCAAACAGCTGGTTGTTATTGTTTATGTCGATGACATAATCTTTGGTGGCAATGATGAGGAAATGTGCAGGAATTTTGCTGAAGAGATGAAGAAAGAATTTGAGATGTCAATGCTTGGAGAACTAAAGTTCTTCCTTGGTTTACAAGTTCAGCAGCTGAAACATGGTATCTTCATATCACAGATGAAATACATCAAGGAAATGCTGAAGCGTTTTAACATGGAAGACAGCAAGCCAGTGAGCACACCAATGACAACGAACACAAAGCTAAGCAAAGATGATAAGGGTTCGTCCGTTGATCACACCACTTATCGTTCTATGATAGGAAGCTTGCTTTATTTGACTGCTACAAGACCGGATCTTCTGCAAGCAGTATGTATGGTGGCTCGATTTCAAGCATCACCAACTGAGACGCACCTTACAGTAGTAAAAAGGATATTTCGATATCTGAAAGGTACCATGGAGCTTGGTATTTGGTATCCTAAAGGCAAATCCTTCACTCTTGTTGCATACTCTGACGCCGATTGGGCTGGATGTATAGATGATCGCAAGAGTACAAGCGGTGGTGTATTCTATCTCGGTGAAAGGTTGGTGGCATGGCACAGTAAGAAACAAGATTCAGTATCCCTTTCTACAGCGGAAGCGGAATATATTGCAGCGGCAACTTGTTGTACACAAGTGTTATGGATGCGGCAAATGCTCTCTGTTCTAGGAGTTCCGACAACGGATCCTACGCCGATCCTCTGTGACAACACAAGTGCAATTCACATCTCCAAGAATCCTGTTCAGCATTCTAGAACGAAGCATGTAGCAATTCGCTATCACTTTCTCAAGGAAAAGGTTGCAGATGGTGAGGTAAAGTTGGAATATGTCCCAACTACTGAGCAAGTTGCTGATATCTTCACAAAACCTCTGCCAAAAGAAGTCTTCGAGTATCTCCGGAAAAAATTAGGAGTTACTCACTCTCCTAATCCTTAGGAGTTGTGCTTGAAAGGGGGAGCAAAGTATTCCTTGAATATCCTATTCGCTCCTTCGTTGGTCCCTTTGGACTTGTTGTCAAAGGGGGAGAAAGACTTAAGCTAGGAGAAAGCTATGCTTAGAAGAAGTTATGCTATGATAACTTTGGGGAGATTGGTATCAAGAGTTATGCTATGATAACTTTGGGGAGATTGGTATCAAGAGTGTTAGAGATCTTGATTTTTTTTTAAGACAGGGGGAGACTATGGTTCTGAAGAAGCTTCATGAAGATCAACTAGTTTAATGTGTTCTAAGTGTTGAAGTTCCAAAAGTGTTGCCAACAATTCCAAAGGGGGAGATTGTTGGAATTTGAGATGACTTGAGAAGCTTTATGAGGAATTGAAGTGATTAGTATCTCAAGCATTGTTTTGAGTTGGAATTATTGTCAACACAATGTCACAAGCATGATGATAATAGGTTGGTGTTGATAGAGCTTAAAGAAAAATCAGAGTTGAAACAGTTCAGGAATTCAGAATTCCTGAAGCAGAGTGTGCGGTCGACCGGGCACCCCATGCGGTCGACCGAGCAAGAGAAACTTGCAGAAAAAGTTTCAGGTAGCTCCCAGTTATTTTCGTGACACAGTGTGTCGTCGGTCGACTGGGACCCCAGGATGTCGACCGAGCACGACAGTTATCTGCTTCCAGACTGTGTATGATGTCGACCGAGCAAGGCAGGATGTCGACCGAGCACGGGAACCAGAGTTGCGCAGAAACAGAAGTCTTGCACGAAAATTCAGGATTCTCATCTATTTCGTTTGGGACACTTTCTAAATGAATTGTAGCCTATTTTGAACAATCTTAAGGGTTACCATAACCTATATAAAGGCATGTTGGGTTCG
This sequence comes from Litsea cubeba, assembly GCA_012931725.1. Lineage (NCBI taxonomy): Eukaryota > Viridiplantae > Streptophyta > Magnoliopsida > Laurales > Lauraceae > Litsea > Litsea cubeba. The sequence continues at coordinate 47,759,745 of CM022948.1, read as the reverse complement.
TTTTTAATAAGACACAAGAGAGAAAGAAGAGAAGAGAAAAGAGAAGAAAAGAGAGAGAGTTTTGGAGATAAGAGAGTGTTGTTGCTGTGTGCAGTCTTGTTACAAGTTTATACAGCAAGTGTGGACGAGGATGTGCTCTTGAAGATGGTGTTTCGTCCATAAGATAAGTGTCTCTCTGTTATGCTTTAATTTCAATTTGTAAGGGATTGAGAGAGAGATTGTAGAGGGGAAGGGCTGTAGAAAAAGGTTTCTACTCTTATTCTGTAGAACATCAAGTTGGTGCTTGGTGTCTGGGGTTTGGTGATCCTATCTGTTGGTGCAGATAAATTGTAAAGGGAGTCGGTGCTTCCTAGATAGTTGGTGCTATCTGAAACTAAAGGGAGTAGGTGCTTCCTAGATAGTTGGTGCTATCTGAAACTAAAGGGAGTAGGTGCTTCCTAGATAGTTGGTGCTATCTGAAACTAAGGGTTGGTGCTCTTTGTCGTTGGTGTGACTAAATAGATTCAGATCTGTCCCGGATTGGTGTTCGGACAGTCTTTGAACCGTGGACATAGCCTTTCGGTGAACCACGTTAAATCTGGTGTCCTTGTGTGATTTGATTTGCTTTTGTTGTTAAATTGGACTGTTTTTAAAGAATCACTGATTCACCCCCCCCCCCCTCTGAGTGATCGCGATATCTAACAACACACCTAATTCATTTACTAGAAACAGTGGGCCTTACGCAACCATACATATATACATGTTTAAGCATAAAAGAGTCTTTCAATTAAATAACCAGTAAATATCCAGTAACAAAAGATGAGAGTGCAGCTAGTGGGCTTTAGGGCATACACCAATCCCAACATCGGGAACGTACTTCTTCAACATAGACACATGGAAAACATTGTGTACGCCGGAAAGTTCAGGTGGTAGGGCTAATCTGTAAGCCACATCACCAATCTTACTCACAATGTCATACGGTCCAATGTACCTCTAGACAATTTGCCCTTCTGTCCAAACCTCAAAGTTCCACGAGTAGGTGACACTTTCAAGAAAACCTTATCTCCTTCTTTGAACTGTAAGTCCCTTCTATGAGAGTCTGCATAACTCTTCTGTCTACTTTGAGCCACTTTTAAACGTTCTTGGATCAACTTGACCTTGTCACTTGTCTCACTAACAATGGTCGGTCCATGGAAACTGCGAGTACCAACTTCTTCCCAACAAACAGGTGTCCTACACCTTCTGCCATACAAAGCCTCAAAAGGGGCCATACCAATACTCGAGTGGAAACTATTATTGTAAGCGAACTCACACAATGGTAAGGCTTCATCCCACTGAGTCTTGAAATCTAACACACAAGCTCGGAGCATATCCTCCAGTGTCTGAATTGTCCTCTCTGACTGACCATCTGTCTGTGGGTGATAGGCTGTGCTGAACTGTAACTTCGTACCTATAGACTCATGCAATGTCTTCCAAAATCTCGAGACAAATCTGCTGTCTTTATCGGATGTGATGGAAACTGGCTGTCCATGACGACTGACGATCTCTGTGACAAACAACTGTGCCAAAGGTAACATATGCATCTTCTTCCCAGTCTTCATCGGTAGGAAATGAGCAAACTTGGTGAGACGGTCCACTATGACCCAAATAGCATCATTGCCCTTACTAGTCTTTGGTAAACCTGATATGAAGTCCATGGTGAAAGACCAAGATCGAGTCCTAGAGGGGGGGGGGGTGAATAGGATGCTATTAAAAATTTAGGCCACTTCTGAACATTTTGATTATTAGGTGACTTATGCTTTGATGATAGTAAGCTAGCTTGATAAGAGAGAGAGTTTCTAAGTTAAACATACAAATTCAAAAGACAAATACATCCTTTAATCAAGCTCATACCCAATTAAAAGGTCAACAATCATAAAAAGGAAGGTAAACACAAATCACCATAACACAATCAAATATAGTGGTTCGGCCAAGTTGCCTACATCCACTCCCGGTAACCCTACCGGATTTCACTAGTCAATTCAAGGTTTAGGATCACCTCAAACCTTACAACCTCATCATTATGCTTTTCAAGGCTAAGCATGAACCTTTACAAAACAATATGTGCTTTTCAAGGCTAAGCACCAACCTTTACAACATTGATTTTCTCTTAAGTGAAATGCCTATTTGTGCATTGGTAAGAGAACAAATTAAACACAGTGGTTTGCCTCTAGATAGGCTGAATGGACAATGATAACATACTACTAGAAGCATGCATATGAATGATAATGTTTATGACTAATGCATGAACTAGAAAGCTCACTTTCTCTTTTAAAGGATGTAACTTCAAATAATGCAAAGGATGATAATCAAATGTAAGAGAAAGAGTTGTATTACTCAACACATGGTTTGTCAAAATATCAAACTTAAACAATAGTTTTGAAAGTTAATGTTCGAAAACACATGTGAATGAGAAGACATATGTTGATTTCATAATGCAAATACTTTTCAAAGATCAAGGCATGTTATGAAAAGAAACAACATCTTTAGAAGAGGACTAACACTTTGATCATGCTTAAAAGAAAACAAAGATTAAAAGTCTAAGCATGAAATAGAGGTAGAGATTTAGAAAGCACACCCATTTTAAAGATCAAAGATTTGAAAAGATGACATGCTTACATAATCCCTTTTGAAAAGTTCTGAAAAGCTCCTCTTCTTTTGGCTCAATAGTTCTCAAAAGATCAGCAACTTTCCCCAAAGAGAAAGTCACTTTTTATAGAAAAAACTGTTCCCAACGGATAGCTATCGGCTAGCCGACAACTTGGTGTCGGTCAACCGATAGCCTAACGGTCATATGCAACGGCTATATTTTAAAAAAAATTGCTGACCAAGAAACACCTGTCGGTCTAGAGATTTAAGCACTATCGGTTGACCGATAGGAGCCGAAGATCTGACCGACAGAGAAGATCTGAAAGTTGAAGCTCTCTGGAACTGGAACCGACGATCTATCGGCTGGGCTCGGTTCTTTTGTCGGCTGACCGATGGGAGCCAACAGATGGACCGACAGAATGTGCAAGCAGAAAACGCAAAGATCTGAAGATTTTCCAAGTAAAAACAAAGCTTATGATAGAAAGATATGCAAGAGGATCCTAAGAAGGAGAACATGAATGAGAGAGAGATCAAGATGAGACAATGAATGCATCCAATCAAATTGCAACAAAATAAACACTCTAACAATCTCCCCCTTTTCAATTTGATGGCAACTCTAAGCTTGATACTCTCTCATACACCACGAACTAAAACACCAACTTCTTTGGACATTTAAGGAGCTTTGGATGCTTTGGGATTTTGGATATTTTGGATCTTTGGATTTTCCTCGCGAGAGCAACTAGACAAAGCTTCTCCCCCTCAATTTGATAGACCTTGATTCTACTCCCCCTCAAATTGAGACCACTTTACATATCATTCTCTCCCCCTTTGACATCTAATTGCAAAGGATCTCGCCCATCTACAAGAAGACACAAACCTTGTCAGTAGCACCTGTTTATAAGAGTTATAATACAATGAAAATGCAATAACAGGTGATTAGACAACAAGATTTCAGATTTCAGGGCAAGGGCCAATGCCCAAATGATGTCTTAGTTTAATAAATCTTTCATTTCCAAGGGGTTTAGTAAACAGGTCAGCCAATTGAGAATCAGTTGGAACAAAAAGTAACTCAATAGAGCCTTGATCAGCATGATCACGCAAAAAAATGATAGCGAATGTCAATGTGTTTAGTGCGAGAATGCTGAACAGGATTTTTTGAGATGCTAATGGCACTTGAGTTATCACACATGATAGGCATACAATGTTGTGGGACATTATAATCTAACAAGGTTTGTTTCATCCACAACAATTGAGCACAACAGCTACCTGCAGCTATGTATTCAGCTTCTGCAGTAAACAAGGATACTGAATTTTGCTTTTTGCTATGCCAAGCTACTAAGCAATTTCCTATGAAGTAGCAACATCCACTGGTGCTTTTCCTATCATCTATTGATCCTGCCCAGTCAGCATCACTGTATCCAATTAATTGTAAAGATGAGTCACAAGGATACCAGATGTCATAATGTGATGTCCCATTGATATATTTAAAGATACGTTTAACAGCTTTAAGATGGGACTCATGAGGATCCGATTGATATCTGGCACAGATTCCAACACTGAAAGAGAGATCAGGTCTACTAGCAGTAAGATAGAGAAGGCTTCCTATCATACTACGATAGAGTTTTTGGTCTACTTTGGTACCTTTGAGGTCACTAGACAGTTTTGAAGTAGATCCCATGGGGTTGCTATTAGGCTTGGAGGTTTCTAGACCAAACTTCTTAATGATTTCTAAGGCAAATTTGGACTGGCTAAGAAAAATTCCTTGCTCGGTTTGGTTAACCTGGAGACCTAAGAAGAACTGCAGGGGACCAACTAGACTCATCTCAAAGGTGGAGCTCATTAATTCTGAAAATCCTTGAGCCAATTTGTCTGATGTGGATCCAAACACTATGTCATCAACATAGATTTGAGCTACAAGAATGTCTTGATCAATTTTTTTGATAAACAGAGTCTTATCAACTTTCCCACAGTCAAAATCATTTTCAACCAGATGAGTTGTGAGCTTTTCATACCAAGCCCTTGGTGCTTGTTTTAATCCATAGAGAGCTTTCTTGAGTTTGTAGACATACTCAGGATGATGAGGGTCCTCAAAGCCTTCTGGTTGGGTAACATAAACATCCTCTTCAATTTCTCCATTCAGGAAGGCACTTTTGACATCCATCTGAAATAGTTTAATTCTCATGCTACTCGCATAACTCAATAGGATCCTTATAGACTCCAAACGGGCTACAGGAGCAAAGGTTTCTTCAAAATCGATTCCTTCTATTTGGGCATATCCTTTTGCTACTAGTCTTGCCTTGTTTCTCACAACATTACCAGATTCATCTGATTTGTTCTTGTATATCCACTTAGTACCAATTGGATTTTTCTCTGTAGGTAATGGAACAAGATCCCAAACATCATTTTTCTTAAATTGATTCAATTCTTCTTGCATAGCTTCCATCCATTCTGATTTTGATTCAGCTTCAGAAAAATTCTTGGGCTCGATTTGAGAAACAAGAGAGTAATGTGCACATAAATTATGAACTTGTCTCCGGGTCATGACCCCACTACTGATATCTCCAATAATATTCTCCAATGTATGATCTTTCATGAGTTTGGTTGGAACTGTAGCTTTGGATGGAATGATATCACTTTTGTCTTTAGGAGTTGGTTGATCAATAACAGATTCAACTTCATCATCATCTTGAAGAGTTCTTCCAATTTGATTTATATCATCGATGACAACATGAGCTGACTCCATTATAGTCATAGTTCTATGATTAAATACTCTGTAAGCTTTGCTCCTTTCAGAATAGCCTAGGAAGATTCCTTCATCAGATTTAGGCTCAAATTTCTCCAACTGCTCCCTATCTCTTAGAATATAACATTTTCTTCCGAACACTTTCAAATACCCTAAATTAGGTTTTCTTTCAAAATAAAGTTCATACGGGGTCTTGTTGGTATTCTTAGTGAGATAGACTCTATTTATAATATAGCAGGCAGTATTCACAGCTTCAGCCCATAGATTACGAGGAAGATTCTTTTCATTGAGCATGGTCCTAGCCATTTCTTGAATCACTCTATTTCTTCGTTCTGCTACTCCATTTTGTTGAGGAGTTTTAGGAGCTGAAAATTGATGATTAATTCCATGATTTTCACAAAATTTGGCAAATTTTTCATTCTCAAATTCTCCTCCATGATCACTTCTGATCTTCTGAATTTTACAATCTTTTTCAACTTGTATCTTGTTGCAAATTCTTATGATATTGTCTACAGCATCTGATTTAGGATGAAGAAAGGCAACCCAACCAAAACGAGAATAATCGTCTACCATAACCAGAATAAATTTCTTTCCTCCAATACTTTGCACTAGTGCAGGTCCAATCAAGTCCATATGGATTAATTCTAGAGGACGAGACGATGATATTTCCTTTAAACCTTTGAAGCTCTTCTATATTTGTTTACCCAGTTGGCATATCTTACAGATTTCAGATTTTTCAGCAGTCAACTTGGGAATTCCTTTCACAATTTCATTCTTGGATAGGATTTTCATCAATTTAAAGTTTATGTGACCCATCCTTTGGTGCCATAAGTAATTCTCTTGATCTCTGGTTATCAAGCACCTAGATTCATTGTCATCACATTCTTCTATAATGTAAATATTCCCTTTTGTCCTTGACCCAGTAAGAATAACTTGGTTAGTTCTATCATTTACTACTTTGCATGAAAGACTGTCAAAGACAACTTTGTTTCCCTTGTCACACAATTGGCTAATGCTAAGGAGATTATGCTTCAATCCTTCCACAAGAAATACATCATTCAGAGTTGGTATTTGATCTCCCTTCACGCTTCCCTTGCCAATGATTTGAGCTTTACTATTGTCTCCAAAAGAGACATTTCCTCCATCATATTCCACTATAGAGCTGAATCTAGATCGGTCTCCTGTCATGTGTTTAGAACAACCACTATCTAAAAACCAAGTAGGATTTTCTTTTGCTTTTAAAGCGGTTTGCACTATGAGACTCTCAAGGTTTGTTTGTTTAACAATCCATCTAGACAGAGGAGATTTATAGGGAATGGTCTTGGGGACAAATTTAAAAGATACTTTAGAGGGATTGTTGAGAGATAACCTGTTTTTGTATGGACAATTAGGAACCAAATGACCACTATGATTGCAAAAATGACAAGTCCATCTAGTGGTATAACTTCTCTCAACTATAGGTTTGCGGACACTCTTAGTAAATATTTGAGAGCTGTCCTTCATGTTGCTAGGGGAGCCTTCAAAACCTATACCACTCTTGTCACCATAAATTTTATGCATGCCTAACATTTGATAAAACTTGTCATTTCCCAAGGTGAGTTTTTCAACAATGAATTTTCCTTTGTTGAGTTTTAATTGTAAAGAGTTTGTTTCAAGTTAACTAGACTCAAGCTTGGATTGTAAGCTATGAATGTGATTTTGAGCAAGAGCTAGTTCTTTAGTTAGGGTGATGAATTTATGTTCCAAATTGACTTTGTCATTTATGATTAGTTTCAATTCATCTTTTAGAACATTTACTTCATTGACCAGTTTTTTGGATTCTTCTTTTATCATTTTATTTTTCTTAATTAAGATCTCAGAATTTTCATATAGATCATTGTAAGCTTGTTGGATCTCAATTTCGTCATCTTCTTCATAAGTTTCCTCTTCCCCTAATGTGTCATCTATTAATGTGTTATGATCATTTATCTCTTCAATAGAGGCAATAAGAAGCCAATTAGGAGGATTTTCATCTTCATCATTCTGGGATTCGTTTTTGTCACTATCTTCATCTTCCTCATCCTAAGTTATGTTTAACAGCTTTCTTTGCTTTCTTATCCCCTCTTTCAAATTCTTTAGGAGTGGAGCAATTTTGAGCAATATGTCCAAACCCCTTGCAATTATAACATTGCACATCCTTTTTGATAAAAGAACTTTTGGAACTTCTTTGAAATCTAGAGCTTTTGCTGCTTTCATCAGATTTTCTAATGTTTTTGTTATTCTTAAAGAATTTCTTAAAGTTCTTGACAAGAAGAGCATTATCATCATCACTATCATCTTCACTTTCATTTTCATTAGATTGAGAGGTAAAGGCAACTCCTTTCTTTTTATCTTTAACTTCAAAATCTAGTTCATATGTGAGTAGATTTCCTCTTAGTTCTTCAATTTTAATTTGGTCTACATTTTTACTCTCAGTTATGGCAATAATCTTTGGTTAATCTAGAAGATCTAAATTTTTCTTACAGTTTTAGATTCATCCATCTTTTCTCCTAGTCCTATAAGAGAGTTGATTAATTCCATAATCTTTGTGTAGAACTCATCAAAAGTTTCCTCTTCTAGCATTTTAATATCTTCTAGCTTAGAGGTCAACATTTGAATTTTGGCTATTTTGACCTGATCTGTACCTTCATGGGTGGTCTCTAGTGTGTCCCACACTTCCTTAGCAGTATTGCAATTGACAGCTCTATTGAATTCCTCTTGAGATAAGGCACAATATAGAGAGTTTTTTGCTTTAGCATTCAGATTAGCTCTATCCTTTTCCCCTGGAGTCCAAGCACTTTTAGGTTTGAGAGTTAAGGATATAATATTGCCTTCAGAATCCTTTTCTGTGGCAGTGGGTAGATGATAACCTTCTTCAATGATGTTCCACACATCTAAACTTTGGGATTCTAGGAACACTTGCATCCTAATTTTCCAATACCTATAATGTGTTCCATTAAACAGACGTGGTCTATTAGTGGCATTGCCCTCACTCAGATGAGATTGCATAGTGGCAACAAAAGAAACACACTCACTATGATTCAACTCTAGGCTGTAAGACCTAAACCAGAGCAACCTAGCTCTGATACCAATTGAAAGACCAAGATCGAATCCTAGAGGGGGGGGGGGGGGGGGGGGCAATAGGATGCTATTAAAAAATTAGGCCACTTCTGAACATTTTGATTATTAGGTGACTTATGCTTTGATGATAGTAAGCTAGCTTGATAAGAGAGAGAGTTTCTAAGTTAAACATACAAATTCAAAAGACAAATACATCCTTTAATCAAGCTCATACCCAATTAAAAGGTCAACAATCATAAAAAGGAAGGTAAACACAAATCACCATAACACAATCAAATATAGTGGTTCGGCCAAGTTGCCTACATCCACTCCCGGTAACCTTTCCGGATTTCACTAGTCAATTCAAGGTTTAGGATCACCTTAAACCTTACAACCTCATCATTATGCTTTTCAAGGCTAAGCATGAACCTTTACAACACAATATGTGCTTTTCAAGGCTAAGCACCAACCTTTACAACATTGATTTTTCTCTTAAGTGAAATGCCTATTTGTGCATTGGTAAGAGAACAAATTAAACACAGTGGTTTGCCTCTACATAGGCTGAATGGACAATGATAACATACTACTAGAAGCATGCATATGAATGATAATGTTTATGACTAATGCATGAACTAGAAAGCTCACTTTCTCTTTTAAAAGGATGTAACTTCAAATAATGCAAAGGATGATAATCAAATGTAAGAGAAAGAGTTGTATTACTCAACACATGGTTTGTCAAAAGATCAAACTTAAAACAATAGTTTTGAAAGTTAATGTTCGAAAACACATGTGAATGAGAAGACATATGTTGATTTCATAATGCAAATACTTTTCAAAGATCAAGGCATGTTATGAAAAGAAACAACATCTTTAGAAGATGACTAACACTTTGATCATGCTTAAAAGAAAACAAAGATTAAAAGTCTAAGCATGAAATAGAGGTAGAGATTTAGAAAGCACACCCATTTTAAAGATCAAAGATTTAAAAAGATGACATGCTTACATAATCCCTTTTGAAAAGTTCTGAAAAGCTCCTCTTCTTTTGGCTCAATAGTTCTCAAAAAATCAGCAACTTTCCCCAAAGAGAAAGTCACTTTTTATAGAAAAGTGTTCCCAACGGATAGCTATCGGCTAGCCGACAACTTGGTGTCGGTCAACCGATAGCCTAACGGTCATACGCAATGGCTATATTTTTAAAAAAATTGCTGACCAAGAAACACCTGTCGGTTTGACCGGACAGCATCGGTCGACCGATCTAGGAACCGATAGAGCAAAAAGGCTAAAAATGAAGCTTTCTGATATTGGGACCGATGAACTCTCGGTCTAGAGATTTAAGCACTATCGGTTGACCGATAGGAGCCGAAGATCTGACCGACAGAGAAGATCTGAAAGTTGAAGCTCTCTGGAACTGGAACCGACGATCTATCGGCTGGGCTCGGTTCTTGTGTCGGCTGACCGATGGGAGCCGACAGATGGACCGACCGAATGTGCAAGCAGAAAACGCAAAGATCTGAAGACTTTCCAAGTAAAAACAAAGCTTATGATAGAAAGATATGCAAGAGGATCCTAAGAAGGAGAACATGAATGAGAGAGAGATCAAGATGAGACAATGAATGCATCCAATCAAATTGCAACAAAATAAACACTCTAACACATGGTAATGTGCTCCCATTTTCATTCTGGAATCTCTAATGGCCGTAGTAACCCTGGAGGCTTCTGGTGTTCTGCCTTGATCAACTGACATGTCATACATCTAGAGACGAAAGCTGCTATCTCTCTTTTCATGTTATTCCACCAAAATCTGCCCTTCAAATTCTGGTACATCTTCGTATTGCCCGGGTGTATGGAATACTTGGTATTGTGAGCCTCAGTCATGATATCATTCCTCAAGTCCTCCAAGTTAGGCACACAAAAACGGTCTCGATAGTACAAAACTCCATCTACAACATGAAAATCCGGACGATCTGCTAAATGCTCAAAAATCTTAGCCAACTCTGGGTCTTGCAACTGATTCTCTTTGATCTTCTGAATGAAAGAAGGCTCTGACACTGACATGTTTGCCAACATGACACCCTCTCTTAGTGGCTGAAAATCTACTCCCAACTCTTCTAACTGCTGTACCACATAAGTCCCTCGAAGACTTGCCATGCTCACTGACTTTCTGCTCAAGGCATCTGCAACTACATTCGCTTTCCCCGGGTGGTACTTGATCGGAAAATCATAGTCTTTGATATATTCCATCCATCTTCTCTGCCTCATGTTCAACTCCTTCTGAGAAAACAAGTACTGTAGACTACGGTGGTCGGAGTGGACCTCAAACTTCTCCCCATATAGATAATGTCTCCACATCTTCAAAGCTAAAATGACTGCTGCCAACTCGAGGTCATGTGTTGCATAGTTCTTCTTCTCGTGGTCTTTTAATTGCTGGGATCCATAAGCAACTACCTTCCCATCTTGCATTAACACGCATCCAAGTCCAACATTGGAAGCATCGGTAAAAATGGTGAAACCGCCGCTCCCAGATGGCAAAGTAAGGACTGGAGCTGTAGCCAATCTCTTCTTCAGCTCTTGGAAACTAGCTTCACACTTGTCCGTCCAAACATATGGTGTGTTTTTCCTTGTCAACTTCGTCAAAGGTGACGCAATCGATGAAAATCCTTGCACAAACCTCCGATAATACCCTGCCAATCCAAGAAAACTCCTGATCTTTGATGCATTTTTCGGTCTGTCCCAATTCATAACTGCCTCAATCTTGGACGGGTCCACTGATAATCCTTCCTTGGAGATGATATGACCCAAAAATGTGACTTGGTCCAACCAAAATCCACACTTACTAAGTTTTGCAAACAACTGATTCTCCCTCAAAAGCTGGAGTGCTATCCTCAAATGTTCTTCGTGCTCTTCTTTGGTCTTGGAATACACTAAAATATCATCAATAATATACCACTGTAAACTGATCCAAATACTCCGTAAATATTTTGTTCATCAATGCCATGAAAACTGCCGGTGCATTAGTCAAACCAAATGGCATCACTAGAAACTCATAGTGTCCATATCTTGTCCGAAAAGCTGTTTTTGGTACATCTGAATCTCTAACTCTCAACTAATGGTAGCCTGATCTCAAATCAATCTTCGAAAAGTAAGCAGCTCCTTGCAACTGATCAAACAATTCATCTATCCTTGGCAATGGATACTTATTTTTGATGGTCACTTGGTTCAATCTTCTATAGTCGATGCACATTCTCATAGAACCATCCTTCTTTTTCACAAAAAAAAACTGGTGCTCCCCACGGTGACACACTAGGTCTCACAAAACCTTTGTCCAAAAGTTCTTGCAATTGTATCTTCAACTCTCCTAATTCTGCCGGAGCCATTCTGTAAAGTGCAATAGATATCGGAGCGGTCCCCGGTAACAACTCAATTGTGAAGTCTATCTCTCTAATGGGTGGCAATCCTGGTATCTCTTCCGGGAAAACACCCGGAAATTCACAAACAATTGGGATTTCCTCCACCCCTTGGGACCGTTTATCCTCCGTGATAAACGCCAAATAACCCTCACAACCAATTCTTAGAAGCCTATCAGCCTTCAATGCTGAAATAAACCCTGCACCAGAACTACTCCTTTCTCCCTGAAACAACACCCCTGCATGGGTCTCCTCTAATCTAAAAGTTAGGGTTTTATGGAAACAATCCATCGTAGCATGGTAACCTGCTAACCAATCCATCCCTAGGATGACATCAAAATCCTGCATCTCCAATAAAATGAGATCTGCCGGTAATACTATTTCTCCTATCATGACTGGACAACTAGGGTAAAAAGTTCTACAAACAACTTCCTTACCTAAAGGGGTAGTCACAGTCAAAATGAAACTCAACTCTCTAGCATGCATATCAATCAACTTAGCAAATTTTGGAGATAGGAATGAGTGAGTAGAGCCAGGGTCAAACAAAACCCTAGCCTCAGAACCACAGACGAGAATTATACCTTCCACTACATTGCCTTCCGCCTCTGCATCCGCTCTATTGACAGCATAAAGATGTGCCCTCTGTGGTGGCCTATTTTGCCCTTGCTGTTGCCTGCCTTGCTGTGCATTCCTATTCTGATTCTGAGGATGTTGATTCTGATTCTGCCCTTGCTGACGGGCCAGTTGTTGTTGCTGTGGCCTATACTGCTGTTGTGGTGCCTGTTGCTGTAGTGGCCTTGCTTGATTCTGAACTACTAACGCATTCTGAGGTGGTGCCTGATGCTGTACTCCCTGCTGCTGTCTATTCTGTCTATCTGGCCTTGGGCAATCCCTCATCTGGTGGTCCAGTGAACCACATCTAAAATATGCCATTGTGATAGAACGACATTGGGCATTCCCATGATGTTTTCCACAATGGATACAAGCTCCTTGATTCTGTGCATTCTGCTCTTATCTTGGCCTCTTGTTCTGATTGTTTCTTTGTTGATAGTTCTGCTGCTGGCCTTGACCCTTTCCTTGGTTCTTGACGATCTTGTTGTGGAAATTCTCAAATTTGTATGCTCTCTTGATAGCTTCTTCAAAGGTGGCGGGTGGTACAACCCTGGTAGCATCCCTCTCAATAATTGGGTGAAGTCCCTCAAGGAACTTGGTTATCTTCTTCTCCTCTGTGTCCACTAACTCCGGTGCATACCTTGACAATCTCTCGAATTTGGTGAAGTATTCGAGGACTGTCATGTTCCATTGCACAAGTTGCTGAAATTCTGCTGCCTTTTGCCTCTTGACATGTGTAGGTACATATTTCTCTCTAAATTGTCTCTTGAAGTTAGTCCAAGCTTCTGCATCAGCCATTGTCCAGTATTCTGCCTTGATGGTCTTCCACCATATAATTGCTAAGCCCGTGAACATAGAGGCTGCAAGCTGTACTCGTTCTACACCCGTACATGTGAAGATCTCAAATATGTTCTCGGTGTGTTTAAGCCAGTCATCTGCTGCCATTGGATCCTCTGTCCCCAAGAATTCTTTCGGTCCTCTCTTCCTAAACCGCTCATACAACACATTAGGGTCATTCCCTCTATTGTTGACCGGACCAGGTGGTGCAATTGGGATTGGTTCCGGTCTCCTTTCTAGCACACCCAACAACTGTGCCTGCATTTGAGCCATCTCCCTAGCATGATCCTCGTCTTTCTTAAGCATCTGTTCTTGCAATCTGGTCTGTGTCTCATATGCTTGCGCTTGGAGTCTAGCCTGGTTCTCATTTGCCTGACGTTGTTGGTCTAACATAGCCTGCATCATCTGCTAGAATTGGTTCTGCATGTTGTTGTCCTGTGGTTCCTCAGCAATAGGCCCTGTATTCTCATTGTTACTAGCAACGTGATTACTGTTTGCTGCTCTTTTGCGAGGTGGGATAACGCTGCAAAACAAATTGTTAGCACATATAAATCAAGTACAGGGTGGTCACACATTGCTCACACGATTCTATCTAATGAATCCTCGCCACGTACTTAAGATTTCTAGTTTCTTTTAATTGCCTGAAACATGTCCTGCTCTGATACCAGTCCTGTCGCGACCCCGGACCGGGATTAGGGGAAAAGCCAAGTCCGGGATCGGGACGCTAATGATGCCGCACCACGTACATCTCTTTGGCTAAACCGCACACGAAATTAAAAGAACATTTATCCGTGCATGTGATTTCCCACAGGGTTCCGCGGTGAGGATTATCTTTACACATCATCTCACATATAACCATATCAAACACATTCTCAAGATTGCGGAAGCGTGTAGCAAATCATAATAATGTTATTCCATCCCATAAACGAGATCGACCTATGATTAACATGACAAGATATCAGAATGAGCAATGATCATAAGCATATTTCCCCAAAAGTAAAGTTAAGTGTATTTCCAAAAGATCAGTTGATTAATGCCCCAAAATAACGGTCAACAAAGACCATACAACCAAATGAAACCCAAAATAAAGTTATCACAAGTTCCCCAAAATGTGTCGTTCTCAAGGCAAGGCCGAATGTCTAAATGACATTGTCGGCTTGCCATTCAATCACTCGCTGCGGTTCACCGACCGCCTCCTCAGGCTCCTCCTCAATGGCAATAAGCTCGGGACCTGAGTACCAAAATAAATAGATCAGACACGACGGCCTGGCAGGTGGGTGAAAAGATATAACAATAATTCAAAACAATGATGCCTTTAGAAACATAGTAGAACCTAGCTAAATAATGAATTTCATAAAAGATAATGCATCATTTGTTAAATAGCAACATGAACGATATAAAACAGTAGAGGCACCAAGGATAAGGAACTGTCAAGATGGCAACCACACAAAGCTACATCCTCTCTAACCGAAGTGAAGAGAGCGCATACCCTTACAGGATCATTGACCTCAGTCACACAAGGTGAGGAGGGACAATGATAAATACTATAATATACATATATATTTATACTCTACGGGACGACGGTAGCGAACCGGGTAAAAACTTTGCACATTCCAGACTGCAGCTGACTATCAGGAGGGGAAGGAACCCCAAGTCGGTGGATCAAACCGACGAGGTCGTCCAAGCTCAGCGGTGCCGACTCATAGGTCAAATACGATAAATCAAATCATATGCACAGTAAGAAACGGGGTGCCGAGAGGCACAAAATACACATTCATCTCAAGTCGACATATACAGGTTAGCAAAAGTTAAGCACATCTCTTCTAGTACTCTTGGAACAGTCTAGTCATATCATGCGGGTTGAAATCCCAAGATAGGAGTTTGGTTGAAAATCGAATACAAATAGTTTCCCATTCCTTTACAGGCTAACAATGGGGTTCCTAGAATTGAATCAGAGTGAATAGGGTCCCGTATGTCGATCATGATGTAATTTGGTACTCTTTAAGAGTTAGGGACATTCCGGGTCCTTATACACATTGGTCAATCTAGAAAATCTCATAGAATCTCCATGATGAGGTTCCTCCTTCCTCCAGACTTCATGCAATGCCTTACAAGTCCTTAAATAACATTGGGGCTCCAAATGATACCTCCCCACTACAACCCATCACAATTTACCTAAATCTTTCATGGGTTTAAATGTATCATTACAGGTTCAATGTCTTCAAGTAAGAAGAGAAGGGATAGAGCTGAATTGGACTTGAGTATGGGCTTGAAATGCATCTGGAGAACAGTCCCACAATTCCCTTTATTTTGCAGTTCATCTCATTTCAGTCCGATCGATCGGACTCATTGGCCGATCGATCGATCCGGAAACGTTCTCAGTTATTTACAGTCCGATCGATCGGACCTGATGGGCGATCGATCGGCTCTGAAAATACTCTCAGTTATTTACAGTCCGATCGATCGGTTCTGAAAAAACTCTCAGTTATTTACAGTCCGATCGATCGGACCTGATGGGCGATCGATCGGACAGCGACGAATCTCAACCCATTTGGTTGAATTCCTCTTTTGTCCAACTCCTATCCATTTCCTTTCTTTCCCCTTCTTCCAAACATAACTTCATGAATATTTGGGCCCTTCCTTGACCTCCTCATCTCATCAAATCATAATTCAAAATCAATAATACCAAACTATCAAGCATGATAAACCATTAAAACTATTAATGAAGATAAATCAAGATTTTGCATAAAACATGATAAACACATGAGAATCATTTCATCCACTTGCCTTGGGTCCAATGCAAATCAAATTGAGCTCTAATCACCTCTTAAGCCCACAATCAATCACTTATACAAAAACCCCAAAATTCAACCCTAGAATGTCAAAATCCAAGCAAAACAAAACGAAATCTCCCAATAAACGAAATGGAGCTTCCCTAGGGCTAAACAAACAAGATTCTAAAACTTTTAGGAAGATCACTTACAAGGAAGCTCTTCAAAAAGCAAGGTGTTGTCCAAAGAAAGCCTTGAAGTGGGCGGTTTTCTTTGAAAATGGTGTCAAGATGAAGCCCTTGAGACGAGGAAGAAGATTTAGCCTCTATTTTTCCATTAGCACTAGTTTGGTGGAAGATTGAAGATGAAGAAGCAAGAAAAGGCAAGGGAAAACCCTAGGGCTGGAAATCTCTTCTCCTTTTAGGGTTTTTGCTAGAAATGAAAAAATGAAGAAAAAGCTCTCTATATACAGTAAGTGGGAATGGGGCCCACAACTTAAAAGACTTATCGGGCTAGAAACATGGCTTTCGGGGCCTCAAACGAATTTGATGAAGAAGACAAAGTTGATCGGTGAAATTTCTAATTTCCAAAAAGTATATATTTTTCACATTTTGGTGACATTGAAATTGGTGTCCAGATTTTGGTTAAAAAGACCATTTTGCCCTCAATTGTAAAAAGTCGGGCTTAGGGTCCTCGAATGGAAACGATGTCAACATGAAAGTTGTAGGGATTAACAAGATAAGTCCGATGGGGTTAAAAACATAATTTTTTTAAAATTATCGGTAAACCCCCAATCTCACACAATTTGTAACAAGAACCCCCAAAGGGTCCCACAAGTAAAAAGGCTCTCCAAATTCCCCAAAGCTATTATAAAAGCTATTCTAATCCCAAACTTAATCAAAAACCACTAAATACACTTAAAACTAAAGCACAACTTAATTAACTCTAATCGAGGTCTCTCGGGTCGGGGTCTTACATTTGTCATGGCGTACGCGCAGCACATAGCTTTGGGTCAGGCAATGTTGTTCAGGCAGAGCGACATGTACTACTATCGTGCCAAGATAGTTAGTGACATTTATAAAGATTAATTCGTGCATTAGGATGTGAGGAGGCAACTGAATTCGAGTAACGATTCTTCGGGGGAGAAAAATTAGTGATGTGATGAGTGAGAAGTAAGATAAAACAGGCCTAATAGATTTTGTATGTGATGAGTGAGAAGTAAGATAAAACAGGCCTAATAGATTTTGTATGAATCAACTGTTGATAATTACTGAACGGTTTATTTCAATTTGCAAAGCTGTACAACAAGCACTACATGTTGAATAATCAATCGCACCATCCAAGAGGGTTCAAAACTTGGAGAATAGCAGAGAAAGAGATCTGATCGATCGAGAGAAAGAGAAAGAGAGTTTTGATCGTGAGAGAGAGAGAGAGTGTGAGAGAGATATCTGATCCATGGAGAGATTAAAGGTGAGATGCTAAGGTACAGGTGGGATGAGTCATCCTCATCCATGATCTCCCTTCCTTGACATTTCTGAGTATGTCTACAGCTCCTCCCTTGCACTCCTCTAGATGCTCAAACATGGCATTGAATCTCTCAGCTTCTCTTTATTCCCCTTCTTTCAAGAACATGCTTGGTTGGTTGGTTGGTTTGAGGTATAAATCTTCCTTATGGGTTACTATATATTTATGTATTTCTTTTCATAATTCTCCTACTTTCAATCCATACCAATTATGTTTTCTATGTTATCCTTTTCAAGTGTATTAATGGTTTTTTTTTAAGATATATTATATAAGTTACATTAACTTTTGGACGGAATAGGGAGGGCTGGGTTCCCTATGGAGTTGATGGGGTTGATGCTGGGGGAGTTTGTCGATGAGTATACGGTTCTTGTTGTGGATGTTCTCGCGATGCCACAGAGCAAAAGAAAGATTCGTTGACATTTATGCTAGGCAACGGAGGCTCGATTACTTCAAAGTGTTGGAGTCCAAATTGAACTTGTTATTTATGATAAAAATTGTGCGAGAGGATACTCAATTTTTGACACATGAATGTACACACTGGAGTTATTTTTTATGAATTGAATGTAACAGTTGATATCTATGTAGATAAGCTGTAAACATTTGAAATGGAAAGAAATAAATGGAAGGGAGTGCCATTTGTGTTGAACGTACAAAAGGTTCCATCGCATTGTATTCAAACACAGACAGCAGCTGTGTAGAAGGGCTTACATTTGCATCCATGACTACAAGACTCTTATCCATTTTCTGTTGTGAACTAAGTTCCCACAGGGTGTGAAAATACATCAGTCCTTTTATGTTCAATCATATTTCATGTTTGTAAAATCATTAACATTCGAAAAAAGATAAAAAAAAATCAATTCTCGCTTGGTATGAGTCATAAACAGGAGGCAGATAAAATGTTTAAGAACAAATGGATTGTGCGGTGAAAGTAAAATTACCAGCGAGCTTCCATTACAGGGCCAAAAAACCAAAAATTAAAAAAAATCAGTTAAAAGGTATTTAAGCGTCTGGAAGGGATCGAACCTTCTATTATGTCCATTCCTGGGCTACAAATGAGATACCTATGGTCCTAACACTCGTCTGGAGGGTACGAACTAGCTATTTTGTGCATCTCTGGGCCTATAACGTGAGACTAAAATTGTTCGAACCGTGGAAACAAGGGTTTGAACCTTCTGTTATGTGTATGTCTTGGCCAAAAACCAGAGACACAAAAGGTTCAAACCCTTGTTTCCATGGTTCGAACCCTTTATTGTGTCCATTACTGGGATAAAAATTATACCTAAGGTTCGAACCCTCGTTTGGATGGTTCGAACCAGCTATTTTGTGCGTCAAATGGTTTCTAACCTGAGAGCAATAAGGTTCGAACCCTGAAAACAAGGGTTCGAACCTTATGTTATGTGTATGTCTGGGCCAAAAACCAAAGAAACAAAAGGTTCGAACCTTGTTTACAGGGTTCGAACCTTATATTATGTGCATTTCTGGGCCAAAAGACAGGAACGAAAGGTTCGAGCAGTCATTTTGAGAGTTCGAACCTTAAACTTTATTTATCTATGGGCCAAAATAGGATGAGACTTGGTTCGAACCCTCTTCACCTTTATTTTCCATCTCCATTTTCCACAATCTAGTTTCTGACGCCGGGCAATATGGCCCACGTCCTACATGGACAAGGCCCACTCCCCATTTCGACAAGGCAATTGCTAGTACTCTCTAGGTTTTAAAAACCCATTAGTGAATAAAAATCTGAAAAAACCCTAGCTAGTTCGTTCCCCTGTTCTTTATTCCTCTATTTATCCGTCTCCCTCATAACCATCATTCTATTCTTGCGCCCTCCACCTGCTAATCTCACGCCAGACCAAGGATCGATTGCGGCGCATCGAAGACAACAAGAACGAAACGGGAGATGAATTTCATCCAAGGTAATGGTCCCTCCCTGTACAATGGAATTATTCCATAACATTCTTGTTTTCCTTCTGTTTTTCCCTTTTAGTTCTTCCTCATCGCCTCATAGTACGGCCCACCCACCTTTGCACGTTCTTTTTCATCTTCTTTTGGAGAACCTTCCAGGCCCACTTCATCCTTCAACTACACCTACTTGTGCGCGTTATCCATTTTCCCCCACACCCTTCTTATATTTTTACTCTTCTTATTTCCTCTTTTTCACCATCCCATTCTTCCAATACTACTAGAATCACCTGTGGTTACATTCAATGCATGGGTTCAATAACTAGAGGGTTTGTATTTAGACTGTTAAAATGTTATCTTGATGAAATGACTGTTTCATGTAGAGGTTGCTTTGGAGTGGAATGGATTGAGGTATCTTTGATGCATTTCCACTGTTTATTTCTTAGCATAGAAGACAGTTCTTTTTTTTTTTTAATGCTTTAGTAAAATGGTTCTCATAGGGTTGGTGCATTAATGATTGAAATCATGGGTTAAAATGAAGGAATTAGTGAACTGATTCACTGAAAATATTCCAACAGTATGAAACTCCGTGCATTTTGTGAGAGCGTTGGTCCTACACTCAATGGTTGTTATGTTATGAAACAGTGTGCACATATGAGTTATTTATATTTAAAGAAAAAATAAAACATTATGTTTCATATGTGATTTATTGGTCAGCAATGCCATGTCTACCATGTGATCTCTTACTTCTATTTTACATTTAAGACGGAATGTGTTGCCGTATTCTTAATCTTTAATCAACTCATTTTGACGGTTCTAGAAATGGACTTTCTTGCAGGTTTTGTTAATTGAAATGGCTCTTCGAAAGAAAAGAACTTGTCAATGCCCATCTTTTGATCGGTCTCGGTTTATGAGTGAAGCTGACCAAATTTCCTACATGAACAAGTTCCATAACCGTGCTGTTGTGCCCGAAAGAAACGTCATGTATAATGAACTAGATGGGACTGAGTTTGCTGTGTGGATGCGTGAGAGAAGATGGCTTACACTGTATGAGCATGGGTACCAGATGTGGTCAATTGGGTCAGGGAGTTCTACTCAAACATGCGCGAAGTTTCAGACGAATCGTTCAAGACCTTTGTTCGAGGAAATGAACTGATAATTACACCTGATCTTCTAAGTCAACTGCTGGAAATTGATCACGTCGAAGGCGCACACTTTCCAATTTTGGGCAACCGTCGGATTAATTATAATCTGGTAGCTAAAGTTTTGACAAGCAAGCCTGTCGCTTGGATCGGTGGTGACATATCCCACCACAAGCTTAGTGATTCATATCGTTTGCTGAGTATTTTCATCCGTCACAATGTCAGCCCCAAAGTTAGCAAAAGGGTCACAAGGGAGGATGGGTATCTCCATTACTGCATGGGGACTCAAAGGAAAGTCGACATTCCTATTGCGGTACATCGCGGAATGGCAAAGGTCCACACTGCACCTCATAATACGACACTCCCCTACCCGGGGCAAGTATCCAAACTGCTCGTGGACATGGGTAAGTTAGCCGAACCCAATGAAGACATTATAATTCCCAAGCAGAAGATAGATCGCTTCACCCTTGAAAAGTCCAACTCCCACCTCCCTTCTATTGAGTTGGATGATAATGATGAGGAAGATATAGCTGATCCTACATTATGTCCACCTTTAGGGGCAGGGCCGTCCGAAGCTTCAGATTCGTATGCAGGTCTACCAGGGGCGGAACAACTAAATGAGGGGGTGATTCATGCGTTAAATGAGCGTCTCGGGCGGCTAGAAGTGCAGATGAATGAAGGATTCACCGAGATGCGATAGAGTTTCGCCGATATGCTCTCACATATCCGCCAAGAAGGGTAGTTCCTCCTACTTTTGGTCAAGTCTTGCAATCTCAGCCTTAGTGGGATTGAACTTTATCGTTAATTGTAAATGGATGACTTTTTTTGATATCGTCATGTTTGGGCACCTGATCAGCCTTGTTATCAGGATATTTATGAACGAGGAAACTAGTGTCTAATTGTTCCTCTCTACTCAGTTGACTATCATCTAGAACACATTGTAATGAATGTGGCTCAAAACCGATGACTTTTGTGTAATCCTTCCTTTTGTAGGCGCCTGAGCAGCCTTGTTATTAGTAAATTTTGCATTAATGAAACTAGTATTTAATCGTTCCAATTTCCTCAGTTGACTATCATATATAACATAATGTTGCGAGGAGCTTGGCATGTGCAGTAAACTTTATCGCAGCTTTTTTTTATTTGTTTTCCTCGCCCATGTATTATAGTATGTTGTGGGCCTTTTCAGCCATGGGAGCAAGTAGGATCAAAAACAATATTTAATTGTTTTTTTAATCGCAAAGCGTCTGACATGGAACAAATCAGTATCATGGCTACCTTTGATATTTAACTCTAATACAAATATTCATACATCTTAAATCAACCATTTTCTCAAGCAAATCCTTTGATCATATCTGCCCGTCCAGGTTGGTTGGAAATAGAACAGACTGCCATCTTTAAATATCCCTGATAGAGACACCGAAGGTGACCAGTGACAGAGCAAGAAAGTAGAAATAAAAATACTAAATTGTATAATGCAATTTGATTATGAATCTTCGTACTTGAAATCTCTTTTAACTCTCATTTCTTTGACATACATGTTTTTGACCAAATGTTCCATCGACAAGTGTGGCTTACTTTTGCAGATATGTGCTGTAGGGCTTACATTTGCAGCAATAACTATAAGCCTATGCTCTCTTTAAGATGTGAACCAAGTTGGTTTAGGGCATGAGAATACATAAAGCGTTTGTGCTCATTCATATCTTCGATGCCTATAAAATCAATAAGTTTCAAAGAAAGATTCACGTGCAAATAGGTTGGTGCCAAACCAAGGCGTAGAAGTACTAAACAGGCCTTCCAGGTTAAATCTCTAAATACAATTAGGAACTTTTGGATCGTGTGGTGAAAATAAAACCAAAGGTGCTTCCATTTCGGCTTTTCTTAAGCTTTATTCCCTACATACGGGTTGGTGTTCCTTAGAAATAGTTGCAGATAGAGAATCGATGGGAACAAAAAATACATATATAAATACAAAGATCAAAGAAGACACCTTTATTCTTGAAGAATGGTTGCAAAATGGACTTCCATTTGCTCAATTATTTGACACCACTTACCTATGGACTGCTTTTCAAAATTATTCAATTTTGCAAATTTAATTTATCCATTTGACTATATAACATTTAAAACATGATGAAATAAATATAGTCAAATTGTTCTGTCAACATCTTTCAATATGCTCACATTTTTTGAGTTACCAGACCAATTTTGTTCAATTATATTACAATTTTAGACCTATCGCGAATCTTACAACTAACTTTGATCTATACTTCTACAGTAACTGACAAAGCTGAAAAAACAGTAAATGACCAAAAAAGAAAAAAATTTAGTGTTGGCGAATCACAAAGGTTCGAACCCTTACTTTAATGGTTTGAACCTTCACTTCATAATCCCTTGGGCCAAATTCTAGAGACCACTAAGGTTCGAACCATTAAAGTAATGGTTCGAACCTTCACTTTGATGGTGTTCTGGGCCAAATAACAGAGACCTTGAGGGTTCGAATCCTTACATCAAGGGTTCAAACCCGAACTTCTTTGCCCTCTTGGGCCAAATTCCAGAGAGCAGTAAGGTCCGAACCCTTACGCACAGGGTTTGAACCTTTACTTATGCCCACTCCTGGGCCAAACACTCATACCTATAAGGTTCGAAATCTCTAACCTTCTCCTTCTTTGGCCAAATCCCGGATAGCATAAAGGTTCGAACCCTCAAGGAGAAGGTTAGAACCTCTTGGGTCAAAACCTAGATAGTCTAAGGATTCGAAGCCTCAAATTTGAATTATTTGTAATTTGACCACTTTCTTGTTGTGAGGACTTCGTTCTGTGCAGTAAATTGTAGAGCAGTTGTTCTTTATTTGTTTTCCTCGCACATGGGCTATAGTCTATTGTGGGCTTTTTCCACATTTGGGAGCAAGTTGGATCACAAACAATCATTAAATTTGTTTTTTTCACCGCATGCAACTCACATGGAACAGATCAGTTTCATGCATGATTTGATCATTAAAATAAACTCCAGATTAAGTTCACACAACTTAAATCAACCGTTTTCTCAACAAAAGCCTTTTAATCATGTCTGCTCGTCCAGACATATTGGAAATAGAACAGATTGCAATATTTAAATATCCCTGACAGAGACACCAAAGGTGACCAGTGACAGAGCGAAGAAAAACAAAAACATAAAAAAATATTGACTATAGATTGTATGATGCAATTAGATTATGTATACAGCTACTTAAAATCTCATTAACTCTCATGTCTCATGTCGATATACTCTCATTAACTCTATTCCTTACAAAGGCGTTGGTGTTTCCTAGAGATATTTGCACAGCGAACATCGATGGGAATAAAAATACATATATAAATACAAAGATCAAACATGAAACCTTTCTTCTTGAAGAGGGGCTGCAAATTGGCTTTCCATATGTTCAATTATTTGACACCACTTAGCTATGGACTACTCTGCAATAGTAGGCAGATTTTGCAACAAGACTATCTCTACATGACTAGATAACATTTAAACCATGATGAAAACAATCTAGTCCAATAGTTCAGTTACGATAAATAATCATCACAGATTCGACAACTTAAATAATGTTTCACAAAATAGATTAAAGGGACATTGTTCTGTCTACATCTAACAATATGCTCACATTTTTTGGTTTACCAGAGTTATTTTCTTCAATTATATTATAATTTTTTAGAATCACAACTCTTACAACTGATGGTGATATATACTTCTTCACCAATGGCCAAAGACAAATAAAATAAATAAAAAATATATCAGTGTTGGTGAATCAAAAGGTTCGAACCCTTACTTTAAGGGTTTGAACCTTCATTCCCTAATCCCCCTTGGCCAAGTCCCAAAGACCAGTAATATTCGAACCCTTAAAGTAAGGGTTCGAACCTTTACTTTGATGGTCTGCTGGGCCAGATCTCAGGGACCGTTAAGGTTCGAACCCTGACAGTAAGGGTTCGAACCTTCACTTCGTTCCCCTCACGGGCCAAATCTCAGAGAGCAGTAAGGTTCGAACCCTTACACAGAGGGTTCGAACCTTCACTTATTTCCCCTCCTGGGCCAAATCACAGAAAGCTCGAAGGTTCGAACCTTCTACTCATTAGGCCAAATCCCAGATTGCTTGAAGGTCCAATGCATCCAAGAGTAGTTTCACAGCTTCACCCAACTGTCCTCTTAGGTCAAATCCTAGTTAGCCTAAGGATCCGAAGCATTCAATTTGAATTTATTGTAAATCGACCGCTTACCTTTTTTCCAATTTTTTTTGGGCAACTCATCAGCCTTGTTATTATGGAATTTGAGATATGAAACGATTGTTTAATTGTTCCTGGTCATTTCCTGAATATTATGTATAATATAATGTTGCAATCAATTTGTTTTTATACAGTATACCAGATAGTGAAGTTGTTCTTAATTTGTTTTTCTCCCGATGGACTAAAGTTATTATTTTGTTCATTTCCCATCATTTCGGCATATGGATGTGTCCAGAGACCAAAATTCACTGATTTATCCTTCCAAATGCGCGTCATGCCATGACTGAAAGGCAAGATGATACTTCATCCTACCGGTGCTTAGATAGTCTGTTGTGGGCTTTTATACACTTGGGATTAAGTTGGATAACAAGCTAAGTACTTTTTTCTCACCACAAGCAATTGACATGGGTTATAGAATACTTCATGCATGATTATATCAATAAAATAAAATCCAAAGATTCTTGCATCTTAAAGCAGCCGTTCCTTCAAGAAAAACCGTGTAATCAATATTTGCCC
The DNA here is from genome assembly GCA_012931725.1 of Litsea cubeba. Lineage (NCBI taxonomy): Eukaryota > Viridiplantae > Streptophyta > Magnoliopsida > Laurales > Lauraceae > Litsea > Litsea cubeba. The sequence continues at coordinate 47,734,353 of CM022948.1, read as the reverse complement.
GTCCAGACAGGTACGGACTTAGAACAGATTGCCATATATAAAAAACCAGCTAATAGGGACACAAAATTGACTAGTGACATAAACAGGATAAAGAAATAAAAATAAAAACAATAAATTATATTGTGAAATAGATTATGAATCTTCGTACTTGAAATCTCTTTAAGCATCCACACTAAAGTTTGTTATTTTGTGTAACCAATAGGAATTCGAGAGGCTGAGGTGCATACCAATAAATCCTGACAAGCAAGTATGGACTCTTACAAAGCAACAAAAAGAATATGTGAGAAAGACTGGCCTTCACCATCTGGCAGAAATAGATCGCATTCAGATCGATCATGCACTTATCACTGCTCTAGTTGAGCGTTGGCGCCCGGAGACAAACTCATTCCACTTTCCATCGGGTGAAGCAACTGTCACGTTAGAAGACGTTGCTTACATATACGGACTTCCAATAGATGGCCCTTTGGTTGTTTGACGTACTTTTCCTGGGAAGTTTGTAGTCAAAGTTTGTGAGGATGTTCTTGGGCTTACCCCACGGAAGAAGCTTGACTACACGGGCATAACTTTGAAATTTAAGTGGCTTGAGGACAACTTCAAGGCAACGGAGTTGGTGAATAAGAAGGATGACAAGGACTACAAAGATTTTGAGATCCGTGCCATACGGGCTTATCTATTCTTCTTGGTATCCGGTCAAATTGTCACGCAGACATCAGGTGCCCGTGGACCGGCATACCTACTTAAACTTTTCAAAGAGTTTAGACCTTATGCATGGGGGCCAGCCTGTCTTGCCAATCTCTATAGGATGTTGACCAACGCCTCTCTATGGAATGCGGAGAAAAAGATTGATGGAGGTGATAAGGATGCTCAAAAGTCTGAAATAGAGGGTCACCAATTGAGGACACCAAGCGGGCCTCTACAGCTATTACAGGTGAGTGCTTTAATTACTACTCTAATTTTGCTAGTTATGTTTATTGTAACTAACCTGATATCTTGTATGCTGTGGTGCAGCTATGGGCTTACACTAGGATGTCTATTGGAAAGTGTCCTGAACCCAAGGACAGTTGGAAGGGGGACATTCAGTTCCCACTTTTTAAAACGTGGATAAGGAGGCTGCCTACTACCCCACTTTCTCTAAAGTGAAGGAAGTCTGATTGCAGTTAAACAATCTAAAACCTAATGGGGTATTTATCGACACACGTGGATTTTTGACACCCCTTTTTAAAATGTTATGTCCATAGCTAATTCAAAGTTTCAATCTTTGTTTCCTGTCCTCAATTCCAGTTCATTTGGCAACCTTATGAAGGATACAACAAGAAGTTTTACTCGAAGCTCTCAAAAGCTGACCGCACTCTCATCAGTTCGTCTACCGTCCTTGTGTTCTACTGGATCGTCGAGCGTCACAATACATGGCGGGTTATGAAACAGTTTGGATTCAAGCAAGTTGTCCCACCACCATTCACAATGCCATTTTCGAGACCCGAAAGGACGTACTTTACTGTTGTTGATTACAACAATACATTGAACGAGGAGATTAAAGGGTTGTGGGCAGCAAAAGATCAACTTGGGCTACGTGGTGAGCCTTGTAATGCAGCCGCACATCCAGCTGAGTATATGGAGTGGTATATTGGGAACACAATCATGTTTGTTGGTAGGGGAGAGGAACCGGAGCAGCCCGATGTGGCTGAGCAAGAAGCTATACATGCGGAGGGATCTGGAAAACAAGATGAACCCACCATCCCACAGAAACATGTACAACTAAAACCTGTTTTACTCATTAATTGAAGTTTTGTGTTTCTTAAAATTCGATGTTAATTCCTATTTCTCTATACAAATTCTAATAGTTTGCATTTCTAAAATTTATGTCAGGCTCTAGATTTGGTGGAACGGATAGAGCGATCGATCAAACGGGCTTCGCACGGTGATAGTCGTCTGGAGAAGATGTTCAAGTCAATTGGGAAGAAATTGGACAAATTTAAGTCAGGATTTGGGACAGATTGGGTCGACTTCTCATTTGATGGTTGTAGCAGCTCACAATCCGACGAAGATATGGAGAAGAAACAACTTACTATCACTTTCACACACAAGAAGAGGCCTGCTGTGAAGAATTATGTGAAGAAAAAGAAAACATCAAGAAAGGGCACGGCGCATATTAGAGAAACTCCATTAATGAAAACAGATGGATCCATTAGAACTCCGCTGTCACCTTTTGAAGTTCATGAAAGTCTTAAAGATTTGCCCCAAGTATCAGTTGAAGGATCTAATGCCCCACCTGATCCTGAATCTAATGCCCCACCTGATCCTGAACTTGGACAAGGATGTAGTATCCCACCATGTCGTCAGTTTATTTGTACCCCACCAGTAAGCAGGATGTTGTTCACCTCGCCATTGCCAGTCTCTAGTTCATCCACTGCTATGGTTCCAGCCCCTATGGCAACACGTGTTTCATTAGTGTGGAGGATAAAACGATTACCACGAATGCGCAAGATACCAGTGAAATTTGAAGACTATGCTCATTCACTTATTCAGGATGACTATGTGTTGTCAGAATGTGACAAATTCTTTCTCAACGGGTTTAAGGAATATTATGTGGCCAGGTATGAATTGTTATGTACATTCGGTACAAAATCACTATAAGATTGTCGTTTTGTCTGATCAACATATGTTTTATTGTAGGAAAGACGAGCTAGAGCAGATTTGTACATTGGTAAAGGCGGATGACTTGAAGAGGATCCTTGACGAGGGAACATGGATGGACACGAACATCATATACTATTACTTCGAGATTCTGAGGGACGAGTGTGACAGCTGTTATATTGCTGAACCTAGTGTTTCTGTAAGTAACATGATGAAGAATGTTTTTTGTAAGTAGTGTTGTAGAAACTGTAATTTATCTGGAAGTGATAACTTGTACATATTGCATGCAGAGTTGGTGGGGCGATGGAAGTGAATCCGCAGTGGAAGCCGTATTTGGGAAGCAAGGGCACAGAGTGTGGGATGCGAAGGAATCAAGCACGTTGGTTTTCATCGTCTACCACAGGTCTCATTTCACCCTACTGGTAGGGTACGTTGATGAGAAGAGATGGGAGTTCTTCAACAACATTGATAAAGATCGTCGATCAATGAAGCATGCTGAGAAATTTGTAAGTCATTCGTGTCCATTGCACACTCATGTGTTTTGATTTGTTCATCTCGGGTACGCAAGAAGTTTGTGTTTCTCTCGTCATGAAAGATATGTTTGAATGATCATTACTTGATTTAAATCTGCCAGATGGGATGGTTGAATGCATTGTACAGTCACTTCGGTTGGAATGACCCATTTATGTGGTCATGGCTCGAGAGGACAGACATACCTCATCAGGAAAACTCCAATGATTGTGGAGTATTTGCAATGGCCTTTGCAGCTCACTGTGTGCACCGAATGTCCTTGAAATTCAGCCAATCTCATATCCCATACTTTCAGAGCAAAATCGTGGTAGAGATCTTTAAAAGGAGTTGGCAATTGAATGCCAACAGGTTGGGCCTGACTGAATTGACGTCTGAGCTTCCTGATTGATAGGCAGACATATCTCCCACCTCCTCTAATTTGAAATGTACATACTTTGAGAAGGATGTAAACCTGATCTTGTGTCTTGTTTCATTGATGTAGTATGGAATGTTTATTTTGGATGGAAAGTGTTTCTTTTGGATGTAAAGTGTTTAATGGATTTGTAATTATTTAACAGAATGGTATCTTCTGTATAGTAACAAATGTTATGCACAGGTTACATTGACATGTTTTGTATCTCCAAACGGAGCATTGTTACTGACAGTAAATTTTTTTTTCCTTCATATTATGGTCGATATCGACAAGAAAACTGGTCGACACTGACAACGTCTGTAAGTTTATGTTTCAGTTAAGTTATCGATATCGACAAGAAAAGTGGCGACACTGACAACGCCTGTAAGTTTATGTTTCAGTTAAGTCGTCGATATCGACAAGAAAAGTGGTCGACACTGACAACGCCTGTAAGTTTATGTTTCAGTTAAGTTGTCGATATCGACAAGAAAAGTGGTCGACACTAACAACGCCTGTAAGTTTATGTTTCAGTTAAGTTGTCGATATCGATAAGAAAAGTGGTCGACACTGATAACGTCTGTAAGTTTATGTTTCAGTTAAGTTGTCGATATCGACAAGAAAAGTGGTCGACACTAACAACGCCTGTAAGTTTATGTTTCAGTTAAGTTGTCGATATCGACAATTCCTGAATATGGTGAACTTAGAAAGTCTTTGTGCAATTTTGTGTTTCATACTAGGCTTTTGACTCCAACACATGAAAGTCTTTCGTTTCACTTTATGTTTCAGTGTTTTGCATTTGTTCATTCACAAATTAATGCTCGTATTTATGGGTTTTCTTTTTGTTTCACTATATATTCATTCACAAATTTATGGGTATTTATGGATAAGCAGTCATCACACATGGATTCATATGGTGTATCCCCCATTGACATTTCCAACCTGCCATCATATGGTGGCTCTTTCCTCATTCCAACAACCATTACAGTAATATTACAACCATTTCACTCATTCGAGATTAAAGTACTTTACTATATTTCTGGACTTTTATTCACTATACAGGACGACATTACAAATGAGATTTACATAGATTTCCACTAACAATAGGACTATGTGCATCAACAAAAGTTCTGAAAAAAAAAAAAGCCTGAACACACGACCGTTCTTAGTCAGATCTGCTTCATCATGCACCAACTCCCCAAAAAATTTCTAGACAGTTGTTCTTACTTTGAACTGACGTTAATTACAACTGACTTATATGCAGGTACTGAATCAATCAAAAAGGTCACACAGTCCTATTAGCATCAAGTTAGTCGACCCAAAAAAACACCACAGAAGGACTTCCACTTACGTCCACTAGCCGGTTATCGGAGGATTGCGACACCCTCCACGGTTATGCCCCCTCCCTTTGCAATTTGAACACGTTACAACCCTTCTCTGTCGACCACGATCTTCGTCACGGATCCGCATCTTCTTGGACGTCCGGGCTGTTTAGTGGCTCTCGGTGGAAGAACCCTGACGTCACATGTGTACTCCCATTGTTTGAGGTCACGAGTAGCATGAATGACTTCACTATACGATGTACGGTAAGTGCTTGACATATACCAATGCTCGACGAATGCATATGGATCATAATTTCTGACCTTCATTGAAGCCAATGCGTGACTACACGGGATGCCCAATAGCTGCCATTTCCGACATGTGCAGGTTCTCCGTTCGAGGTCAACAACGTCAACATACTCCGCAGATTGAACCTGAAATTCAACGAGACCGGCTACTCGAACGTGCACTCGACGAGCATCCTCCATTTCTTGGCTCAGAAGTTTCTCCGCATACGGAGTTAGACGAGATGTTATGCCTTTAGATATCAAATGTCGTTTCTGATAGAACTCCATTAATTTGGCGCGTATTTCCTCAACCTGAGTTGTGATAGGCAGGACTCTTGTGTCTTTTAAGAGACTGTTAATGCACTCTGCCGCGTTGCTAGTAAGCATCTCATACCGACGACCTTCTACATATGCATTCGCCTAACGTTGCTGCCCAATTGCCGCAATATAGTTAAACGCCTCTTCGCTTACAGCACGTATGTCCGTCATGTAAGCCTCGTACTCGTAAGGCCTATATGACTTTGCTGCCCGCCAGAATTTCATTACTATTGCGCCATCGCTGAAAGCAGCCTTGATGTTTTCAGCAATGTGACGACAACAGAAACAGTGAATTGCAGATGGCATAGTATTCTTCAATGCTGGAATGAGGCCCTTCTGACGGTCTGAGACAATAGTCAAGTTGGCAGGCTCACCCAGTGCTAAGTTCAAATTAGCTAGGAACCACTCCCAGCTGTCACGACGTTCAGATTCCGCAAATCCGAAAGCGATTGGAAGCAACTTCTGATTGGCATCATGTGTTACTGCAACAAGCAAGACACCCGGATACTTTCCACGAAGATGTGAACCGTCGACAGCAATCACCGGTCTCAACGAAGACGTGAAAGACCTTAAACAAGGTTCGAAGGCACAAAAGAATCTTCTGAAACGGTCTTCTGTTGTGGTGTCTATGTTTGTTACAGTGCCAGGGTTGCTCATATGAAGTTTTTTACAATACAGAGGTAACTGCTGGAAGGAGTCTTCATACGATCCACGAACCATATTCAGTGCCATCTGCCTTGCTATATAAGCCTTCCTGTAGCTAATGGTCACCCCAAACTCCATCTGATAGTCATTCATGATCTCCTTGGGTTTCAAATTTACATTCTGTCTGACCCTATCCATGATGAACTCTGTAATAAGTGCCGAAGATGCTTGTCGATGTGCCATGCCCATCATTGGCCTTGAGCATTTATGTTTAGGATTGTAAGTCCTTACTTTAAATTGTGGGCCTGATTCGACAATTGAAGCGTGAATACGCCATGGACATTCTTGATCTCTGCAGCGTGCAGTTACCTTGGTCATATTGGTCTTCAAGGGTTTGAGAGTGAAGTTGCTATCAATTGCGAACTTAGACAAAGTATTCCGGAAAGTTTGTCGGTCTTGGAATTCACGGCCGATCCACATTTCCCGTGTCGAGTTGTTGCCAACATTTGTATTTATGTCCCAGGGCTCCATTTTATCCTCAAGATCAACAGCCGGAGTTTCATTATAACGAAATGGCTCACTCCTTGGATTGGTTCTTGCGACTTCAGCTGGACTTTCATTACAATCTAATGTCTCATTGATTGGATTGCCTCCTTCAAATTTACTTTCGGCCTTAGACATTGGAATCGAATGGACTTGGCCTATGGCGGGGGGACCATTAAGATGGATATCATCAACACGGTTTGACCCAAATACCAGATCATCATCAATAGTGCCTTGTCCGTCCGTCTGATGTGGACTGCAATCAACCCGCACAGTAGGGAAATACATGTCTTTGTCTTCACGGATGTCAATGGTAGGTACGTATCCACTAGTAGTTGAGTTTAACCCTTCTTTTTTTATGAAAGTTCCTGATGCTTTCTTTGGTCTTTCCACAGTAGTACGACGGACAGAGTTCCTTTGAAACCTACAATGAATAATTATATAAATAAGCAACTAGGAAGAAAAATCATTCATTTGACGAATGTAAAATCTGCTGATGCAATCTATAAGTGTACCTCCAATTATCTCCTCCTATCCACTGCTCCTTATTCCGACTGTTGAAGACGTATAAATATATCCCATTAGAGTCGTCGCCCGATGCTTTGAACATACTTCTAACATCAATATCATCATCAATGTTGGCCATGGAGAATGCTCGTCCGTTGTGATGTAGGTATTGCATGCTTATATTCTGGATGGATGATAAGTCCCCATTAGATGCTTCAATTGCTTCTTTAACCAGAGATTCAAATGTTATGTCTGTAGCTAAATATCTCATCTTCTGCTTTCCTCCGTTGTACACAGGACGACTTATATCGAATTCAAAGTCACCGCCATAGTGGAAGATGAACAGCACCTCTCTATCTGACATGCTGTCATTATATCAGAAGAAATTAATAAAGACATCAGTGAAGATTAGGTACATTCAGATTGTCAGTTAATAGAGAACTATATTAACAGCATTTGTAATATAATGAGTAGAGAAAATGTATTCACGTTGATAAAAATCCACACCATGCCAAATAAAAGGATTAGCAGCTGTTCTCAAATAGAAAGAAAAGGCATTTTGATCAATAGTCTATTTATTTTAGCGCTTGGAGCAATGTTTTCAAACCACGCTATTGACTGTTATTCCCTCACACATTATTCCACCCATTCTAATGTTATTCAGAAAGCATCAAGAGAACCGACTATAATTATATTATTTATATGCAATATAGCTTTAAAGTCTAAAACTTTGTAAGATTAGTAAAAAAAAAAATAAAGAAGGTATACCCAGATTCAGTTTCACCCACGACATCTTATCAAATTGATACAAATTATTTATAGTTTTTCTACTAAAAGTGACAAACGCATCAAAAGAATGACAACTCCAAAACAAAACCATCAAACCCCATAAACCACAGCTGCCTGGGGCCTAGAAAGTAGATTTCCCACAGTATCTAGGGTTTCCAACAGTTAAATATTGCGAAAAATCTAGGTGATGGTGCTTTATGCTACATAAATCAGTCTAAGGTGGTAGATAATGTGTGTACCTTTGTCTTAATGGAGTTCAACCAGCATGAAGATGGTGTTTTATGATGGTTTCTAGAAGGAAGTAACTCCAGAGCAGTGTCGAAGACGAACCCAAATGTAGAAATGTGAAAAATGGAATCGGGACGAAGGATTATATGATATCGCATTGTGGTCGATATCGATAATAAATATAGTCGATATCGACCATATTGCAAAACAACAAAAAAAGGTACAAAAGCCCATACGAGGGTCTCTCCCGTAACGAACAATAATCTGGGTCCCGCTGGGACGTATGCGGTCCTATAGGGATTTTATGGGTAAATTCGTCTACCTTTAAATAGAAAAAAATTAAAGAAAATAATATTATTGCACACATACAAGCATAGATCTAGAGTTAGAAAGAAGTTAGAACTTAGAACTTAGAACCATAGATCCATGTTATAGTGTTATACACAATCAAAATAATAGTCTCTTACCAATACCATTTACCAAAAACATAAATAAATAATGAAACTATTTTGATATTTTAATATTTTAATAAAAAAGTTTTCTCATAATCAAGAAAATCACATTCTTTTAACCAAACAATAGTTGAAATATCATCTACAAACAGCCCACACATGTTATCATCTATTATACATAATAAGAATGTAAAAAAGCAAAAAAAAAAAAAAAAAAAACATATGATTGAAATTATTTGAGGATTTTACTGGAAAAATCCCAAAATACAGACATTTATCCCAATAGGTCCTGGAAATTTGTACAGCACTGATTGGGTCTTCCCGCCACATTTCTATTGTTTTTTTACTTTTTATTCTTACTGACGATAGCGTCACTCAAAGAAATATTGAGTGACGCTATCGTCACTTTGCAGTAGAACCTCCATCCAAACCAAGAGGTTGTAGGCTGCAAAATGGAGCTCCATACCAGATTAGGGCAGCAGATGTTAACTCCTCTATATCTAGTAGTGTTCCAGGCATAGGGATGGTTTTACCATTCCCTTACATGGGTTTTACCATTTTTCTTCATCATCTTGCTTTTTGATTGTTGGGTAAGTTCTGTTTGGTAAAAGATTGGATTTCCAATCTCGATTTACTTTATTTCAGTGTATGAGTTTGGATTTCATGGCTTATGGTTGGTGTCACTGTTCGAGAAAAAGGAGGAAGAGAAACACCATCATCTTCATGGGCTTTTTGATTTCATAGTAGAGATTTGAGGGATCGAGATTTCATGGGCTTCCTCGCTCTCTTCCTATAAACACCATCATCTTGATGATAATAATTGTGATGGTGTTGATGCCTTTGATGACTGTGGGGCCCATTTGAGATGGCCGCCATCCGACCCATCTCTCTCCTTCCTCCTTCCACGTCTCGTCTTCCCCAGAGAGGCCCGAACCCAGAATAGTAGTAGTAGTAGTCCGACGCCGGCGCAGCTCTCCCACGATTTCGAAGACGTTTTCCAGCCGTCGAGTCAGATTCCCGGCTAGGTGTTTCCCTCTGGTTCGCCAGAATCTCCTCCATTGAATGCCCTTGTTTCGCCTCTTTCTTGCATTTCCGCTCCTCTCTCAAATCATCTTCTATATTTTACTCTTCTCCTTCGGAAGAATCCTCGCAGCAGAAAAAACGAACAATACCATACAAATGAGACATGTGGGTGGATATAAGGGATGGCGAACAGTGACGCTAGCGTCACTCCTCTCAAAGTTGAAAAAAAAAAGCAAAACAGTGCTGACGGACCCCGTTAGTGTTGTATAATTTGCAAGGACCAGGTCTGATGAATGGCTATATTCCAGGACCTTTCCCATAAAATCCCCAAATTATTTTTACAAGAAAAAGTAAGGAAAATATTATTATTGCACATACAAGCATAGATTTAAGGTTAGAACCATAGATCCATGTTAGATACACACCCAAAATAATAGTCTCAAACAAAAAACATAAATAAATAATGAAAAAGAATTAGGAGTTTTTTTTTTTTAATTACATCATAATCAAGAAAATCACATTCTTTTAACCAAACAAGAGTTGAAATATCATCTACAAACAACCCACACTTGTAATCATCTATTCTACATAATTTAAGAATGTAAAAGAAAAAAAAGCATATTATTAATAATTATTTTAACAAGAAAAAGTAAGGAAAATATTATTATTGCACATAAATGCATAGATCTAGGGTTAGAACCATAGATCCATGTTATACACACCCAAAATAATAATCTCATACCAAAAACATAAGTAAATAATGAAAACAAATTCGGATTTTTTAATTAAAAAAAGACTCAAAAATACAAAAAAAAAAATGCATTTTTAGAACAAATAATGATCCTCCAAACCATCTTCAAGCAATATCTTCATCTTAGCATCTTCTCTAAACCATATATGCATGTAGATTCAAGAAAACATACCTCAAAGTTGACAAATCAAAAAACCCACTTTGATGTGAATAGTGGTTGGATTCTTTGGTAGGCTAGATCTTTCAAAATGGATGGATTTGATTATGCTAGTTGCTATAAAAAAGCTTTGGAGGCTGTTTTCTCCTATCTCCAGCAAGTTGAAACAAATCAAATGGACTTTTTTAGGGTTTAGAAGGGCTTTTTAAAACCCCAAGTTCGTCAGTGAGTTGACTAGAGTCCATTAATACCATTACCGAGTCCCAACGAGTCGGATCGGTAAGGACCGAGTCGATTCGACTCAGACTCGGGCGAATTTTAAAACCATACTAAAAACTTTTTCCAAACACACCAACATCTAGCTCAAAGAGTGTGTGATTAGTGGAAGAATATCATTCTTGCCCTAAACCTAAACCTCTTATACTTGGTTGTGCACTTCATCGGAGAATCATCATCTGCACCAAGCTATCTTCAAGAGGTCAAAGCTTCAACTGCGGTTCAAGCTTCAAGAACACCCTCGAGACTTCATCAAGAGGCAAGTGTTCTTCCTTCATATACTTGTATGTTGCGATAGTGGATTGAAACTGTGTGCTTCAACCACTCTAAAAATAGTGTGTGGGGGATTAGATCTGTGTGATCGAACCTCGTTATCAAAATCGAGTTGTCCAAATGATTGGAATCATTACTTGTGTAGTTTGATTCATCATAGTGGAACCAAGGGCTGTGTGACCCTTGTGAGTGGAAGTAGGACAAGAGGTCCGAACCACTATAAATCTGTGCATTCGTCTTTATCTTGGCCCTAGCTGCACTTTAACAGTCAACTTTCAATTTACGTTGAAGTTATTTTTTGTCTTTTTTTTTTTTTACTTTCAGTTTTGATCTCTCCATCTCTCTTTATTAAAATGGCTGATACTGAGATTTAAGAAGATTCATCAAAATCACAAATTTAAATGCTTGCTAAGATTATTGAAAACAGATATGCAAATCAAAATAAAGTAATATCTATGATGGAATTGAAAAATCAAAATATATTTGCCATCAGATTAAACCCAATTGCAGAATAAATTGTCTATAGCAAAGAGATATAGATGTACTTCTCACTGACAAAGCAGCAATCATGACCACAAGAATTTAGATTTACCAACTTTCTATTACTTTCTACAAAGGTGAAGGAATCATCACCAAGAGCATCCATGTAGCTAGCATGTGTCAATTAATTGTAAATCCGCTAGAATCTCATTCTTACGCATTTTCAGCTTCCTCTCCTCTAATTCCGACATTAGATTATAGCAAGAGAACAGTTGCTCCAAAAAAATTAGAAAGAGACACAACACATTCTCATTGGAAATTTTATAGATATAGATAATGACATTTCACCAATCTTAGAGGGAGAAAAATCAAAACCATTAAAATTTGACACCTATGAATAACAAAAGGAACAAAGGATTGCAAACTGCCCCACTACATCCATCATCTATCCATAACAAAGCCTTAAACCTGATACACAACTGGAATCTGGCAAAGAAGCTGCTGGTGCAAAAGGGTATCAGGCACTACTCAACACTATGGGAACTATCTCTCCAAGGTGTTGTTAAGCTCTACTCTGATGGGCAGTAAATGGCTGCTCAAGATATGCAGCGATAGGAGGCATCACAAGGGATCACACCGGCCATCTTATACACACTTATGCCAGTTAGATAACAACCTCTCAGTCACTAATGGCTGAACTACATGTTACTCAATGGCCTCACCATTTTCATAGAGGTCAAATTAGACAACGTCTTAATTGAAGCGGATGCCCTGTTATTTATTCAGGCCTTAAATGAAGACAACACATTATGCTGGCACCTTATGTACACATGGGAGGCCATTCTAAAATGCTTGGAAAGAATCCAGCCTTGGGTGCCCATTACTGTGAGCAAATACGGTTGTTGATGCGTTGACCAAACTTGGACCGCCGCCCACCCCCACTACATTTACCACTACTCTTCTACCTTTCATTGCGGTTTCTACTTGCAGGACTGCAGGAGAGACCAACACAACTTCTGGACCAGAGAGATGTGGCAACCTCAAGAAATCCGAACCCAACCAGGAACCACTTTAAATTTGGAGTGTAATTTTGTGTTTTCTTTTGTGGGGCTAGGGTGTATATTTAAAATAAAAAAGCGCTTGCCATTGAGGTAATCAAACAATTATTACAAAAGAGAATGTGACAAGAGAAAAGTTACTTTTTGTTTGATGAACCCTTACCCATGATCAAATCAGTGAAGGTTTCTGGGAAAGGAGAAAATAGGGGAGTCAAAATTAGCATACGCTTAAACAACTATAAGAAAAGAAAATGTGAGAAGAGAAAAACTGCCTTTTGTTTTATTTTAGTTTGAAAGAAACGGCAATAAGAAAGGCCCTTTTCTCACTGGAAGAGGTATATAACAGGAGAAATTAGAGCAAGTTTGCATGGATCACTTGGAAATACAGTGTGTCCCATGGTATAGGCTATCGATGGGTCTTACACATGGGGCTTCTCTGTGACACTGTTTAGACCTTGGTGTTTATACTAAAGAAGGGAAAAAAAAAAGATTACAGATAATAGTGAGTGCTCAATTTATTCAGAGTAAACCACACCTTGTCAAGAAATGTGTTGTGTGGGCCCCTAATCGACAAATTTCTTAGCAAGGAGCTTTTGATTAGCAGTAAAATTGAGTAAAGCTGACTAACATTGGATCATTTCATCCAAAGGTTTTGCACAGATCTACGCCACACAACAATACATGTTACCTTATAGTCATAGGTCAGTCCATAGCATCCTATTCTAGAAAATCTCCTTTAACAAATCAAATCATCATAATCTTAGATTATCACTTACATAGATCTTAGATCCCCTATTCTACTCCACCAGTTCTAATGAATTTTGTTCTAGCCTTTCTCTTATATGTTATTGGATCTTGTAGCTACATGCTCTGCATTGTCAAATAAAAAAAATAGAAGGATCCATTACTACTCCATGTCCCCAATGCATTGTAATGTAGTCCCTTGGATTGACTTTGTATATTGGGTGTGTGTTTTTTATGGTTTGGTCATTTAAAGTGTTGATATCTGATGAACCACAAAAATTAATTGTCCTGATTAGAAGATATATCCATGCGATTTTGGCTCTTTTCTGATTGAATTGTACTCTCTCTCTCTCTCTCTCTCTCTCCTTTCTCTCTCTCAGTGTGTAGTGTGTATAATTAGGAGTTATGTAAATTGTCGATGAACTAATGAACCCCCATCTAGGATCAAATCAGTGAAGGTGTTTGAGAAAGGAGAAAATAGGGGAAGTCAAAATTATGAGATTCTCAAACACCTATCGCAAAAGAGAATGCCAGAAGACAAAGTTGCTTTTTTGTTTGGTTTTAGTTTGAAGGAAAGCAGCACGAAAGCCCTTTAAAAAGATTGCTATTGACCCAATTGATAGAATTACAAACACTCATATATTAAACAACTCATAAACATCTGACATAAATTAGAAGATTTCTTGGAGGCATTTCATCAAACAACTCTTAAACATTCAAGAACACTATTTCAATTGAAACAAAAAGTAAATGTATTGCAGCATAAAAATTAGAATGCAAAAAAATGTGAAAGGAACTCACATGCGTCGCGTGCCTGAGACGATTAATGGAGACAGCTCTTCCACAAAATTACCCAAGCTTCCGATGAGGGAACTTGATGTGACGAACTTGCCCAAGTGAAACCTGGTAAGTGGTACCAGGTTTCACCCCAAAACTATAAGAGACTGAGACGTCGCGGGTTCGATTCCTGGGGAGGCCACTCTACGGAGCCAAACGCATGATTAAAGGACGGTGGCACTAGGCTGTGCCCCCTACAATGTGGGAATACTGATTTTTCAATTTTCTCACCTCAAAACATTAGAAAACTTGTAAGGATTAGAGGAGGAGGAAATTCCATCTTACTCATTTTGCTATGAGCAGGATGAAGTCTCATTTCCACTGCTTATATAGTGTAACCATAGACCAATGATTTGGGTACATTTGAATGCACCAATGATTAAAAAAAGAAAAAAAGAACATGCCGTAGACCAAGCTAGAGTATCCATGTCAGGAACATCAACTTCTCCGTGATAGCAGTCACCACAATACAAGAGATGAGGGAGGGAGAGAGAGCATGGGGCATCATGGAAGAGAAAGGACAATCTCTCTCCTCTCTCTCTCTTTGTGAGATGGGTTAGAGAGGAAGGGCTGTTCTGCATGTGTTCAAAGAAATGAGCTACTGATGGAATATTGAAGAAAAGGAAGAGTCAAAATCAATTGAAAGGTTAAAGAGTATAGAGAACGTGAAGGATTTTTCTTTAAGATGGGAAGGTGCAGACGTTACAAAAAGAATTTAATAGTCAAAATCAATTAGGAATTTCTCAATTGGTTTCAGTTCGCTTCATATATTATAACTAGCGAAGAGTGCCCGTGCTAACATAAAAAACTTTAAGGTCACATTTGGCAACCAAATCTTTAGGAAAAAGATTTTCGGTTTACCTAAAGTTGTTATAAATCCATGTTTAGAAATTGTAAATTCCTGATAATGTGGACGAATGAAAATCTTCATTTGTTAGGATTTTCAGATCCGACCACCCTCTATAAGATTTGAAAAATCCTCACTTACGTGGATTTACACACCAAACCCTATTTTTTTAAGCTATATGCATCAATACTGTGTGGGAAAATCCCAAGAGAATCCTGGGCAAGGTGCTCCATCCCGGGCCCCCGCATCAGCAAGCCCATCCCGGCAAGTTCGGTCTCGTGCTCCACGCTTCCTATGCTCAACTCCCCCCATCTCGGCAATGCACGCCTTAGCAAGACCAGACACTCCACCTCGGCAGGATCCAGTTCGGCCAAAAGCATCCCACTTCGGCTGCCCAGCCCGGCTACAGTGTCAGCCCCTTCCACTGCGGCAACAGTACCATGACCCTACATCTCCGCCAGGACTCACCCGGTACGACACTCCATCTCGGCCAAGCGCCTCATATCGATGAAAGTCCTGAGCACTGACAGCTGTCCTCCCATGGACGCTCAAGCACGCTATGGCCCGTGCGACAAGACAAGGGGATAGCCCGTATCTCCTGACAGATCACCGTCCACAGCTCCCAAGGCGCCAGGATATGGCCTAACGGGATAAGACAGGCTACGACGGGACCAGACAGGCTACGATGAGACCGCGCCTCCCTAGTGCCGGACAAAATGGGCTATGACAAGATAGCCAAACTACCCCTTTGCCTCCTCTTCCTCTACATAAACACAGCTACAGCTCCAGAGGAAAGGGGGGACGCCATTACCACTCTGGTATGCCATCTTCTTCCCCAAAAATCTCCTCCTCCCTCTGCTTAGTTCATATACTAACTTAGGCATCGGAGAGCCCTGCGCCGCCCAGGCCAGGGTCCTCTGACCTACGTTTCTCCTTCCTTTTCTCAGGCTCCAGGCGCAGGCATCGGTGTCCCTAATCTCACTTGGGTAAGTCCTCTAAGGCACCCCCCATCATTGTGGGTCATTATTTTTTGCACCTACAATTGGCGCCGTCTGTGGGAAAGCAATATCCCAGCCTTCCCAACCTTCTCCAAATCTTTCCAAACACCATGCCTTGAAGAACCAGAAAGGGAAAGGAACCTATCGCAACTGTCGACCCAGCTGCCGACGGTCCCCCGCCGAGAGAGGTCAGGAGCAAAATCTGGTCCAGCAGGCGACCAGCTTCAGGATACTCGGTCGGGTTCATCCTCTAAGGATTCGACCTCGACTCTACCCTCCGAAAGACGCGCCCTGAAGAGCAGGAGCAACCGGGCCCATGGCGAAGGCTCGGGTAACGACCGCGACTCCAGAGAGTGGCTCGATCAACGCATAGAGCAAGCAGTACGACAGCACATGGAAATGGCCGACTACGCTCAAGTTCGGATGAACTCCAATATTTTCGGCGCATCTCCTTTCTCTCCAGAGATCAGAAGCTTCCCCCTTCCCGAAGATTTCAAAGTCCCGAGGTTCGTCATTTACGATGGAACCTCGGACCCAGCAGCACACCTACGGCACTTCTCCCAGCGGATGTCAGTATGGGGCAACGCGGGCCACCTGAGCTGCAGAATCTTCTCTTCCAGCCTCGGGGACCTCCCCCTAAAATGGCTCTGCGCACTCCCCCCGGGATCAATCAAAAGTTGGCAGCAGCTCCGGAGTTCCTTCTTGACGAAGTTCCAAGTTTACGGGGTCATCCCCAGGTCAGCCGCCGACCTGATGGCCCTCAGAATGAAGCAGACCGAGAGCATCGCGCAGTTCGCCAAAAGGTTCTGGGCTGTCTACAGCCAGATCGAGAATGCCTCAGAGGCAATAGCAGTCCCGTCTTTCCAGCAAGCCCTCGTACCAGGCAACGAGCTCCGAAGCAACTTGGTCATGTATCCCGTGGTCACTACGGCAGCACTCATGACTAGGGTGAATCAATTCATCAGGCGAGAGGAGGACGAAGCCCGAGCCCGGGAGCAGTTCAACCTCCGCGACAGTGACCAGATCGCTTCCAGCTCGGCCGAACCTGCCAGCTCGACCGACGCTTCCAGCTCGGCCGACTCTGCCAGTTCGGCGGACGCTTCCAGCTCGGCCGACTCTGCCAGTTCGGCGGACGCCTCCAGCTCGGCGGACGTCTCCAGCTCGCTAGCAGCCCCCCGCTCTGCAGAAATCTCTTCGGACACGGGGAGCAGTTAGGCGAACCTTTTTCTGTCACTTAGCTTCGACCGCCCGTCAGCTTCGATCGTACGACCCACTACCGTCATTTCGACGGCATGGTCCTCTGCTGTCAGCCTTGATCGCACGGTCCTCTACCGCCATCAGTCGTCCAGAGCCACCGAGCTCACCCTGGGGCCGTTTTATACACTCAGGCGTGACTCGTGTTCGACGCCAGAGCAACCAAGTCCTCGGGTAGGCGCGCCCAGGCTCCTTGGCCTCCAAACGACCTCATGATGGTCCGTCCACGTGCTGGTCTCCACCTCACGCTGGTTTCGGCCTCATGCTGGTCTCGACAGCATTTAACGACCTCATGCTGGTCCGTCCACGTGCTGGTCTCCACCTCACGCTGGTTTCGGCCTCATGCTGGTCTCGACAGCATTTAACGACCTCATGCTGGTCCGTCCACGTGCTGGTCTTCACCTCACCCTGGTTTCGGCCTCATGCTGGTCTCGACAGCATTTAACGACCTCATGCTGGTCCGCCCACGTGCCGGTCTCCACCTCACGCTGGTTTCGGCCTCATGCTGGTCTCGACCGCATTTAACGACCTCATGTTGGTATCGCCCTCGTGCTAGCTACAAGCTTCACAGGTTCGGCCTCATGTTGGTCTCGGCCAGTGCCATCGAGACTGCCCTCGGGTTCGTACACCCGGGCTTCTCCATCTCGGCGAATGCCAGAAAAGCAAGTCACAACGGTTAACAGCCCTGGAAAAGGCCTCGAGTTCGGACACTCGGCCAATTCCTAAACTCAGGGTCTTCACCCATCTCCAAGGGTTAACAGCCCTGGAAAAGGCCTCGAGTTCGGACACTCGGCCAATTCCTAAACTCAGGGTCTTCACCCATCTCCAAGGGTTAACAGCCCTGGAAAAGGCCTCGAGTTCGGACACTCCGCCAATTCCTAAACTCAGGGTCTTCACCCATCTCCAAGGGTTAACAGCCCTGGAAAAGGCCTCGAGTTCGGACACTCGGCCAATTCCTAAACTCAGGGTCTTCACCCATCTCCAAGGGTTAACAGCCCTGGAAAAGGCCTCGAGTTCGGACACTCGGCCAATTCCTAAACTCCGGGTTTTTACCCATCCACATGGGTCTACGCCCTGGATACAGCCTGGAGTTCTTACACTCGGCCGAATTCCTAAAGTCCTCGGGTTTAGAACCCATGGGTTAAACGCCCTGGAAAAGGCCTCGAGTCCAGACTCGGTCGTTTCCTAAAGCTCCGGGTCCTGGACCCTGGAGAAGGCCTCGAGTTCGGACACTCGGCCGGATTCCTAAAGTCAGGGTTTTTTACACCCCTCAAAGACCGTTGCCGAACTCATGCTCACATCTCCGAGACCAGCGGGATTCTGGATCCACTCTGTCGCAAGGCAGTTCGTCTCGGCCAAATGCTGGCCACTTCGGCCAATGGCAGCTCCACAAGATTGCCGTAAAGACTGTTCCATATCGCCTCCTCGGCCTCATGACAGTCCTCAGCTCGGCATCAGTGCCGGATTCCAGGTTGGCAGTCACACTGGTCACCTCGGCAGCATCGCCAGAACACTTCCAACGGGGCTGCGCCTCCGGCGACGGGCCAGCTGGTCATGCCTCGATTTCTTAGTTGGTGATGAATCAGTTGGCTGGACCATCAATCTCAAAGCGACAAACTGCTCCAAGGCACAAGTGTTGTCCTCCATGGTACTTAGCTTCCGACCTCAAAGAGGAGTCTAATGAGCTCAGAAGCTGGGGGGCTTTGTGTGGGGAAAATCCCAAGAGAATCCTGGGCAAGGTGCTCCATCCCGGGCCCCCGCATCAGCAAGCCCATCCCGGCAAGTTCGGTCTCGTGCTCCACGCTTCCTATGCTCAACTCCCCCCATCTCGGCAATGCACGCCTTAGCAAGACCAGACACTCCACCTCGGCAGGATCCAGTTCGGCCAAAAGCATCCCACTTCGGCTGCCCAGCCCGGCTACAGTGTCAGCCCCTTCCACTGCGGCAACAGTACCATGACCCTACATCTCCGCCAGGACTCACCCGGTACGACACTCCATCTCGGCCAAGCGCCTCATATCGATGAAAGTCCTGAGCACTGACAGCTGTCCTCCCATGGATGCTCAAGCACGCTATGGCCCGTGCGACAAGACAAGGGAATAGCCCGTATCTCCTGACAGATCACCGTCCACAGCTCCAAGGCGCCAGGATATGGCCTAACGGGATAAGACAGGCTACGACGGGACCAGACAGGCTACGATGAGACCGCGCCTCCCTAGTGCCTGACAAAATGGGCTATGACAAGACAGCCAACTACCCCTTTGCCTCCTCTTCCTCTACATAAACACAGCTACAGCTCCAGAGGAAAAGGGGGGACGCCATTACCACTCTGGTATGCCATCTTCTTCCCCAAAAATCTCCTCCTCCCTCTGCTTAGTTCATATACTAACTTAGGCATCGGAGAGCCCTGCGCCGCCCAGGCCAGGGTCCTCTGACCTACGTTTCTCCTTCCTTTTCTCAGGCTCCAGGCGCAGGCATCGGTGTCCCTAATCTCACTTGGGTAAGTCCTCTATGGCACCCCCCATCATTGTGGGTCATTATTTTTTGCACCTACAAATACGCACCAACATCAATGTGAAATCATCAACTATACAAACCCCCAGCGAGGAATCCTTATTCCAGTGGTAGTGAAGAATCACTAGATCTATGGATTCCTCGCCTGTTACCAAACATGCTCTAAAGATTCATGGAGTACCTATAATTCATATGCCTACAGTAAGAAATCATCAATAGG
Source organism: Litsea cubeba (assembly GCA_012931725.1). Classification (NCBI taxonomy): domain Eukaryota; kingdom Viridiplantae; phylum Streptophyta; class Magnoliopsida; order Laurales; family Lauraceae; genus Litsea; species Litsea cubeba. The sequence goes on along the minus strand of CM022948.1, from coordinate 47,714,279 downwards.
ATTCAAGTACAATCACTAGTTGTATTAAGTTTACAGCTTGAGAATGAAAAATTCAGTTGCATATGTCTGACAAAATTCAGTTGCATATGTCTGACTTAACACAATCTGATTTCCACTACTACAGACTAATTGATTTATTTAAATTTTATAGAATTCAAGATCCTGATATTGCAATCAATTTGTACGACAAAGTAGACCCTCTAACTAACACCTTGGCTAAGACAACCTTCTGTGTGTACAATTTCCCATATTTCTCATGTACCTCTTCCTTGAAAGATCAATTCATTTAGACAGACTCACAATAAAACAATTACACATCTAATGTTAGTATCTAACACTATTATATTGGATGGGAATCAACAAAATGGCATATAATCAGAAAACATATCTTAAGTGTGTGGGGAGATTTCCAGAACCACAGGATTAAGCTAATCGCAGCCATCAGATGAGGCTAAGCACTCTCACGTGCCATCCTCGTGCCATCCACGTGGCACCAATCTCACCCCGGCTACCAGTACAAAGGCCTCGGCCGAAGTCAAGCAACCCCGGACCGCCAGCGCCGAACTCGGCTACCCCTGTGTCCATTCCGGCACCCATCTCGGCATAAAACTCCACCTCGGCTGAAGAAGCCTGGACAGAAGCCGAAGCAAGAAAGAACCTTCACTTGCGCCCCTCATCCACCACGTCATCAGGCACGTGGAAGAATAGGGGCGCGAGCTAGTGGGACAGACGCGACATCCAGCCGCTCACAATCTTCGCCAGATCCCTGACAGGGCGGCATCCAGCGGCTGAGGCCACATCAGGGCAGGGCCCGAGGGCAGATCCGCTGGTACCCCCTACCGCCAAAGGCGCCCAACACGATCTGGCCCAACAAGATGTGCATTAAATGCGACGTGGGCTGACCCGACGCGCATTTAATACAGAGTGGGCTGGATTGGACCGCAATTAATGCAATGTGGGCTGATCGTGACTTCCCAGTCGAATCACGGGACCCACACCACAATATCTCCCAAAGATACGTTCCAAACTCTATAAATAGAGGCTCAAACCACCATCTAAGGTACGCACAATTTCATTCACAGAGCCGTGACTCTGTCTCTCTTCTCCCTCTCCTTCCATTGTTCCAGTTCCCACACTGACTTTGGCATCGGAGAGCCTTGCGCCGCCCAGGCCAGGGTCCTTTGATCGTTTGTTCATCTCTTTCAGGCTTTCGGACGGTATCCAGTCATTCCCAGTCACCATCTTCTCGGATAAGTCCTCTAAGGCTCCTCCTTTATTGTGGGTCATTATTTTCTGCACCTACAATTGGCGCCGTCTGTGGGAAGGTAATATCCCAACCTTCCCAACCTTACCAACCTTCTTAACCTCAATCTCTCAGAAGCCATGCCTCCGAAAGCTAGGAAGGGCGTAAAGTCCTCGAGAGCAGCGCTCGAGCTGCCACCACCGTCGACGGTCATCCCTCCTCAAGGGCGCTCCCGCACGGTGCACGGCACGTCTGCAGGCGAGGGCCGCTTAGGATCTCAGCTCTTCGTCGAGTTCCCACTCCAAGAGGGACTCGAGGCCTCGATCTCAGCAGAAAAAATCACGCCACCCCAGGCGCGATGAGCGCCGGCATGAGAGTCCTCGGAAGGACAAAGCCGTGGCCGTAGGTGAGACGCGCCACGTTCAACCTCCTGCTGCTGGAGTTGATGTCGAAGCCCCAAACTGCTCTCCTCCAGAAGCAAGAGCAGCTGATTCGCGAGCTCCAGCAGCTCCAGCAGCAGCTGAGGGCAGCGCAAACTGCCTCCTTAAGGCAGGCCTCCGAGCCTCAAGGGAAAAGAGGAACGCCCCCAGCAGGGCAGCCCAGCATCCCCGCGAGGACCTCGGAAATCATCTGGACCCTAAACGGAGCCAGATTCATGACGAAGGCTCGAGCAACAGCCGAAGTCACCATAGCCGCGATGGCCGAGCTCATAGCCATCGAACCCCGAACCACTCCAAGCGAAAGCCCAGAGCCCAGACCCCAGAGGAGGACGACGAGCAAAAGCGGTTCGACAAGCGCGTCAGGCTTGCTCTTCAGCGTAACCTGGACGCCCGGGACCAGAAGCAGATCTGTGGTCACACCGATCTGGGGGGCTCACCCTTCACAAAAGACATCGAGCGCACCCCCTTGCCCAGGAAATTCTCTGTCCCGCGGTTCGTCCCCTACGACGGACTGTCGGACCCATCCGCTCACCTCCGACACTTCTCCCAGAAGATGTCCATCTGGGGGAACGAAGGTCACCTGAACTGCAAAATCTTCTCCTCCAGTTTGGGTGACCTCCCCCTGAAGTGGTTCTGTTCTCTCCCAGTGAAGTCCATCTCGAGTTGGAAGGAGCTCCAGCTCTCCTTCCTGAAGAAGTTCCAGGCCTACAGCGTCGTCCCCAAGAAGGAAGGGGACCTCCTCGCCCTGAGAATGAAGCAGGGTGAGACCCTCGCCAACTTCGCCCAACGATTCTGGGCGGTCTACAGCCAGATTGAAGGCACCAGGGAAGGGATAGCAATCTACGCCTTCCAGCATGCCCTGATCCCCGGCCACGACTTGCGGAAGGACTTGGCCAGGAACCCCCCAGAATCTATGCCGGAGTTGATGACCCGGGTGAAGCGCTTTATCGCCCAAGAGGAAGACGAGATCCGAGCTCGGGATCAAGACGGGCATCCGGAGCCCAAGCAGGCTTGGGACGCCAGTTCGGCGGTGCCCACACCACCCAGGTCTGGGGGCACCAGCAGGTCAAGGCCTCCCACCGGCGCCTATCAAGGCATCAACGTCGTCTTCAGAGAGCCGATACACCAGATCCTGAACAAAATAAAAGGTAAGCCATTCTTCGAGTGGCCTCAGCCCTTGAGAAATGAGCCCACTAACGGCGATCGAAGCAAGCTCTACTGTTCCTACCACAAAGGTAAAGGACACAAGACCGAGGAGTGCCACTCTCTGAAGTGGTACCTGGAGAGACTCGCCGGCGAAGGCCACCTCCCAGAGTTCGTCAAGACAGAAGATGCCGGCGGCAGCGGGGGCCGAGTTCACCAGAGCGCGGCCCGGGACCCAGACAGCGAGGACTCTGAAAAAATCATTAACGTGATCCACCTGGCATCCTCGGTTCCCTCTCCCTCGTCTCGCGGACGCTCGCATCGCACAAAGAGAAGGTGACGGACGTCGAGCTCGGGCTGGCACCCCAGAAAAGCTCGCCGCGGCCGAACTGCGATCAAAGCCCATATTCTGGCGGACTTCGATATCGTCTCGCCCAACTCGGCCCCGACCCCGCCTGACACGACGCTGACAGGCACAGGACACGAGCCAGAAGTAACTGAGACTGGACAGCCTCTCACCTCGGCAGCACCCTCTGGCCTGCGAGATGGGAACGGTCATTCCTGTAGAAATCGGCCTTCTCGCCCTGAGCACAGAGCCGAAGGAAGGCCGGCCCCGGGCTGGCATGGCCCGTTCGGGGTGATCTCACGGGCAACGAAGTCAGCCTACAAGCGCAGACAGGGCAAGCCACTGCCGAGATCGCGGAATGCGTCCCGCCTGACGAAATTCTGTTTCTAAAAGATGTAGCAAGTCCCGATCAATGAAAGTGTCTTTTGCCCTGTCATCAAATCTGTATCATCTCTCCTTGCATGACTTCTACAGCTCCGGGTCCAACGCCCTGGAAAAGGCCTCGAGTCCACACTCGGTCGTTTCCTAAAGGTCCGGGTCCAACGCCCTGGAAAAGGCCTCGAGTCCAGACTCGGTCGTTTCCTAAAGGTCAGGGTCCATCGCCCTGGAAAAGGCCTCGAGTCCAGACTCGGTCGTTTCCTAAAGGTCAGGGTCCATCGCCCTGGAAAAGGCCTCGAGTCCACACTCGGTCGTTTCCTAAAGGTCCGGGTCCAACGCCCTGGAAAAGGCCTCGAGTCCACACTCGGTCGTTTCCTAAAGGTCCGGGTCCATCGCCCTGGAAAAGGCCTCGAGTCCAGGCTCGGTCGTTTCCTAAAGGTCCGGGTCCATCGCCCTGGAAAAGGCCTCGAGTCCAGACTCGGTCGTTTCCTAAAGGTCCGGGTCCAACGCCCTGGAAAAGGCCTCGAGTCCACACTCGGTCGTTTCCTAAAGGTCAGGGTCCATCGCCCTGGAAAAGGCCTCGAGTCCAGACTCGGTCGTTTCCTAAAGGTCCGGGTCCAACGCCCTGGAAAAGGCCTCGAGTCCAGGCTCGGTCGTTTCCTAAAGGTCCGGGTCCATCGCCCTGGAAAAGGCCTCGAGTCCAGACTCGGTCGTTTCCTAAAGGTCCGGGTCCAACGCCCTGGAAAAGGCCTCGAGTCCACACTCGGTCGTTTCCTAAAGGTCCGGGTCCATCGCCCTGGAAAAGGCCTCGAGTCCAGGCTCGGTCGTTTCCTAAAGGTCCGGGTCCATCGCCTTGGAAAAGGCCTCGAGTCCACACTCGGTCGTTTCCTAAAGCTCCGGGTCTACCGCCCTGGAAAAGGCCTCGAGTCCAAACTCGATCGTTTCCTAAAGCTCCGGGTCCTGGACCCTGGAGAAGGCCTCGAGTTCGGACACTCGGCCGGATTCCTAAAGCCTGGGTTTTTACACCCCTCAAAGATCATTGCCGAGCTCACGCTTCCACAGCCGAGATCAGCGGAATGACGACTCCACTTCGGCACAAGCAGCAGCCAGCCATTTCGGCCAAGGGCAATCTGTCATCTCTCTTTGATCGACTTCGGCTACAAGGGTTAACAGCCCTGGAAAAGGCCTCGAGTTCGGACACTCGGCCAATTCCTAAACTCAGGGTCTTCACCCATCTACAAGGGTTAACAGCCCTGGAAAAGGCCTCGAGTTCGGACACTCGGCCGAATTCCTAAAATCAAGGTTTCATCCCACTCTACAAGGGTTTACCACCCTGGGAATGGTCTGGAATTCCTACACCCAGCCGTTTCCTAAAGTCCGGGTTCACAAACCCCTCACACCTCGGCTCAAGGCAGTTCGGCCAAGGTCAGCCATTTCGGCCAAGGTCAGATTCCTGAAATCCGGGTTCATACACCCCTCAGAAGGCCATAGCCGCACTCACTCTCGCCTAGCCGAGTCCAGCCGAACGATGGATCTACCCCGGCGCAAGGCAATTCGGCCAAGGTATGTATCCACCTCGGCGCAAGGCCATCCATTTCGGCCAAAGCCAGCCATTTCGGCCAAAGTCAGTCTTCAAAAAAGAAAAGAGCTGTGCCATCACTCAAACACAGAAAAGCAGCACAAAAACACAAGTGTTCCAGAACAGTGCAAGGAAAGTAAGAAAGAACTCAAAAGCATTGTACACAGTTTGGGTGATCACAGAACTCCTTTTTATTCATTGTACACAGCTTCGTTACAAAAGTTACAGAACAGAAAGCAAAGTACAAAAAGGAGGATCGCAGTCCGCTGAAAACAGAAAATGAAGCAAAAACCTTACATACAGAAAGACAGAAATAAAGAGGAGCTCGGCTACTGTGGCTTCGGCGACTCCACTAGGTCGATCACCGTATCTGCTGGACCAGTGGATTCGGCCGAAACCGCGACCTTGCTGGGAGCCTCGCTGGCAGGAGATTCTTCGACCAGAGCCTCATTTGCTCCAGGGGCAGAAAAGGCCTCACCCCGAGGCACGGCAGAAGCATCACTGGCAACCGGGGCACCGCTCAAGACCGGGGCAGCTGGAGCATCTTCCGGAGCAGGAACCACTGCAGGAGCTCCAACTGGGGCACTTTCGGCTGCAGGAGCGGAGCTCGGCTCAGGAGCCCCGCACGTCACAGTGCGGCCAGGCATCCTTCCTCGAACAGGATGGCGGTGATCTCCTCCACCTGCTTCTCGTACAGCTCAGTGGCTCGATCCACCCCATCCTGGAAGGCGGACCGGGCCTCGGCCTGAAGAGAGGCCTTTTCCTTCTCCAGCTCGGCGTTCGCCGTCTTCAACCTTGCCATTTCGGCGCGCCCAGCCAGCACTTCGCCACGTAGCCTCGTCCCCTCAGCAGTAGATTCAGCCTTCAATCTGGCCAGCTCAGACTCCAGTTCGGCGGTCTTCTTGTTCCTCGCCCAGACCTCGCCTTTCAGATGATTGGCCTTCGACGTAAGTTCGGCGACATCAACCAGAGCCGATGCCAGCCGAGCAGCCTCTTCAGCGCTGGCCTTCTTCATCCCCTCCATTCCTTTCCGCGACTCTTCCAGCTCCCTCTTCAGCTTGTCCCTCTCAGACTCCAGCTGAGTGACCCGCGTCGCGTTCTTATCGCTCCTTCCCACCACGGTCAGGAGCCTCTGCACGTTCTGCAAATGGAAACAGAGGGTCAGGTTCGACCAAGACACTTGAAGAATGAAGAAAAGCGTTGCAAACACTTACCAGAAGATTAGCCTGGATCGCCGAGACCACCAGGCTCTCATCATCGAACCTCTCGTGCGTCTCCATGTCTCTTGGCAGAGCACAGACCTTGGCGAGAGCTCCGATCACCTCGGCATTCCCCAACAGCCGGTCCTCAACATTCAGAGGCTCACCGGGCTGAGTCTCCATCCTCGACCTCCATGGCGCTGGGGCACTCCGGGGTCCGGAGGCCGATCCAGACCCTTGCCCCACCGAGATCGTCAGCTCGCGGGTCGCTCCACCGGTCGGCTTGCTGACCTGCGCGCTCTTCTCAATAGGAGTCTTGGCTCCGGGGGCCCGTGCAGGGGCCTTATTCTTCGGAGGCTGTTCAGCCCCCGAGTAGTTCTCCCCAGCCTTGGACTTCTTTCTAGGCGGGGACCCCTCCCTTGGGCGCTCCGGCGAGCGTCGCCGCACTCCCGCACTCGGAGCAGGAGCAGGAGCAGGAGCAGAAGCTGGAGCAGGAGCAGAAGCTGAAGTAGCGCCAGCACCTCCCGAGCTCGAAGCAGCGCGGGTGCTGGCAGAAGATGGCGTCGCAGACGAAGAAGACCCCCGCCTAAACTTGGCCGCTAGGTTCGACGGTTCCGAACTTGAAGTGGACGCCTCGGAACCGGATGCAGCTCGGCTCGCAACTGGATCGTTCACAGGGATCCCGGCAGACACCGCAATCAGTGAAGAGGCGACGCGTGTAGCCGTCGACTCGCTTCCCAGTACAGGCAAGACAGAGCATTTATCGCTTCAGAGCAGTTGAAGCGACACCAGACGACGATCGCCACATCCCCGGACGGATTCTTCTAGCTTTCAACCCCTAAAGGCTAGCACACTTCAGAGGTCAAAAGCTAGGGGGCAATTGTGTGGGGAGATTTTCAGAACCACAGGATTAAGTTAATCGCAGCCATCGGATGAGGCTAAGCATTCTCACGTGCCATCCTCGTGCCATCCACGTGGCACCAGTCTCACCCCGGCTACCAGGACAAAGGCCTCGGCCGAAGTCAAGCAACCCCGGACCGCCAACGCCGAACTCGGCTACCCCTGTGTCCATTCCGGCACCCATCTCGGCATAAAACTCCACCTCGGCTAAAGAAGCCGGGACAGAAGCCGAAGCAAGAAAGAACCTTCACTTGCGCCCCTCATCCACCACGTCATCAGGCACGTGGAAGAATAGGGGCGCGAGCTAGTGGGACAGACGCGACATCCAGCCGCTCACAATCTTCGCCAGATCCCTGACAGGGCGGCATCCAGCGGCTGAGGCCACATCAGGGCAGGGCCCGAGGGCAGATCCGCTGGTACCCCTACCGCCAAGGCGCCCAACACGATCTGGCCCAACAAGATGTGCATTAAATGCGACGTGGGCTGACCCGACGCGCATTTAATACAGAGTGGGCTGGATTGGACCGCAATTAATGCAATGTGGGCTGATTGTGACTTCCCAGTCGAATCACGGGACCCACACCACAATATCTCCCAAAGATACGTTCCAAACTCTATAAATAGAGGCTCAAACCACCATCTAAGGTACGCACAATTTCATTGACAAAGCCGTTACTCTGTCTCTCTTCTCCCTCTCCTTCCATTGTTCCAGTTCCCACACTGACTTTGGCATCGGAGAGCCTTGCGCCGCCCAGGCCAGGGTCCTTTGATCGTTTGTTCATCTCTTTCAGGCTTTCGGATGGTATCCAGTCATTCCCAGTCACCATCTTCTCGGATAAGTCCTCTAAGGCTCCTCATTTATTGTGGGTCATTATTTTCTGCACCTACATTAAGATAGACCACAAGGTCCAAAACCAATACCAAGCATCTAAAGTTCAAACCTACTTCAGGATTTAGCACAAAAAAAAAAATTGAAACAATGTAATTTAAAAGTAAATTGAAAAAAAAAAAAAAAAGGAGTCGGGCATAATTCATCAACATCATCATCACAGTTTCAACATTCTTTGTATGATGTTTAATTTTCACTCCAAGGAACATTGACCAAACACTATTATTTAATTGAAAATAAAACAATATTATGTTTTCATCAATACTTGTGTAATCCAAGCCACTAACATACATTCTTCCCAATGTTTAAGCAATGTCCCAAATTTCATCATAACATGCACCTTTGGATTGATCATATATTTATTATAAGTCCTATTTTTATATTTTCTACACATGATTAATCCAATATATTTAGAGTGATGTCTAATATGAGCAGCTTTGATCAAGCATTCAGCCTTGTACGACGTCCAATTCACCCTTGGATTAAGTCCATGAAGACCGTATACTGAATTTGTCTTGAGTAACTATTAACAAACAAGCATCCTTTTCTCCTAGCAACCTACCAAGGAAATAAGGGAAAAGATACTGTTAAAAAAAAGTGAAAAAATTCCTGATACTTACTACATGTACGAAAGGATCTTAACTTAATACCTCATTAAATTTAAATATAAATGGCCATGAATCCCTTTCTAAGGCTGCTGGCTGCTGCAAAGAATCATTGTCATTTTGAGAACATTTATTGCTTGACTTTAAAAACCTGATTAAAAGAAATACAAGTGAAAAAATAAAATGAATGGATTCTCTCAATATTCATCGATATGAACTGCGTTGTAGTTTTCACCCATCCTTTTCAATTAAAGAAACTTGGATTCTTTTGGATGGCGAGAGCTGTTTTTCTCTGCTGCAAATTGTATGTAATTTGACAGTCTACAGATGTAAGCAGGTCGGTTCCGGTTATTCCGGAATAAAGAGGGCAATAGCGTGAGAGAAGGTGGGGGGATCCATAGTGTTACACTCAGCAACAGGAGTGGTTAAAGAGACGTTGCAATTACTCCATTAGGAGGAGAAAAGAGGAAGAAGAACCGTTTTGATGAGTTAGTGCAAGGAGAGGGGGACATGGGAGACTACCGGGAGGTGTCAAGTAAACCTTAAAAGTTAAAATGAATCGGATGAATCTTTCAGATCAAATAGGTAAAAATGTCTAAATTGTTGCGGATAATCATATTCCCTAATCCACCGTCCTTCACTATCACAGCAGATTGTAGATGAATTATTAGCGGATTGTAGATGAATTTTGCCATTGCATTATATGAATCCTATAAAAAGTAAGACATTAGGGTTCCAATTTTTTTTTTTACAAACACACCCTGTCATCACCCAGCCCCAACATTAATTTCCAAACCTCATAGGAGCCTTAAAACTCCTCGTTATCTCTCGCCACATTCCCAGCAAGCTCAAAGAACCTGGTATCGGAATGAAAAAACAAACCACAACAATCAATCAGTTGATGAAAGAACCTGGTATCGGAATGAAAAAACAAATCAACAGCAGACGGAAGCCCCTACTCCGACGCACCCTTCCTAGTGAGACCAAGATATTTTTTTTTGGTAAAAGTGAGATCAAGACAATTGAAAAATCAACCTTGGAACACACATCCAGATCAACTACATTCCAAACGGTCTTCACCATTCCTTTCAAATGCAACAAAACAAAACAAAAACCCATAAACGCATCCGGAATGCATATGGAAGAGGAAAAATGAGAAACACAAATCGGTGCTGTTCCAACATAAGATCTGGCGTTAATGGTTGACAGGGGTATATCCTTCTCTTTTTTATGGGTTTAATAATGAGAATATAAAAAGTCCTTTTATGGGCTCAACGTAAGGGAGGAGCTAGGGTTGCTTGATCCTTCCAACGTAAACTCGGCGTTAATGGTTGACATTAGGCATGTCAATGGGACGCGTTGAAACGGGTAAAAAGCCTGGCCCGGCCTGTCCCAAGCCCGAAAATACAGGACTTTTAAAAAAAATTGAACCCAGTGGGCTGGACTTGGACAATACATCTCAAAGCCCAGCTAAAATGGGACTGGGACTGGGTAGAAACAACCCAGCCCGTTCAGGCCCGGCACGGCCCGCTATAAAGTCATTTAGCATCGGAGGGAGGGTACTTAACCCACATAGGACTTCTTTGAAACCAGATACGGTAGAAGCATTAGTTTGTGCCCAAGATTGGTTTAGTCATGACCCAACTAGTGATGGTGATTTAGACAATGATGGGAATGCACTAACTGATGTTTTAGACATATTAAAAGAAAAATAATTTATGTTGATTTTTTTTTTTACATTAATTGACTCATATAGGATAATCATTCTCATTCATTTTATTGATTTTCTGATTTTCTACTTTCACCGATTAAAAAAAATATTCAACCGATCTTGCATTGCTTTAACTTGACTCATATAGGATACTCATTCTCATTTATTTCTATTGATTTTCTGATTTTCTACTTTCGCCGGGAAAAAAAAGGTTTTAAATGTTTTGACATTACTTGACGCATATAGCCTATATAGGATACTCATTCATTTCTATTGATTTTCTGATTTTCTACTGTCACAGGAAAAAAAAAAGTTTTAAACCCCGCCATGTTGCTTGTTGCATTACATTGCCGGTCCCAAGTCCGGAAAAAAAGGAGGAGGGTTTAAAGTTCGATTCACACTGGGTGTCTGGAGATAGTAGGAATAATTAGAAAATGTTTTCCTTCTGTCTAAGATCGGGCTAAGCCCAGGCCCGGCCCTGTCCCATCCTAGGCCCGTACGGGATGGGATTAGATGTAGGACCGTTCAATTTAGGGCCGGGATTGGGCAACACCTGGCAGGCCCGTTCTATTTTCGGGACGGGATTGGACAACCCAAGCCCAGGCCCGGCCCGTCCCATTGAAAGGCCTAGTTGACATAATGTGGGATATATACTTCCCAGTTTTTTTGGACTTATTAATGAGAACATATGAAAAGTCCGTTTTTAATTTTTACGTGCTTAATGTATCAATGAATTTTATAGGGACAAATAACAAGTTGACACTTGTCAAGACTAGTTAGATCAATTTTAATTATGGTTAGTTAGATTAATTGGTTCCACATATAAAATTCATTGTCTTAATTCATTTTCGGCTTTTGTTCTTACCCATTTGCATATATCTGGTTGTTGGGTTTTCCTAATGGGGAGAGTTTATGATCATGATTCAGATCAAACAAATGGAAGGTCTCAACCATCAACCACTCAAACTGTAATTGATGACGCTTTACAAATATTTCCTCATTTGTTGATTATAACTTAAAGTATCCATAAGTACCCCTGGTAGGAAGATAAGTTAAGAATATCTGGATCATTCATCTAGTAGCCCAGAATTTAGGTTGGATAGAGAATTCCAACAGAGGGAAAGAAAAAAAATTAAAAATGAAAACCGGCCATCCTATCATGATCAAGCAAATGGGTCATGGCCCATAGATGATGATGATGGACCTCACCCAAAGATCCATGTATTCAACTTTTTATAGTCATTGAAAATTAACTTCAAAGATGAAGACATAATGGCCCACTACAATGATGTGTACCTGCTTTGGCCTTTACATTATAGTTTTGGCCTAGTCTGTTACACGATCCAATGCCTTGTTCTAAAACTCTATGTTTAATCATTCATGTGTGCACTATTAAATAATAGTGAAAAAAAGATAGCAGATCTTTGATATGTTATTAAAATAATAAAAAAATACCCAACAGTAAATAAAAGGTCTTTCCATAATTGACTAATGGAAAGTTGGTTGTTTTGGGTGGAATTGGTCTAATTAACCATAGTTAAAATTGGTCTAACTGGTTTTGACAAGTGTCAACTTGTTATTTTTCCCACACACCCACATACAATTTGTCCCACATATAAAATTGATTGGAATTTTATATGTGGGACAAATTGGTCTAACTAACCATAGTTAAAATTGGTCTTACTAATTTTTGACAAGTGTTAACTTGTAATTTGTCCCACAAACCCACATATAATTTGTCCCACATATAAAATTCGTTGCTTAACGTATTCTAGAGGGAGGAGTTAGGGTTGCTTGATCCAAGGAAAAGGTCAAAACTATTTTGCTGAAGGACAAAATAAAAATTGAAATCGAATTTTAATTTCTCAGCCCGCTTCGTATATAATAATGGTCAACCTGTAAAGGGGTTAATTACAACAACGTCCAGTCAACATTTCATAGGAAAGGCCCAGTCCAGAAATTTCCTACATTGGCCCTATTTCGGACCCTCTGAATAAAAGTCAGTCAAGTAGTGGATCCGTCAGGTCTTAGGTCAAGGTCTAGTCCTACTTGGTTTTATGCCCTTGTACATACAGATGCCAATGGGTGGGTTGGGGCAGGTCTGGTGTAACGTGACTAGCGCTTCAGGGCCCGCGTCCAACGCGAGCCTTTAATTTATAGTGCGAAAAACCAATTTAAATTAAAAAGTAAACACGAGTACATAAACAAACTCTATTCAAAATAATTATATATAAAATTCAGAATTAGTTATCATCTTTTAGAGAACTCCATATCACTTTATCCCTTCCCATTAATGGCGCATGTATATTGGACAGAGAGATAGATTAGTTGAAAGTAAATTTAAATATAAATAGGAACAAGTTGATTGTCAAATTCAATTGGGAGGCATGCTTATTTAAAGAGGCGAATTTATTAACTAAAGTTTATATATAAATCTAAATCAATCATCAGTATCAAAACATTGAATCATATTCGAAATCAAACTGACCGTGTTCTTTATGGTATCAATGGTGAAGATGATAGAGGTGTCTCTACTATGTAACATACACTGGGATGTGATCGGAGAGGAGGCTGATGGTGACGCTTCATTCTGCAATGGAATAACTAAAAATTCTACTTTCATATACCATGCATGGATGTTAAATAAACGTTATAAGATTGCGAAAGAGAAAGCAAAATGGAGAGAAGAAAAAAATACAAAAATTTAAAAGCAAATATCTTAATGATTAAGTAAATTGAATGAGTACATCAAAAATATATAAAGAAAAATATTTACTAAAACACAAGAAAGCTTCTTAATTACAAACTGAACATATAAATTACCGTATATTGTATTTTTTATGTCAGCTGAAATCATAATTGCAATTCTCCACTTGCTATTCTTGATAAGCAAACAATGATATGAATCATCAAACATATGAAACTGCATATTTTGGAAAATTAATAAGGGTTGGCAAAAATGATAAAATCTCAGGACAATTTTATAAACAAATATAAATGATGAAAAAAAATTAAAAATGACAACTTATAAACAAATGAAAATGGAAAGAAATAAACTTCTCCAAATGATCCATTTAATAGATGAATTCAAATTGTTTTTTTGTATTTCTGGCAAACTAACCCAAAGACTATACAAAATGACTAATTTTATTGTGACCCACCAGTGTAACTTGAACTTCCATGTTACATCGACTTCATTATTATGACCCACCAACCTAACCTGAACTTCCATGCTACATCGATAATAGTGTTTACATTTTCAATCCTATTAATATAGAGGCAAGCATTAGATATTTGGATCAGGGTCCAGACATGTTTAAATATAATTGGAGCCTGTAAAAACCGACTCATTTGTAGCCCTACCCAACGCAAAATAGAAACGAAAAGAGCAATACTGACATGAAACCTGTCTACAAACTGAAGATGATCTTATCTACATTTACAAAAGAACGGGCAATGGAATGTAGACACATAGCAATTGTTGCAATGAAAAGGGTGACTCTAGATTTGACAGCTGAATGCCTGAGTCATCATCAAGATAAAGAACCAATTGTTGTAAGCAATGAACTTTTATACTTCATATAGCATAAAATAATTTCAGAATTGATCTAATATAACTCATATTTAAAGCAGATAGCATCAATCATACTATATCAATGAAAAGATAAACACACATTCGTTTCAATGTAAAAAATAAGGAGAAAATTTTCCATAATGGGCCCTATATAATAATCTTACTAAATATTGAAAGGAAAATTAGGAGAAAAAAATAGCAGAATACAGCCTATGAAAGTGGCCCCCTCTCTAGTATCAAAAAAGCTCTTCGTGTGTTGGTATAAAAAAAAAGTGCCCCCCCCGCCCCGTGCAAAATACTGCCCACGAAAGTGCCCCAAATTTCTGCAACTTGGATCTGATATGAGGGTCCTATAAATTGATATGCAAAAGCATTTAATAGATACACGTTCACTGATCACTAAAATCATAGCCAAAGAGCCTTTATACTTTTTTTTGTTAATTTAATAATACGTGGGGCCCATTGAAGGTAACTAAAGAGAAGTTGTTATTGTATGTTATGTTTTAGGGAAGGGATAAATATCTTATCTCAAGAATACCTTAGATTTGCATTGAGATATTTTAGGTGATGAGATTAGATTAGAAGGGTAATTCCGGAATGTAGCATTGTAAAAAGTTTGAGGATGCGCCACGTGTCGCCCCCTCACGAAAAGGCTGCTGTCTTTTATTATATAATAATAATTATTATTATTATAATTTGAGTTCCACTCCGAATGGAGTTGCCTTTGCCCCATGCCTGAACCACTGTGTGGAGGGTTTATGATTTGTGATGCTAAACTTTGTCCTGCATGTGACTGGTACAAACTAGGTAAGGTTTGTTAATAATTATGTTCTCAGTTTAAAATACAAGTAAAATTCATGTATATACTCTAGGAGGAGACCCGACCCATTGTCATTAGTGGTGGACCCAAGATTTTCAATTGAAGGGGGTTGACAATGGTCAAATAAAAACGCCAATCATTATCTTATTGTACTTTCTTCACGTTACCCATGGCGAAAAAGAATACACAAATCAATTGTGTATTTGTATTTATCCTTGTACGAGCATAATCAATTAAGACCTTTGGTAAAGCTATGTGCAAACAAGTAAATTGTATATTTGTGTTCATTCCTAATTAGATACGAGAGTAATCCTAAGGGCATATTAGTTTGCATGAGAAATAGAATGAAATAAAAATTAATGTTTCAATCTAAATAGAAGATAATTGGAAAAAACAAACTTTGAACCAAAAACAACAATGGGTTCTTACATCCTTTAAATCTTCATTCGTTTATTTGTTCAAATCAAATACAAAACTACTTCCTAAAACCTAATCTAAAACTCCCTCCTAAAACCCAACACAAATTACAACTATAAACAACTAAATATTGCATTAAGATTAAATAAAGTTAGTTAACAATCAATAACATGCATAAGTAGCTAAAATTCAATATTAATTATTGATTGGATACATTTCGCTACCTCATCTCTAATCTTATTTATCTAAATTTCTTTTGTTAAAAATTAAATCCAACTCCATCAAGAGAATCTATTTCAGTAATGGGGATTTTTAGAAAGGTTGGATTTAAAGGAAAATCCCCCATTTCTTAAAAAATCTTTCATAAGTAAGAGAACTCATTTCAAACATGGGGATTTTCAGAAGATGGTAGAGGTTTTTATAACATCCCTTATTTCTAACATCACCATTTTTGAAAAAAACTTTTGAGACCAAGCACCTACCAAAACAGCCCCCGCAACACCTAAAAATTGTTTAGATCCCATACACAGAGAGCCAAAGGTGATTATGATTTTTGGGATTTTTTGATATAGAGTGTGTGTTGCTTTTGTTCCACATGGGCTGGTCCAGGCAACTCATGAAACCTTAATGGGCTTTTTGCATATTTGTGGGGGCTGAAGCCCCCATGCACCAGTACATGGGTCGGCCCCTAATTGTCGTCCCTACTTATACGGGTCGGTCTAACCTGCTAGGGTCAAGCCGCTTAACTCGTGTAAACCCCAATTAACCTTTTAGAACTTCCATAGTAAATGGATTGTTTCAATCATGGGCTAAAATAAGATGAATGGACCTTGGCGAATTGGACTCCATTCTTTACATATGGAAAACTAAGTAATCAGCCTCATATGTTTTTGAAATGAAGTTGGACTTGATTAAAGCATTCATAAACATGCATGCTAGAGTATGCACGAATTGGTTCGATGGGGAAATAAAAGGGTTAGTGGACCTTGTCCCCACTTTTGCCCAATGGAAAGATAGGTAATGGATCTCCGGTAGTAGTTAACATGTAATTAGGCTCAAGCTAAGCTTACAACCAATGACATTTAGGTTTGGCATGAGACAGTTACGGCATGGGGTAGGATGGGTACAAAAAGGATTTAGCCTGGCTTGTACCAAAACCAATCTATTGCCCTCCTTACTTTTCTTCAGGCCTTATTTTTGGTCCAACAAGTTTTTACGCCATAGGAAAAAAAAAGATTTAAGTAATTTTCTTGAAATCAAAATTGAAAATTCATTGAGTGGGTTTGGGAACTAGATGGTTTCTAGTAGTTTAAATCAAAATGAAGAGCCAAAACAAAAAAAAACAAAAAAAGAGTCAAAAATAAATTTAAGCAAAACTACTAAAGGCAAGACAGTTTATATATTAAAATCAGGTATGAGCCCTAATTTTCGGGCTGATTGGAAATCGGGCCTGGGTCCAGGTTAATTATTGTGAGACCCATCAGGTAATGGCTCTTCTCTAACATATTTAGACCCATGTAGGGTCAGGATCTCCTAAGTATCCCATGATTATTCTTCTCAGAAAGCCACCCTGCATGGCTCCCTTGAAATGGTCTGAGATGTATCTATCATATTTACTTATAGCTGTTCATGGTCCGGGTCAGGTCCAAGAAATCGCCTGCTCCGCTATGTTGCTGATATTCAGGTCAGGATCCAGCCAGAGGCCTGAAAGTAAGGTCTAGGCCCAGCCTATTTCAAAATATATAAACCTTAAAGTGGAATATAGAATTATTTTTTTTTTTTTCATTTTTCACATATTTCTCAAAAAAATAACAAGTCATGAAATACTTCAATGCATGAATGTGGTCGAGCCTCAATGTTACAGAGATCAAAGTGAAGGGCAATTTGGTCTGGGAAAAAATGAAGTCAACTACATAAGATGCGCGCTCTTGGGCATTACCTATATTTGAGGGTAGAGATGTAAATGTGCTTTGATTATTCAGAGGTTCCGACCCATAAAAAATCGGATTTGGGTCCTTATTTAGGCCTCGATAAGTAAATGAGCCTAAGTCCGGTTCCACCTTGTTTCTGACCTATGGACCTGGGACCCGACATATTATCTCAATTTTTGAGAATTTTTTCTGAAAGCTAATTTTTTTCCCCATATTATCCCCTACCTAGACCCAGACCCGGACCCATCCAATATATGAAATCGGTTCCGGTTCTGGAACCAAGAAATCGGTTCCAAAACGATTCCAAATCATGTTCCATCTTCTCATTAACGTTTTCAGTTTCGGGTCCACCATGGACCCGGACTAGAACCGACAATTATAACTGAAATATATACATTTTCTTAAATTTCTTATACCATTTGGAAAGTAAACCAAACACAAAAATTTTGGTTACTCAACTTGACCCTTCAGCGCTCGGTCGGATTTGCACTTGGTTATTGAATTCTCAAGTTGGGTTGGTTTTTGGCAGTTATTTCCGGGAATCATTCGGGTGAGAGTCTGCTTTGGGTTTTACCTATAAACAATTTAGGTTGGGCCTGGGTTTGGAAGCTCTGAATCGAACACTCACTTGATCTAATTAGCAATTCAGCTAGCCTTATAACTCAAAAGCCAAATCTTAATCCAACTCACTTGTGTAAACTTGGATTGAGACTCTATTTCTCAGGTCCAGTGTGACCCACCCTAGACATTTGGGGCTGGCTCTGGAAACCATTGAAATGATGGGCACCATATGGATATCCAATATCCTAGATTCAATTTTGAAGCTCCTTGCCATTCAATCTCAGAACTTCTCTCCTCAAGTTGATCCTTGAACCCATCAATTTTGATGCTTTGTGGACAGTGGATATGAGGAGTTTTCACCTCAGGGCACATTGCTTACTATTCAAACCCAGTCCAGCTCGTGGGAAGGTTCACCAAGATGAGTGCGTATTTGTGGAAGTATGGAAAAGTCTCTTCATGGATAAGGAAATGCGAAAAATCTCATTAGATTATCCTGAACCTTGATTCAAACAGCCCTAAAGTTTAAAAGATCTTTCAACTATAGGTTTTTTCTCAAGTTTATAATCAAAGTAAGAGTAAGATAAGTGTCAAATTGGGCCTGATCCCATATAGCTGGACTGCCTAGTAAGAGAAAATGTCTCTTGTAAATACAGCCAGGATTTGTTAAATACATGAAAATCTTAGAGTTATGATCAATCCACCATACAGTCGACTAGATAATGTTCCCATGGGCCTCAAATAAATTTGATATGTTCCTAACTTCCTGAGGATGTCAATTTACCAAAAAAAAAAAAAAAAAAACTTCCTGAAGATCTCTATATTGTGAAACGTGAATCATAGGGTGAAGGACTACGCATGACTATTATCACAGCAACAGTGGCACTTTGTTTTTTGTGAATTGTGAATGGGACGTTAACATGTATAATGCGTGGAAATCGTAGACAATATTTCCTGCATAAATAAATGAAGCATTGAAAATGAGACAAGATCACACCGCCTTCTATACTAAAATTCATCCACCTAATATGTATGGTCTGTGAACTGGTCGAATCGGGTTTGATGCCTTACCAAAAAAGTTCCCAATTAAGGGGGTTAGGTGTTGGGCTGTCAACGAGATGGGCCGGGCTTGAACCTAGGTTGACCAATTATGTATTGAATATTGGGCGGGCCTGCCGGGGGTTGTCCAATCCCCGCCCTAAATTGAACAAGCCTTCATCTAATCCCGTCCCATGCTGGCCTAGGCCAGGACCGGGCTTAGCACGATCTTGAATATAAGCTAAACATTTTCTAATTATTCCTATACTCTCACCGGACACTGGGTGTGAACAGAACTTTAAACCTTTCTCCTTTTTTCCAAGCTTGAGACCGCAATGTGATGCAACAAGCAACATGGCAGAGTTATTTATTTATGAGCGGTGGTAGAGTGGAAAATCCAGAAATTAATAGAAATCGGCTAACTATCCTATGTGGGTAAGTAATGTCTAAAAGAACTCAGCATAAATCATCTTTCTTTCAATATGTCTAAAAGATCATTTAGTGCATTTCCATCATTATCTGAATCATCATCTCTAGTTGGGTCGTGATTGAACCAATCCCGGACACAAACTAATGCTCTACCGTATCTGCTTTCAAAGAAGTCTTGTGTGGGTTAAATACCCTCCCTCTAGTGCTAAATGCCAACTATGAAGCAAGTGAGGGCACATGAATATCTAAAATATCGTGAGACATGAGATAAAATAGGATACTTAGCTAAATTCAATTTCCACCATTGTATTATATCAACTGTGTCATCTTCTTCTATAGACTTGTCATCAAAATAAGGATCCAATTTCATTTTTTCTTCTAAAACTGCCTATTGGTAATTTCTTTTCCATATTTTAAAAAAATAGAACGAGCATTTCCATGAGCATAGTCTTTCATGAATATGTTCCCCATTCCCCCTCATATTTGATGCAAGGAGTTGCATAATATTATTATTACAATGATAAAACTATGATATCACTAAGTCATGACCTTTGTATATATGTCAGTAATCAATACTAGGAGTAGAGTTAAGGGAGACCTTTCGTTCGCTGCAAGAAGTTTTATATAACAAAATGAGAATTGCCAACCCAACCTTAATGTGTGTTGTTTGCTTCATTAAAATTGAATTTAAGACTATATGAATCACATGTCTGTTTATGTTTTGAGGTTCATTGAATTCTTTTTGTCCAATCAAATACATCTTTATTTTTCTCATATAGAAAATGAGAATCCATGTCATGGACGGGATGGGTCGGGCAGGATGGGCTAGGCCTGTTTTACCCATTCCCAGTCCCATTTTAGCTTGGCTTTAAAATCATAGTCCAAGCCTAGCCCGCCGGGCTCAAATTTTTTAAAAAGCCCTGTATTTTCGGGCTTGGGCCAGGCCGGGTACCCATTTTAACGGGCTCAATTAATAAGCCTAGTTAGGTGTGTGCTGGAAGGTTTGGATTGGTCCCCAACCCACTACATGATACGCGTTATTTTTTATGTGTGAAAATTGTTTGTGCCTCGAATCGATTAATAGGCAATAAACCTAAACTTGGATTGCTCCTAACATTAGTTACCACTGGATTTTATCACAATAAATTTACTTGATGTACCACAATTACACTTTGAAGCCAAAATCGGTCGGCTAAATCATTTGATCGGCCTTATATTTTGTGTACCCATAGTCTAAGTCAGATTTTCTAAGTGTCTTGCCTCGTTCTTGTTATGTATTTAATTAGTTGAGTGCATTGAAATGACCCTTCTATCCAACTGACTGTTCCTGGATGTAGCGTAGTGTTGCTCCAGATTGAATGGGGAACCCGCTCAAGTGGTTTTTTCATGTTACAACCTTTTCCCCATGACCAATTATTCATTTCTTACAATTTTTATACATTTAGTAAAAATACTGGAGGATTTTTTTAGAAAAATTCTCGGTAGAGGGCTGTTGCACGAAAAAGGCCCCCGTAGTTCAGGCAGAACAAACGGGTCCATTAGATCCTGTTGCATTTTTTTTTAACCTGAGATGGCTAGCCATAAATCTCATAAAGTCCTAGAATCCCCTTTTCTGCTTCCTTCTCTCCCTCATAGCATCGACGCCTCTGCCCTTTGTGCTCTTCCTTGCCTATTTCCGATCAACCTAGTTCTGATATCGCACATCCACTTGAAGGTTTGCCACATTGAAACCCTTTATTTCAAACTCGTTATTTCAAATATCACCTTATTTTTGTGTGTTTCTCAAACAAAGAGACTGGCATTGATTTCTCTGTTTGCATACACATGTTCGGAAGCAGACACTGCCATTGTTATCTCATTTTGCATACCGTGGAAGCTATCTTTTTTATTATTGCTGCTTTGTACAGAGCATGGGACATGTGAAGCTCTGTTTGAGTGTTTTTATGGGTTGATGATTGTGCGGGGAGATTTTCAAAGCTCCAAGATTACGGTAATCACAGCCGCCAGATGGGACTAAGCATTCTCACGCGCTATCCGCGTGCCATCCACCTGGCACGAGACTCTTCTCGGCTACCAGGGTGGAGGCCTCAGCCGAAGTCATACAGTTCCTGACTGCTAGCCCCGACCTCGGCTACCAGGACAGGAGCCTCAGCCGAAGTCAGGCAGGTCCTGGCCGCTAGCGCCGAGCTCGGTTACCCAGGTGCCCATCTCGGCTGAAAGCTCGACCTCTGCCGAAGGAGCCGGGACGAAAGCCGAAGCAGGAAAGAATCTTCACTCGCGCCCTTCGCCCCCCACGTCATCGGACACGTGGAGGAATAGGGGCACGGGCCAGTGAGACACTTGCGACATCCAGCCGTCCACAATCTTCGCCAGATCACTGACATGGCGGCATCCAGCGGCTGAAGCCAAATCAGGGCAAGGTCCGAGGGTGGATCCGATGGTACCTCTACCGCCAAAGGCGCCCAACATGATCTGGCCCAACATGACGTGCATTTAATGCGATGTGGCCTGATCCGACTGGCATTAAATGCAAAGTGGGCTAGAATGGACCGCATTTATTACTTCGTGGGCTGATGATGACTTCCTTATCAAGTCATGGGACCCACACCAAAATATCGTCCAAAGATATCGTCCGATCGTCTATAAGTAGAGCCTCATTTCACATGCAAGGTATGCACAATCCAGGCTTAAAGGTCGTGACTCTGCCTCTCTTCTTCCTCTCCTTCCTTTGTTCCAGTTCATTCACTGACTTAGGCATCAGAGAGCCCTGCGCCGCCCAGGCCAGGGTCCTCTGACCGTTTGCTCTTCTCTTTTCAGGCTTTCAGGCAGCAGGTCATCTTCTTCATTTGGATAAGTCCTGTAAGGCATCCCGATTATTGTGAGTCATTATTTTTCTGCACCTACAATTGGCGCCGTCTGTGGGAAAGCAATATCCCAGCCTTCCCAACCTTCTAAATCATCCCAGAAACCATGCCTCCGAAAGCTAAGAAGGGCGGAGAATCCTCGAGAGCAATGCTCGAGCAGCCAGGCCCGTCGACGGTCGCCCCTCCTCAAGGGCGGTCCAGAACGGTGCATGGCACATCCGCAGGCGAGGGCCGCCTAGGCTCGCAACTCTACGTCGAGATCCCCTTCCAAGAGGGACTTGAAGCCTCACCTTCAGCTGAGGAATACACGCCACCCCGATGCGACGAGCGTCGGCACGAGTGGCCTCGCAAAGACAAAGCTGTGGCGGTAGAAGAAACACGCCGTCCGCAACCTCCTGCTGCTGGAGGAGCTGTCGCAGCTCAAAATGCTCTCCTCCAGAAACAGGAGCATCTAATTCGTGAACTCCAGCAGCAGCTAAGAGCAGCGCAAACTGCCTCGTTGAGGCAGATCTCTGAACCTCAGGGCGAGAAGAGGGCCACCCCCAGCAGGGCAGCCCAACCCCCTCGCGAGGATCTGAGAAACCTTTTGGACCACAAGCGTAGCCAGGTCCATGATGAAGGCTCGAGCAACAACCGAAGTCATCACGGCCGCGACGGTCGAGCACTAAGCCATCGCAGCCGAGGCCACTCGAAGCGAAAGCCGAGAGCGCCGACACCAGAGAAGGATGACGAGCAGGAGCGGCTCGACAAGCGATCAGGCTGGCTCTTCAGCATAACCTGGAGATACGGGACCAGAAATAAATTTGTGACCATACCGATCTGGGGGCCTCACCCTTCACGCGAGACATCGAGAGGACTCCCTTGCCCAAGAAGTTCTCTGTCCCACGGTTCGTCCCCTATGACGGACTGTCCGACCCATCCGCACACCTCCGTCACTTCTCCCAAAAGATGTCCATCTGGGGGAACGAGGGCCACCTCAACTGCAAGATCTTCTCCTCCAGCTTGGGCGACCTCCCTCTGAAGTGGCTCTGCGCTCTCCCAGAGAAGTCTGTTTCGGGTTGGAAGGAGCTCCAGCTCTCCTTTCTGAAAAAGTTTCAAGCTTACAGCGTCGTCCCCAAAACTGAGGGGGACATTCTTGCCTTGAAGATGAAGTAGGGCGAGACCCTCGCCCAGTTCGCCCAACGATTCTGGGCGGTTTACAGCCAGGTCGAGGGTACCAGAGGGAAATAGCGATCTTCGCCTTCCAACATGCACTGATCCCGGGCCACGACCTACGGAAAGATTTGGTCGGAGATCCCGCCGAGTCCATGCCGGCTTTAATGTCCCGGATAAAGCTCTTTGTCGCCCGGGAGGAAGATGAGATCCGGGCCCGGGAAGAGGACGAAGGCCCTGAGCCCAAGGAGAAAAGCATCCAGCCCCGGCAGAGGGGCAGGAGGCCCTTCCAGAAGCAAGAGCCCAAGCAAACCTGGGTCTCCGATTCGGCGAGGCCTACATCGTCCAGATCTGGGGGCAGCAGGAGGCCCAGACCTCCCGCCGACGCCTATCAGGCCGTCAATATCGTCTTCAGGGAGCCGATCCACCAGATCATGAACAAAATAAAGGCCAAGCCGTTCTTCAAATGGCCCCCGCCCTTGCGGAACGAGCCCGTCACCGGTGACCGAAGCAAGTTCTATTGTGCCTACCACAAGGGTAACGGGCACAAGACCGAGGAGTGCAGGACTCTGAAGTGGCACCGGGAGAAGCTCGCTAGCCAGGGCCACATTGCGTAGTTCGTCAAGGCAGAAGATGTCGG
This sequence comes from Litsea cubeba, assembly GCA_012931725.1. Classification (NCBI taxonomy): domain Eukaryota; kingdom Viridiplantae; phylum Streptophyta; class Magnoliopsida; order Laurales; family Lauraceae; genus Litsea; species Litsea cubeba. The sequence goes on along the minus strand of CM022948.1, from coordinate 47,690,423 downwards.
CGGCAGCGAGAGCCGAGTTCACCAGGCCGCGCCTAAGGATCCAGACAACGAAGATTCTAAAAAGATCATTAACGTGATCCATCTGGCGCCCTCAGCTCCCTCTCCCTCATCTCGCGGCAGCCCGCAGGCGCGCGCCGAAGCCAGGCGGGCCTCGCATGGGAAAGAAGTGATGAAAGCCGTGCTCCAGCATCCAAAAGAGCACGCCGCGACCGACCTGCCATCTCGTTCTCAGACAGAGATCTGGAGGGAATCCAGCTCCCTCACAACGACCCTCTGCTCTTGACCATGAAGCTGAAGGACTTCACTATGAAGAGGATCCTCGTCGACTCCGGCAGCTCTTCCGAGGTCCTCTACTATGAGTGCTTCAAGAAGATGAACCTCTCCGAAGCCGACCTCACGGAGGTCCGTGCACACTTGCTAGGGTTATCCGCCAAACCGGTTTACCCCAAGGGTAAAATCACCCTGGAAACCCGAGTGGGCGGAGCCTCCGTGCTGGCTGACTTTCTAGTCGTGGGCGCCCCTTCTCCCTACAACGTCATCCTGGGCAGAACGTGGCTCCATAAGTTGGAAGCAGTCCCCTCTTCCCTCCATCAGAAGCTAAAGTTCGTACTCGAAGGCAAGGAGGGCAAGATGGAAGTGGTCACAATGGAAGGAGATCAGTAGCAAGCTAGGCAGTGCATGCTGGCCGCAAGTCCCAGCAGAGAAGGAGCCAGAGCGCGTCAACCTGGCGGAATTCGAAAAGGGTCTAGATAAGATCGGCCGAGACCCTGACAAGAAAAGCATAGAAGCCCTAGCCGAGGTCAGGTTAGACCCGGCAGACCCCGATAGGTTTTTCCTGATTGGCACGCAGCTGCCAGACGAAGAGAGAGACGAGCTCTAAAGGTTCCTGATGCAGAACGTGGATGTCTTCGCTTGGACCCCAAGCGAAATGCCAGGGGTCGACCCCAAGGTCATGTGCCACAAGCTGAATGTGGATCCCAGCCACAAGCCAGTGGTGCAGAGAGCCCGAAGGACGGGGCTGCAGACAGACAGACGCGGTAGTCGAAGAGGTCGACAGACTGCTGGAGGCGGGGGCAATCCAGGAGGTCCAGTACCCAGTTTGGCTGGCTAATATGGTGGTGGTTAAGAAGAAAACTGGCAAATGGAGGGTATGTGTAGACTTCACAGACCTTAACAGGGCCTGCCCTAAAGATAGTTTCCCCCTTCCAAAGATCGATCAAATGATCGATGCCACCGCTGGCCACGACCGAATGAGCTTCTTCGACGCCTACAGAGGCTACCATCAGATTCCGATGTACGAGCCTGACGAGGAGAGAACATCATTCATAACCCCCTGCGGCACTTATTGCTACAAGGTGATGCCCTTCGGGCTGAAGAACGCGGGGGCAACATATTAGCGCCTCGTGACAAAGATGTTCCAGGCTCAGCTCGGCAGAACGGTGGAAGTATACATCGACGACATGGTCGTCAAATCAAAGCACTCCATTGACCATCTGGCGGACCTCGGCCAAGTCTTCAGCATCCTTCACGCGTTCAAGCTCAAGCTCAACGCTTCCAAGTGTGCCTTCGGCGTAGCCTCTGGCAAGTTCCTCGGAAGCTTGGTGACGCGGAGGGGGATAGAAGCCAACCCGGACCAGATAACTGCGACCCAGGGCATCCTGAGTCCCTCTACCATAAAAGAAGTACAGAAGCTCACAGGCATGGCTGCAGCACTCAATCGCTTCATCAGCCGATCATCAGATAAGTGCAGGCCTTTCTTTCAGCTTCTGAGAAAAAATTTAAAATTTCAGTGGACCCCTGAGTGCGACCAAGCGTTGGCAGCACTCAAAACTTATTTGTCTTCACCCCCTTTACTCTTTACCCCAACTCCGGGGGAGATTTTGTATCTATATCTTGCGGTCTCAGATCATGTGGTGAGCTCCGTCCTCATCAGAAAAGGACGAAGGAGTACAAAAAACCAATTTACTATGCAAGCAAGATCCTGCTTGACGCCGAGACCCGATACCTTTTGTTGGAGAAGCTCGCACCGGCGCTCGTCAGCGCCTCCCACAAGCTCTCCCATTATTTCCAATCCCACACCATTGTGGTGATCACGGAGCATCCACTTCGTTCTATATTCAAAAAGGCTGACTTTTCAGGGCGAATCTCGAAGTGGGCAGTCGAACTAGGGCAGTACGACATTCAGTACCGTCCCCGAACTGCGATCAAAGCCCAGATTCTGGCGGACTTCATTGTAGAATTCGTCTCGCCAAGCTCGGCTCCGTCCCAGTCTGGCACGGAACTGGGGGGCATAGGGCATGGGCCTGAAGTCACCGAGGTCAAACAAGCACCCGCCTCGGCATGGAAGGTCTTTGTTGACGGTTCGTCCACCTCCAAGCGAGCTGGCACCGGCATAGTCCTCCAATCGCCAGAGGGGCTGGTCATAGAGCAAGCCTTCACCTTAGACTTCAAAGCAACGAACAATGAAGCATAGTATGAAGCACTGATAGCAGGGTTGAACAGCGCCCAAATCCTCGGAGCCCAGCACCTAGTGATCTTCAGCGATTCTCAACTGGTAACTAGCCAGCTCGCTGGAGACTACCAGGCCAGGGACGACAGGATGACGGCCTACTTAGCCCTCGCAAAAAAGCTGCTCTCTCATTTCCAGACAGCCGAGGTCAGGCAGATCTCCAGAGATACCAACACGCACGCCTATGCACTTGCAAACCTGGCATCCGCTGTCGAAGCAGGAAAGAAAAGGACTGTCGAGGTTGGATCGATATCAAGATCAAGCCTAGATCTCCACTCACCTCGGCTAATCCTCTGTGCTGATCTCGGCCCGAGCTGGATGGATTCAATCATCTCTTACTTGAAGGACGACCAGCTCCCCGAGGACAAGACTGAAGCCCACCGAATCAGACTCAAGGCAGCTCGATTCTGGCTATCTCCCAAAGGCAGACTCTACAGAAAATCCTTCACGGGTCCGTACCTCCAATGCGTCCATCTGAGCAAGGTGGACAACTTCCTGTATGAGATCCATGAAAGAATCTGTGGCAGTCACATCGGGGGCCGGTCACTGGCCTACAGGGCAATAAGCCAAGGTTACTGGTGGCCCTACATGTAGAAGGATGCACAGGTGTACGCCAGGAAATGCGAAAAGTGTCAGAAGTTCTCCCACTCTCTTCATCAGCCAGCACAAGACTTGAGCCCCCTCTCTAGTCCATGGCCCTTCGCTCAATGGGGGCTGGACAATGTGGGGCCTCTCCACCGAGCTCCAGGAAACAAGAGATGGCTGATAGTTGCTACGGATTACTTTACAAAGTGGATAGAAGCCGAGCCGCTCTCCTCAATCACCGACAGGGACTCCAAGAACTTCATATGGAAGAACATCATAATGAGGTTCGGCATCCCCAGGACCCTTATTTCAGACAACGGGACTCAGTTCGACTCTAAATCCTTCAAGGGCTTCTGCCGAGAGCATGGCATCAGAAATCATTACTCCACTCCGGCATATCCACAGAGCAACGGCCAGGCCGAATTTCCTAACAAGATAATCCTGGACGACCTGAAGAAGCGGTTAGACAAGGCAAAAGGGAGATGGGTAGAGGAGCTTCACAGCGTACTGTGGGCGTACAGGACAACTCCAAGGCGATCCACCTCGGCGACCCTTTTCTCTCTGGCTTATGGGATGGAGGCGGTCATTCCCTTGGAAATTGGCCTCCCCACCCTGAGGACAGAGTTGGTCGACCAGGGCCGAAACGAGACAAACTTGGCAATGGAGCTCGACCTGGCAGACGAGCGTCGAGAAGCAGCAGCCCTACGATTGACTGACTACCAACAGCGGCTAGCAAGAGGATACAATGAAAAAGTCAGAGAGAGAAGTTTCTCCGTGGGGGAGTTAGTCCTCAAGAAGACCTTGCCAGGCGACAGAAATCAAAATGAAGGAAAGCTGGCCCCGAACTGGCATGGCCCGTTCAGGGTGGTCTCACTGGCAGGATGATCCTCGTACAAGCTCGAAGACAGGGAAGGCAAGCCATTACCGAGACCGTGGAATGCATCCCATTTGAAGAAATTATACTTTTGAAAAGATGTAACATGAGTCTCAGAATCAATGAAAGTAGCATTTGCCACCAATCTGTGTCGTCTCTCCCTTTCTGAGTTCGGCAGCGCCGGGTCGTTGACCCTGGAAAAGGCTTCGAGTTCACACACTTAGTCGTTTCCTAAAGCTTGGATCCTTGACCCTGGAGAAGGCTCCGAGTTCATACACTCAGTCGTCTCCTAAAGTTTGGGTCCTTGACCCTGGAAAAGGTTTCGAGTTCACACACTCAGTCGTTTCCTAAAGTTTGGGTCCTTGACCCTGGAAAAGGCTTCGAGTTCACACACTCAGTCGTTTCCTAAAGCTCGGGTCCTTGACCCTGGAAAAGGCTTCGAGTTCACACACTCAGTCGTTTCCTAAAGCCCGGGTCCCTGACCCTGGAAAAGGCTTCGAGGTCACACACTCAGTCGTTTCCTAAAGCTCGGGTCCCTGACCCTGGAAAAGGCTTCGAGTTCATATAATCAGTCGTTTCCTAAAGTTCGGGTCCATGACCCTGGAAGAGGCTTCGGACTCATACATCCAGTCGCTTCCTAAATTATGGGTTCATACAGCCCTCGAGACCGTTCCCGAACTCAGCCTCGCGCAGCCGAGACCCTCGAGACTCCGAGTTCATCTCGGCAAAAGGCGGTTCTTCTAGGTCAGAGCTGGTCCATTTCGGCCGATGTCAGTTTTCAAAAGAACGGTGCAAGTACTGGAGTGCAAAAAAGTAGCGCAAAAATACAAGTATCACAAAACAGTACAAGGAAAGCAAAAAGGGATACAGAAATTTGTACACAGATTATATGAACACAAAGTTTGCTCTTTTTTCACTGTAATTACTTCATTACCAAGGTTACAGAAAAGGAAACAAAATACAGAAAAGGAGGTTCACAGCCCTCTGAAAACAGAAAAAGAAAGCAGGCTTCGAAACCACTCTTCGCTGACTCCGTCCACCAACTGGAGACCTCCGGCCGAAAGGCTTCTCGCATCCTGCTACGAGGTCTTGACATCCCACAGGAGGAAGGGTCTGCGACAGGATTCAAAACAGAGCCCTTTGGGATGAAAACAAGACCCCCCAGGGCCTGGGGGCACTTGGTTCCGGCATACAGTGCCAGGAGCTCCGCAATGCGCCTTGGTTGGCCAGACCAAGATTTGCCAGAAAGCTCGAGCCCCTGGTCCACTGTCGGTGCTTGGATCTCCACCGAGCATCCACGTTCAGAGAACGCGTAGCCCATGGAGATCCCCTTCAGAGAGCGCGCAGACCACGGCAGGCAATCCCCCCCGGAGGACGCTGTCTCCTGGCGCAAGGGCTTTGCCCGGGTCAAAAGCTCCTAGACCCCTACAGAACCTAGCTGCCAGAGCGTATGGCGGAGGCGAAAAGATCCCCATTATAGTAACAGGCAAAAGAGAAGGAGGGCCTCTGGTTTAAGTCCTCTCTCCCATGGCGAGTTTATCCCCCATATTTATAGAAGGACCGAGGACTCGACACTCAAGGGAATTTATGGGGTGAAGCCTCCCATGCCCCACGAGGAGCGCGCATCTTCCAATATGTTGACCACCGGCTCCGATGGTGACGCGTGGAGCCATCTGCTTGATTTCCTCGTCGACCATACTGCCATACTTACTGCTATTTATGATCTCTAGAGTACGGGGCATCAGCACGAATACCTAAGAAGACCGCTTGGTACTCCTCCTAAATCGACTCACGCGTCACGTCACCTAAAGCACTCAGCCACAAACATAGAAAAGCCGAGCTCAAAAAGATGGATGAGACAGTTTGTGGGAGCAAACGCAGGAGAAACGAAGGTCTGCAATGACCTCGGTACTCCCGCTACCTCGGCCCAGAGCTAAACTGGGGGCAGTTCGGCATCTACTCCTAAGTCCGTACCCATTAAAAACACAAGGCATTCGATTGGTAAGGTAGAGACAAGCGACTGGAGAAACTCTCAATTGCATTAAAATCTCGTTCATTACACTGCGTAGCGGATACAATTGAAAGAAATTACAAGGAACGTAAAAATGAGAGAGCCTTTTCCGCGATCAAAGGCAACAAGACTGTCCCGAGGTCATGACTGATCAGACGTGCGGGCTGCAGCTTCAGAAGCCTCGCCGGCTGGAGGGGCAGAGTTAGACGTCGGAAGTGGAAACGGAGGGGGTTCCCGAAAGGAAGGGTGGTCCTCCGAGGCTCCAGCCTCCTTTAGGCCCGCACGCCATCCTTTCACCTAGGCCTTATCCCTCACCACGAGGACTCTTTCCTTGTAGTAGGCTGTGACCTGCGCTCTGGCATCCTCAAACGCAGCATCGCACTCCGCCTCAAGCTTCGCCTCGGCTTCGTCCGCCCTTTTGGATTCAGCTTGAAGCAGGGCCGCGTAGTCATCTTCCATCTTCGAGATGGAAACCTCGAGTTCCGCCACCTTGGTTCTTTCCGCCTCGGCATCTCCCCTCGCTCGTTCGAGCCTCGCCGCGTACTCTTCCTCCACCCTTGCCAATTTCTGGGTAACAGCGTCCAGGGATTCTTGCAAACCATTTTTCTCCACAGTCAGCTCGGCAACGTCTATGCTGTACCTGCAGAGTCTGTCGGCCGTAACCATAGACTTCTGCACCGCCTATTGAGGAAACAGGGCACCCACGATAGAAGTCAGGAAACTCTGGATGCTAAACAGCTAGATAACATAAAGAAGTGCAGATAAATTTACCGTGAAGTTAGACTGCAGCATCGATAGAATCAGATTCTGGTCGCTGTACCTGTCTAGCTGCTCCATGTCTCGAGGAAGGGCGCAAGCTCGCCCGAGGGCCTCGAGAACCATGGGATTGATCTTGTGAAGGACGCGATCGTCCATCGTCATTGGCCTCCCCGGTTCAAGCATAAAGCTCGGCTCCCACAATGGTGGGCCTTGGGGCAACGAGGCCGCGACAGAACTAGGACCTGCGTCGGTCCTCGGCATCTTCAGCGGCCGAGCTTCCTCTTGCCCGACCTCAGTCGGGGGCGAGCGAACCTCTGGACTGGCGGGGCTAGGGGGCGCAGGAACCTCCACCGCAGTCGCAGGGGAAGTTACCAGGGCACTCGGAGAAGGAGGCTCAGGGAGACTCGGATTCACAGGCTCTTGGGGAGCTCGGGCATCTTCGACTCCGAGCGCCAAGGCCTCAAGATCCTCAAAGGACAAGCGTCTGGCGCGCCTCATCTTGGAACTCGGTGAGGGAGGTTGGGCAATCTGGCTCGATTCCGTTCCTGAAGCCTGGAGAGGTCTCGACCCCGACGTAGAAGCTAAGGCACCAGACATAGCCCTGACGTTGGGCGACGCTCGCGAAGGCCCCTCTGCGGCCTCCACTCTAGGACCGGCCTGTTCTCGCCCGTCCCCAGGATCGGCACCTTCGCCTCGGGCCGGCTCTACGGTGCCCCTTAGATACCCACAATACTTCGGCTGGTACCCTAGCAGTGACCAAGCCGCCCTGCCGTCATGACCGCCGTACCGCTTTACCAAACGGAGCCAGGCTTTGTTCCTCTTCCAGATGTATCGAGCAGCCTGTTTTCTCTCCTTCAAAGCTGCAACGATCAGAAGCGTTAGTGTGGCAGAACAGACAAGAAATCATATGAAAAAGAATGGAGAAAAAAAGGGGTGTTTACTTGGAACAGTTCCGAAATGGCGAGGGACTCGATAGCCTCTATCGGTGTCGGCCACCCCGAACTCCCAGTTGCCCGAGACATACAGAAGATCGTCTCTGGCATATTTGCTCGAGTCTTCCAAGTATCGGACGTAGCCATCCCGACCTGGTTTGGCCCGGAGATAATAAGCACCTCCGGACTTACATATATCATAGACGTCCTCAATATCGAAGACGCCAAGGTTAATGCCTAGAACCTCGTTTAATCTGGCCGTGCCCATCACGATTTTGAAAGCATTAGGTAGCAACTAGCAAGGGCAGAGACACCATTGACTGAGGCATCTCCTGAGAAGGGGGTGAAGGGGAATCGGACCCGCCTTCCGTCACGGCCACTAAAGGGAAAGGCATCCAACCCCCCGAGAAGTCACGAAGGTTAATGCCATTAGGGTCAGCACCCCTGACTTGGACATCGGCGGGAATCCTAAAGGTCGACCTAAAACCCTCAATCGCCGCCTCACTTTCTAACCAATGGCTGTAAATGCCCATTCCTACCCTAAACTAAAAACAGAGGAATCCTCGACCTAGAAACCCACAGGGAGGAGGCAGGGAAAAGGAGACTTACGAAGGCGAAATGAGGATACTGAACAGCAAAGCGAGCACGATTCCGGTGATGCCCCACTTCTCAGGCGAGGTCCCCTCGCAGCAACTCCTTTCTCTCTGATTCGGGATGACAAATATGGAAGAAGGAACTTCAATCGCCCTATTTATAGGGGAAGGGGACCCTGTCTTCAGAAACCCCAATCGTGTGCGCCAAACAATGCTCCCTAGGGTTCCGTATACATCATTTCAAAAATTTATTACATCCCTGACGAAACGGCACGTACGATCTCGAGGCGACCAGATGACTAACCAGAAGATGACACGTAGAGCCGTCGATATGTCTCCGGCATTGATTGATGGACGCCAGTTATTGCCTCGAATCATCCAAAGCGACTGCGAAATAAGGCCAGGCACCAAATGTCAAGGCCAAGAGGAACTCTCTTCCAGGTGGATCCTGTCACATAGCTCCCGACCTCGCTGCCCTGGCGAACTCCGCAGGGTCAGAAGCTAGGGGGCAATTGTGTGGGGAGATTTCCAAAGCTCCAAGATTACGGTAATCACGGCCGCCAAATGAGACTAAGCATTCTCACGTGCCATCCGCATGCCATCCACCTGGCACCAGACTCACCTCGGCTACCAGGGTGGAAGCCTTAGCCGAAGTCATACAGTTCCTGGCTGCTAGCCCTGACCTCGGCTACCAGGACAGGAGCCTCAGCCGAAGTCAGGCAGGTCCTGGCCGCTAGCGCGAGCTCGGCTACCCAGGTGCCCATCTCAGCTGAAAGCTCGACCTCTGCCGAAAGAGCCGGGATGAAAGTCGAAGCAGGAAAGAATCTTCACTCGCGCCCTTCGCCCCCCACGTCATCGGACACGTGGAGGAATAGGGGCACGAGCCAGTGAGACAGATGCGACATCCAGCCGTCCACAATCTTCGCCAGATCACTGACATGGCAGCATCCAGCGGCTGAAGCCAAATCAGGGCAAGGCTCGAGGGTGGATCCGATGGTACATCTACCGCCAAAGGTGCCCAACACGATCTGGCCCAACATGACGTGCATTTAATGCGATGTGGCCTGATCCGACTGGCATTAAATGCAAAGTGGGCTAGAATGGACCGCATTTATTACTTCGTGGGCTGATGATGACTTCCTTATCAAGTCATGGGACCCACACCAAAATGTCGTCCAAAGATATCGTCCGATCGTCTATAAATAGAGCCTCATTTCACATGCAAGGTATGCACAATCCAGGCTTAAGGGTTGTGACTCTGCCTCTCTTCTTCCTCTCCTTCCTTTGTTCCAGTTCATTCACTGACTTAGGCATCGGAGAGCCTTGCGCCGCCCAGGCCAGGGTCCTCTGACCGTTTGCTCTTCTCCTTTCAGGCTTTCAGGCAGCAGGTCATCTTCTTCATTTGGATAAGTCCTGTAAGGCACCCCGATTATTGTGGGTCATTATTTTTCTGCACCTACAATGATATCTGGAAAAGAGATTTGAGAATGCAGTGATCTTCTGCTTGGGTGTTTTTAATGTTTCTTCATTTTTAGTTTTCAAGTGCTCTTTTGATACGATAAATGCTAGATCTTTGGCTTTCTGTTTGTCATGTTAACCAGGAATTGCCATGTTTTTTCATTATGTAATGGATGTTGTAACTGTTATACATTTTGATTAGATAGAAGTGGGTTTTGAACTAAATTTGGTTTAATCTTGATTAGATAGAAGTGGTTTCTAAAGTTGATTAGATAGAAGTTAAATGTATGATCATGTCTATGAGGATATGAAACTCCATGCCAATGAATTCAAGGCTTCCTTGTTTCTAGTTTTCCCACTGATTAGCAATTATCTCTCCCATTGTTCTCTATGGTTTATGTTATGGATTTATTCCACTAATCAGTGCTGGTAAATTATGTTGTTACTATTTATGGATTTACATCTATGTCCTTGTTGCTACATGTTCTAAAATTGAATAGACGGCCAAAGGACACGAGATGGATGCGGGTGGAAATTTGTTATATGAGCAAGACTCACATTTGTCAAAGCTTATACTGAATGGGGTGGAACCAGGCTTATACAAATGCATAAATACAACCCAGCTAAGAACATATGGGTTCTAACCGATAGACAAAAGGACATTGTGAGGGAGGTTGGTCTATCTCACCTTTTAGAGATAGATTACATGAGAATAGATTACATGACAAAAGGACATTAGCGGGTTGGTTGAGCAGTAGAGGCCAGAAATCAATACATTCCACTTGGCTACGGGCTAAGCAATGGTAGCTTTGGAAGATGTTGTATACATGCATTTATGGGCTCCCGATCGATGGTCCACCTGAACGGGAAGGACATTCCATCACGCACTTGTCCCGAAAGTGTGCATGTAGTTGCTTGGTATGGCTCCACACCCTGGCAAAGACTCCATTAGTATTACAATTAAATTCAATTGGCTGGAAGATAATTTCGTGCCCTCTAATAAGAAGATCGAGATATACAAGGCTATGGAATTGAGATATACAAGGCTTAGGCATACTTGTTCTTTTTTATTTTTGGACAAGCCCGAGGGCCAGCTTGGCAACTACAGCTTTTCATGAAATTCAAGCGCTATGCATGGCGTCCAGCATGTCTTGCAACCCTGTACAAAATGCTTACAAAGGCTACCAACATACCCCTTATAGTTATGGAAAAATTGTGATAATGGAAAAATTACTCTCTTGAAGATGAGGAGGAAAATTAGGGGGGGTGGGTGGTGGAAAAATTACTCTCTTGAAGACTCTAACAGCCCCCCTATAGTTCTTACAAGGTGGTGAAAATAACTTGTTAATTTTATTTTGAATGTTTAGCATTGAATAGTACGTAGTGAATTTGATTTTTTATCCTTACAGATGTAGGCCTAGTCAAGAATGTTGACCGAGAGATGTTTGGCACCTGATCCAACCTGGAAGAAGGGTCTATAGTTCCCACTATTTAAGATGTGGGAATTAAGACTCCTAGATAGAAAACAAATGACAAACATAAAAGAAATTCGGCGGGATATCAACAACATACCTAAGGATGGGGTAATAACATGGCTAAGGTTCCTTAATATTGTCTTCATGCATTGAGTTGGAAATTGATTAATGTGGTTAAATTTTGCAGTTTAATTGGCACCCATATGTGCAAATGCCGAAGCATTTGTTCCAACAATTCCCAAAACACGATAAGGAATTGTTCAATTTGAAAATCGTCCTCGTTCACTATTGGTTTGTTGAAAGGAACAATCCCGAACGTGTAACAAAGCAATTCGGTCTTCAACAAGCTGTCCCCACGTCCTTTTATTTGCCGTTTACTAGGGTGGAGTGTGTAGAGAGAATGACTATGGACTATAGTCACTACGAAGATAAAGTCATTGGCCTATGGGAAGCAAGGAGGAAGAATGTCCTAAGCGGGCAGAAAGAATGCCAACTCGTTGAAGTTTGACTTAATTTTCCGTGAGATGGCGATGTCACATCGTTCTATTTCCCTAAAGGCAAATGCTGTTGGAAAAAGATTTTGATTTGCATCGAGTGTTACAACCACCAATAGAACACCTGGGTACTTATCACGAAGATATGTTCCATCAACCACAATCATTGGCCTAAGGGGTCATTTGCCTTTTATGCATGAGATGCATAACTACAGTTTACATATGTAAACGTCACATATGTAAGCTTTACGCATGCATTTCAGTTTATAATGTTTGTATACTGACAAGGGCAGACCCTGAAATTTCAACTTGGTGGTGGGGGGGGGGGGGTTCATGCATGTAGAAGAAATATTTAAAAGAAAAATATATTAATTTTTAGAATTTACACAGGGGGTTTTAAGATTTTTAAACTTTTCATATATATGGGTGGGGGTTTCAGCCCTTAGGTAGTTGTACTTGAGTCCGCCCTTGTATACTGATGTCATTTTCAAATCATCTACGCATGTGATTCATTTTACCACATTTGCTTGAACTACATGTGAAAATGTAATAAATTTATTTTTATAAATTATATATATGTGCTTTTATCTTGATATGTTCCATGCTAACAAATAGACACATTTTACAATAAATTATTTTATGTATTCAAATTCCTTGGAAAAAAAAAACATGCCCATTTTTTCATCAATGAGTTCTTTTTATACTAATTTCATTTAAACAAACAGGTCATTTTCCAATGAAGGAGAACATATTCCTATTGCATGGTGACAAACATGCCCATTCCATGAATTAAACCTTTTTCAATAGATAAACAAATAAATTCATTCCATAAATTCAATGTATTTCTATTCCATGCAAACAAACAAGCGTATTCCATGAGGTTCAATGTATATCAATTCCATACAAACAACTCACATTCCATGAATCTTAATGTATTTCAACTCCATGAATTGGACAATGTAATTCAATTCCAATAAAAGAACAAATTCATTTCATGAGATGGAATATATTTCTCATACAAACAAACAAGTCCATTCCATATACTTCAATGTATATAAACAAGCATACCCATTGTCCTAGCCTACAATTAAAAAAATGTGCCCACCTGCACAAAATATACAATTAAAATAATCTAATGCATTTCAATTCTATACAAAATAAAGTAACTTTTCAATAATTTCTATGCTTTAAAAAATCCATGCAAACAAAAAAGCTCAAAACATAAGTTTCTTGACATTTTCTTCTTCTTTGTATCCATCATAATGACACTACTCGATCATTGATTGAAAAATATTACAATAAGAAACTAACATAGCACAATAATCCACACTATATACATCAATATAATTAATCTACACAATACATGGATCATAATAAGAAAAATGATAAAATCAGTACATTCATAATGAATGTAGCCACATAGATTCAATTCTAAACATATAACATTACCATTCCAAAAAGATAACATGATAGAAAAGCAGACTCAATCCTATCTTATAAAAATACTTCTTAATAACCAAGGATCCTAAATAGAGCCACTCAACTCCGCCATGAGCCATGCATGGCGTCAATCCTTTGTTGAAAATGCAAGGAATTGACTGGCCACTTGTGGGTCCTTCAATAGCCTGAGAGCCCTTACTTCTAAAGTAAGGTCTAAATCCAACTCGTCAATAGCAGCAACGATATCAGCTTGGCTTGGCCCTCATTATCTTGTCAGCAAGGTAGATCAAAGTAGTGTTTATGTCCTTAATTACATGTGCAAGTTCATAATCTCTTTTAGCTTTATCCTGCATGCATGTTGTGTCGAGAACTAATAGTTGAGCATTTTTTGCCGCATGGCGCTTCACAGACACCCTCATCCCTCTTATTAGAGCTATTTGATTCTGCTGCCACATCATAGATGGATGCCTTGGGGCTTCCATCGGATGTGGTAGACGTTGGCTAATCAACATCACATCTCTTCCATCAGCGATTGAATCTCCATAAATGATAGCAAAGTACTTTTCATAGTTGATCACACTTCTTCCTCGATAGTAATCATAGCCAAGATGTGCCTGGATTAGACAAATGTGATCAAAATATAGTAACAATCATTCAATTAACAATGTCTAATATAATATCAATATATATTAATAACTACTCACCGTGATATAATCGTCCCACACTTGGTCATCTCCAGTAACCCTTTTTGTAATGTCATCCCAACAGAAACCACTTAATCCCATGAGAGTCTTGTTGTGATTGTAATGATTCTTCAATGTTCATAGGGGATTTCTAATTTTAGCTTTATCATATTCTTTTCCAAACTTTTCTTTCATCTTTCGTTCAATCTCCCTCCACCCTTCTATAGTTCATCCACTTCAATCCTTTTGCCCGAAACTGACTTGCTCTATTAATATATCAGCTAAGTGTTCATCTGCAGATTCTGTCCATGTGGCATTCTTTTTTTCTCTCTTACCACGCTTACGTCGAGAAGGCGAATCAACATAATTGCATTCAACATCTTCGACACATATTCCATTATCCATTTCTTTATAGCATAAAAAAGTTGATAAAAACCGAAATCCATAATATCAACAATAGATGATTAGAACTTTTACTATAAAAAAACTAGCCAATGGTAGTGAAAATATATATGTTTTAGCATTCCAAATCTCTAATGATACACTATCGCAGAAACAAAACAAGCATCCTAAACAAAGGGGATTACTTTGTTCACTTATTTGTGTAGCAAGTGTGGAGTTACTTGTCCCCCAAATACACAACCTAGCCCAAGATCATTAGCCTAAGAGGGCAAATACAATGACAAAAAACTTTTCTTTCAATCTATCCACCTACTCCAATTCAATATGGCAAGGATTCAAAAAACAACATTAAAGAGGTATATATGGTCTCTCCTTGACTTCATTTTTCCTTTCCCAGTCTGTGCATGTTAGTTAAGTGCACAACAAATTGCATTATATTGCTTACTCATTTCATGTATTTTTACTAAGATAAAAAGCTAAATCCTGTCCGTTTTATTTACATTGAATGGGAAAACGGTTGGTTAGAAGCATATTGACATTAAATAATCCAAACTAGGTGCCTATAAAATGAGAGCTGTTTTATCCTAGGCATTAGCTAAATGCAGTTACTCAGGTTATAAGTAGAGGACAACGATTTTCTGATGATCCAAACATGGCCTAGGACTTTTTCTTACTTCCCAAATACAATACACCAATACACAATGAAAAAAAAATAAAAAATAGAATGGACATTAAATAAAGATAAAAAATTTTAAGTTAATATGAACATTAATCATACCCTATGAAGCAAATGCTTCACATTTCAGAAAGCTAGAATTCATATAGAATATAATCATGGTAAATTGTATGGCCATATCTATTATAAATAATCTGTTAATGATTATATAAGTGTTATAGATTTGACAAAAGAAACTAAATGATGATATCCTGACAAGCAGGTTAAGACTAGTGGCATGGTGACACCAACCTTTTAATATTCATCCACACAATCAGACATTGCCGCTGAATTCTACATTTACTAGCACAAATATTAGCTACCACATCACATGGATTGTGTACAAAGTGCAAACCACCAATGAAACCAAAGTGTTTTGGGACCAAGCATTTCATCATACAAATCGGGTGCATATTTCAGTGATCCAGATAATTCACCTAATTAGAAATCACTATGGAGAAGAAAAACTCTCATAGTGGAGAATCATAGCCATCTGATATCATTTGCAGACATATGATAGGAAGGAAAACATTCACAGCAGTACATGCCTAGCCAGGATAAAAAGTTGATTGATTGGAAAAAAACCAGTATATGGAATATTTGGCCTCAACAAACTGTAAGCTTATTTTAGGTTGTGCATTATAGAATTCTGCATCCACTAAAAACTGAATTCTTAGGTTATGAAGATGCCATGCAATGCAACTGCCTACGCGAGTGACATTCCAATATGGGAACCAAATCCTGATTGGATGGTTTCTACAAGTAAGAACAATATAGGAAGAAAAAAAAGAACTTGAATTCCTTGAGGCTTTTATGAGAAGAAGAGGAGGAATCATCAGGTTGAGGATGATAGATCCATCACTTATACACGTCCAGAATTGGAGAGGGCTACAAATTCCCGATTTAAGTAATTTAACCCTCACTCATAGTTCTAAACCAAATGATTTAGAAATCAGAATTTATATCTAATTAGGCCTGCCATCACACCCCCACTCATTTGTATTATATGTAAAATGAAAGTTAAAGTTACAGTGACCACCATATACTTCGAGATTGAAGTATAAAGATGCGGTTGGAAGAAGACTCAGGCTAACTCTTTTCCTCATGTGTATCCTCATCCTAAGAAACATTAAGAGCTTTATACCTTTGCTCTTTTCCTTTCTGTTGGCACACTTTGCAGCAGTGTAACCATAACCTTGGCACTCAAAGCACGCAAGTCTTATGGGGCTGGTGTGTGTGTGAAAGACTAGATTTATTAAAGGTGGACTCCAAGCATGAAACTCAAAAGTGTTGTTCCAAAAGTAGATTATGTGTAGAATTACACAAACAGACACTTATGAGGGTCGCTGCAAATTACTCGAGCATTTTTAAGAATAAACTCCCTTTCAGGAGGGCCTACATAGATGCATAGTAATCAAGGGACATTAGCTAATAAAATGATCCTAGCCGATACTATTAAGTTTTCAAAGTTTAATGGCTATACTCCATACAAATTCATTGCTTTACAATCTAATAGTAATTAATTTTTGAGACTGTATGAAAAGTTTTGGCTAGTATCAATTGATCGAAAGGGGGCTATGGCTCAAAAAGGGGTGTCGAAAAAGTAGGACACACCCTTGCCATAAAAGGTGGTGGAGGGTAACAATGTCAGTACGACTGGGCCCACTTATCAACAATCAACTCTTTTCGCACACATTACTCCGATGAATTGACACTCATCTTAATTTGACATTATATTGAATATATTCATGAGAAAAAGTTATATATCTTAAGCGATGTCAACGTTTTTTTTTTTTTTTTTTTTTTTTTTTGTAACCCATGTGAGGTGATAGGAAATCAAACATGTAAGGAGACACAACTCACGCATGAGATCTAACAACAACTCACATTTATAAGGAGGTAGGAGGCTAGGTTCCAAACCCGAGCCTCCTAATGCGAATAGAACTTCCCAATGAGAACCGGCACTACTTACAAATGGGGTCGGGAGCGTTCTCACAATGCCAATGATGTTGATGATTTGATACGTACATATTTCGGTATTCCAAAACCATGCTCCCAAGCGACCCAAATTTCAAATGGGCCTTAATCCAGCCTGAGGCCTAAGCCAAACCCAAATTTGAGTTTTTCCAAACCCAAATTTGAGTTTTGTACGGCCGGAAATTTCTTTTTTTTGGCCCCATCCAAGTTGATACCAAAATAAATAAATAAAATTAAATCAAAATATATAAAATAAGACCGTTTGGTTTAAATTGTAATACTAATATTGCGATCGGCCCGCGCGCTTTTATCGTGTATTAAACGCTAGCCTCAAATTTTGAAATATAACACTAAATTGAAGCTCTCCTTCACTCCTTAAATCCTCTCTCCCTCTCTCTCTCTCTCTCTCTCTCTCTCTCCCTCTCCCACATTGCAAGAAGTACTGAAATCGATCGATCATTTTCTGCTTGGAGAGGTAAACTTTCTGCCCAAATCAATCTTCTCTGCTCATTGTTTGTGAAAATCTCTATTTTAGAAGGTGCATTTCTCAGTTCTGATAGATTCTGTTTAGTTTGATCTGAGAATTTCTTGTTTTAATATGCATCGGTTGTTCTTGTTGACTATTTATGAATTGAATAGCATGCGACTTGTCCTACATGTTTGAAAATCAATTATTTTTATCCTCTTACTCTTTGGTTTTGAGACTGTGTATGAACTGATGAACTGCGAAATATACATGTGATTGGAGATACTTGTTACTGTTGTTAGTGATTAATTGTGTGGGGCCCACTTGGGCAATTACAGTCCAGCATTCTTGGATGGTGTGTTCCTCCCAGATTCAAATAATCATAGCCATTTGATCTTCTAAGCCTTCAAAACATATGGTTGGGAAGTTTCTGTCCAACCCCTAATCTTTTTGCGCCCCTTGAATCGGTGAATCCACCTTATTTGTGGGACCCACTTGGGGATTGACGTGATTGGAATGATCATAGACATCTGATTTTAAGCCTTCGAAACAGATGGTTGAAAAGATCATGTCCAACCCTAATCTTATGCAGCCCACATTTCATAGATAATGCTATTAAGATGTTCTACCACATTGCCAACATGTGATTCATATTGATATGTGGGACCCACATGCCCACCACCATTAAAAAATCATCAATGGTCTGCATCCCATGATACTAATTGTTTAGTTTACAAAGGTTCATCTGATGATCCCTAATGAGTGATGTCAATAGGATGATCCTAGCTACTAATTGAAGAACTTCTGCCCATTGAATGCTGATTGTAGATTTCTCCCTAACCATCCATGTTTAAGCATCTAAGATTATCCATTCCTATTGCCTATGAGCGGCCAATTGGTGAATTTTTTGTGTGCAGCCATCTGTGTTGGGGTCAGATGGATAACTGAATCTCTTATGCAATGATGGATATATCTTGGATATACCACATCTTCCATCTAACAATGAGTCCTTGTAAATAGCTATCATTCTCTATTCAAAATCTATCATGCGCTTTATGGTGATTTTGTGAATTTTTAACAATTTATCGTCATTTGATGACAACCCTTTATTCACAGTTTTTAACATTTTCTAGTTTCTTACCTAAAAATAAAAAATTATCTAGTTGTATATAAGAAAATGAATCGAATCATGCATTGTATTTAGACATATGAAATGCTTGAGACCATCATTATCATCAAAGCATTATCCCAACTATGTTGGAGTCAGTTACATGAATTATGTTCCTTGCTCCACCTTGGTCTATCCTAGGCCAAAATCTCAGATAGGTTGCAATTCTTCATATCCAACTTTACTACTTCCATCTATGTCCTCTTCATCCTAATTCTTTTTCTTAATGGGCCATCAACTTGTATAGAAAGTTCCTTACTGGCTAGAAAGATTGTTCCTCATCAACACCTTTTTGACCTACATCGGAAAATGACCATGATATCTTGTTTCAAAATCATGTTGCAAACTATAAACATAACTATAGGCATATTCATAGGATCAGAGCTATTCTGCTATGTTCTGTTACCAGTATATTCTATTATTATTCTTCAAGCTGAACAGCGGCATGCACTGAGATCCGCCTTCAAAATCATGTTGCAAACTAATTACTGGAAGATAGTTATAGGATTCTATAAATTCCATTATGATCCTTCAAGTTGAACAATGGTATAGTGAAGATTGTCACAGAGAGCAATGAGTCTGGATAGACACCAATAAAGATTGCAAGACTGTAGATGAACCTTGAAAACCAATGGCGCACCAAAATACTTGGAATGCTAATGGTTTAGATAGGCTAGTTGTGTTTGCTTTTTCAGTGGAGTTACCATAACAAGAATGCAAGGAATATATCGGAGGAGATGCATCTCAGCTGATGATGACTGTAAACAGTCCCCAAAAATTTGAAAATCGCCCTCATATTTTCAAAATATCATACAGTTCCCCACAATTTTGAAAAATACAAACAAAAGACTGATTGCACTGGGAATCAGAATTGAATGCATACATTAATGTGTCTTTTGGCTTAACCCCCACTTAGTCTTAGTACACCAAAGCTTATAGAGGCACTCAATGGCAAGCTGGATATATTGAACACATGCATTTCCTGAAGGCCATCCGCATTGTTATTTGGTTCAGTAAATGTTGTGGAGGACTAGCCCCAGAGTCCCATAGGAAGTGGCCTCACTTTCATACTTTCATACTTACGTAGGTGAGTCTATCTGAAGTGCATTCCTTTATTTATAGAGATATAGACCCTTTAAAAGTAATAACCCAACCTCCTTTTCCATATAGATATACGCTAATAATCCTTTGATGGTATATTTTCTTTCTTCGAGCAGCCTAATTCTCAGGGAAACCTCTTTACATTTCTAGGAATGAAATTTTGGTTTAAAACATTACTCTTGATGGAAAGCTGGTAGAGATAGTCTCAATCTAGGCCTTGAAGAAGTACCCCTGTACTTAGATTCTTGATGTAAAAAGATGCCAGTCATGAAATTTGAAGAAAACAATTATTATATTTGGTAACTCAGAGAGCGGGTCCTTTGTAGGAGATGGAACATGCAGAACTTGATTCAAACAAATTTCAAATTTGGTATCAGAAAAAGGATTTTACTAACATTCTGGATTGGTGAGGCAGCTCCTTTACCTACTAGTGCTTCATCATCACCATGATAAGCAAAGGCTTGGGAGAAAGATGAAATGTCAGGATTTATACGATTATGGGTCTTGAATCAGGATAATATGCCAAGTCACGAGGGTTCCCATCTACAAAGCACCAGAAGATTGCTGGGGGCCGTTACTAAGGGTTGATCTAAATGTCCTGGACAGTGGATGCTTCATCCACGATTGACACATCAGGTTGCTTTGGGAAGGATGTCTAAGAATTCCAGCCTTGTCTCACTGAGAATGAAAATTGTTACTTCTATCATTTGACGTGAAATGCTGCAGATGACGATTAGTGTTTTTTCCAAGTCACCTTCACTTCCCTAGTTGTTATAGGTTGAGTTAGTTGATTAGTCTTGGAGGTTTTGATTTGAGTAGAAGGCAGCATTAGAGGATAGTGAATGGTAACAGGGTAATCAACAAAGGACTATTGTGTGAGCAGAAGACTGTATGGTTCATCAAAGGTTAGTCACAAAGTACTAGTGATGATCGATGTCTTCAAAGATTTCATAATCACATCCGACCTCACTTTGGATATATAGAGATCTGTTCATCTCTATACCGTGAGAAAATGATGTGAATTTCAGTTTCTACCTTTTTTTTTGCTGGGTCGACCTACTGGCGATGAGTGATATTTCCAACTTGAATGCGTGTGTGATTAGGTGATACCAAGGTTCCAATACATCTTAACCATGAGTGTGTTGGGCGAATTTTAGTTTGTACTTCTGTATCATATAAGATATGTTTTTACAGTACTATGGCTGGTATGGATTGTATATATGATCTATATAAGTTAAGTCTGCATGTTCAACTGTAAACACAGCACTAACATAATCATAGGAACATAAAATCTTCACTATGCTCTGTTATTTCCTTATTGGTATGTTCTGTTAGTATATTTTACCAATTGAAAGATTTTGAGTATGTTGTAGTTAATAAAGTCTCAATGCCTCACCTTGACCTGTCCAAGTCGACTCAACTTGAAAGGTACAGAGACAAATGAGACTGACTGAATCTGCCAAAACTTAGGCAATCTTCTTGAAGTTACTTAGTTCCATCCTTCTGAGCCACTTGAACAAGCGAAGTTTCTATTACAATATTATATATATATATTTCCTGATAGTCACTAATTCCAAGGATTGGCACACATCCGAATGGACTGAACCGTTGGATCGAGAGTTGAATATTTTTTTGAATATGAAGCCATTAAATTTGTGGGCCATGGAGGAAGGGATTAGGGGCATGGGTTTGGGGTCAAACTTGATACTTGGGGTGGTCTCATATAAATCTTTCCATCCCCCCTAGTCCCATCCCCAAATGGGCCCCACAAAAAAGTTCTCATATAATATGTGAGAACTAGTTCTCACCTGAATATTAATGTTACTGAAATTATATAATATTTTATTTGGCATCACTATAATTAATGGTTTATTTGAAAGTATTTTCATATAGCAGTATAGTTGGGGTCAAAAGACTCAAGACATAAATATGTCAAATACTGCTAGATTTGTTATGTGCATAATATTTTAATTCCAATTTGGGACTTACTTATTTTTATTCTTCTGGATTTTAGTTTTTTTTACAGGTTTTTCTATGTTTATGTTGCTGATCAAAATGTCCTTATGGGTAATAAGTGCATTTCTTTTATCACTTGCTCCTCTGCTTACTAAGAGTTACAAGGGATGCAAATGTAACTGTGCAAATGGTGTCAATTCATCTAAGAAGACGCCATCAGAATCAGATTCAGACTTGGACACTGACTCGACTGCCAGTCTGGGTATAGAAAAATCATCCAAAATGAATGGTTTGTCCTGGTGGCAAAAGAAGATCAAGAGGAAAAGTTCATTCTCTATCTCTGGAATACATAAATATCGTTACAAGTATGTTAATTTCTTTCTTCAGCAGTCTTTCAGGATTTACATACTGTATTCTAGCTTCATACTTCTTATTTCTTGTTTGACAGGGTTATAGTTTGCGGTTTTCATTCATTCCTATAATAATATATAACTAGTGGTTATGCCAACATTGGTATGCCTTACACTATTATAGTTTGTAGTTTTCAGTCACTCCTATAATAATATATGACTAGTGATTATGCCGACATTGGTATGCTTTATACTATCTTAATCCAAATACTTAAAAGTTGGAGGATGGGATGTGGTCATAGCTTGCTTTTCTTTATGGGAATCTTGCACCAGGTGATAAAGGCTAAGATGATGATAATGATGAATTTAAATGTGAATGCTGGAAGTGGTGCATGACATGGACATGGGTCATGGGTCATGGGGGGTGTTGGAAGTGTTATCTTTGACATGGGAAATTAAATCTCTGCTGAAAGTGAGTTTTGAATTGTAGTCTCGATCGGTTTAGTAGATTCACCAATGCATAAAATAAAGCAGGACTTGTCCGGTGCATTTCTATATTACTCATTTGACTCTGAGAGTTACTCTGCAATTGGGGCATTACATATTTATTGTTTACAGCAAAGATAATGATAAATGACGGTATTTCACACAATAAATCTGATTGGACCCAAACAGGACCTGATTCTAAATTTTATCCTGTTCCATATATCTGAAATCAATCTGGAGTCCTCCATTACTGTTTGGGTCAAATCATTCACATAATCTGGTAAATGAATATAACTGACGAGTCTGCATAAAAATCTATATCTCTGAATATTCCTAATGTTGTTATTTATGTTCAATAGAATTTCATGCTTTTCTTTGTTTTACTTTGCCGTTTGTGATGCATAAACAGTGAGCTGAAAGCAGCAACTCATAATTTCACAACATCCATTGGTCAAGGGAATGCTAGCAATTTTTATAAAGCTAAGATGCCTAATGGTGAGTCACTTGCAATTAAAGTGCTCGCAACTAATGTTATACAAGGGAAGATGGAGTTCCAAGCAGAGGTAATGCTAGTTAATATCTTAGGCATCTGAAGTTGTCTTGACAACATAAATTAGAATTTACATGTCTTATGAGCACTGTACTGGTTATTAAAGTCATTGAAACTATTCTCATGAAGCTTTTGGTTCTTTTTTATATTAACCATAGAATAGCGATAAAAAAATGATGTTACTTTGGTGTTCCTCGTCTCGGTAAATATCAATGCAGTAGAGACCTAATACTTTCTATGGGCTCATTGCAAAATTTTCTAACCTGGTGGATCAACTATAACTTTGTCGACTGAACTCAGTACTGACTCCTGATGAATAATGGATGAGTAGGTGAAGTTGAACTCAGTTTGGATTGGTTAGGGCTGAAACTAGGTTGGTCCGATTGGTCTTAACTCCTAACTAAGCTTGACTCGTCCTGTATAGCCAGTTTTAGCCAAGTCAACCTGGTTGACTGAAATTAAAATACTTAATTAGAGTAGTATAATGGTAAATTTTAATATATCTAAATGAGAATAGAAATCTAAAATTTAAAGTTCACTATATTTATATTCATGATGTATATGTACATGAGTTAGTACAAATGTATATAATTATGATATACAGATTTAGACATTAATTACTTAAATGCCTGGTTGATCTGTTGAATTTCGTACTCAACTCATCCTGGTTATGTACTTAATCTGGTCAATCCACTGGGTAGGAAAACTATGGGAAACTTAGTTACATGCTCAATTCACTTTGACAGTAGGGGTGAATATCATCTTGTGTGACTTCATTATACACCCCGGCCCTAACTTTGCATTTTTTTTCCCTTTTACATTGTTCTGTCACTTTAAAGGCCTATGGTTTCAATTGTTGACACTTTCTCAGTCGCCATAATAATTATAATGACAATGAGTTATGAACTCAAGAGAGACATTCATATCCTAACATCATGACCATTGTGACCTCCTGTTTGATAAGAGGGAGGCCCACTTTTGTGTAATCCACCCATTCATGATACACAACTGGCTGAAATTTTAATCAAATCAGAGTTATTTACATTGTCGTATTGATAATGTAGAAGGAATACAGTTCTTTTATTTTTTTTCTCAACTCAGGATCAATGCAATAGTGTGAATCACTCTGATTGGAGTGAAATTTGAGATAGTCCCTGTAAAGGTGGGGCGCGCTTTTTGAATGGGTTAATTAAGGAAAGGTGAGTGCCAAACTAGTAGAACGAGAAGTACGGATTATCTTGATATCTAGATATAATTGTCTTAGATCATTTAGCTAAAGTATTCCCAGAGTAAAATTGTTTCCCTTTTCGCTTTATTTTACTCTTAGACGTTGTGATTTGCTTAAATGGTCTTCCATGGTTCTTAAGGACTGATTACAACGAGATTTAGGTTTCTTCAATATGATTTTTTTTTTCTTGATTTGTCCTTTTTCCTTTTACTAAACAAAAGTTGTTTTATTTGCATTTTCATTTGTATCGTCATTTTAACTGTTTTCTTTTGTATCATTGTGTTTGGTTCTAGACAGGTGATCCAGTTATAACTTTCTTATCCTTTATAGAATGGATCCTTTTCTTGGAGTAAATTTTAACCCTATTTTCATGTCTTCTTTCCCAGGTCCAGCTCTTTCGAGATTGCATCACAGGAATCTTGTGAACTTGGTTGGCTACTGTATAGAAAAACGCCAATACATGCTTGTATATGTATACATGAATAATGGCAGCCTTGCGACACATTTGTACAGTGAGTAATCCATACACTTATTGAAGTACAAATGAAAGCCTAGATATGCTAATTGTTGAAGAATAGTCTATATGATCCATTCCTAGACTCATTTTGATCAGTAAACAGTAATAAACCGTAAATTGAATTGACCAGACTTGTGTAGGTTTAGGATTGTTCTGTTTTGTGGAATTCTGGTAATCATAAAATTTTATTTCCACTTAAATCTTGAGAGTTTCCTCCTTTAATGCAAAGAGGAGGATTCCTTAAAAGCTGCCAAATTAGGATTCTATAGAATCATCATCATCATCCAAGCTTTATCACATCTATCTGGGCTGGCGATGCCATCTCTACTTTTTTACTACTCAACTATATTTGAGACAATGTTCTTTGTTACTTCAGAATCTATCATATCTTACCTTACAACTTCATTCAAGATCTTTACTGCTTTCCCACTTCTAGTTCCTTAAGCTTGTAACCCTAAAATACATCATAGTGGGTGTTTCTAATCTTCGGTATGCCTGTCCAAACCTTCTTAAAGCAGCATTCATTGATTTTCTCCTCTATTTGAGGTACTCATAAGTTTCCTCTTTCATACTCATTCCTAATTTCATCCTTTATTATAAATTCAGAAATTCATCTTAGCATGCAGATCTTGGCTATGTTGTTTCTTTGTAACCCAACATCTAGATCCATAGAAAAGTATATGCACAACTGTTGTCTTATATAATTGCTCTTAATTAAACTATCGTTCGAGGTTATGGATCATTTTACCCTCTTCAAAGATGGATTGCCAAACTAAGTGTAACTGAGTCTTGCATTCCTCATCCATGAATTCCATTTATCCGAACAACTCTTTAGTATCTGTAAGTTCTTATTAATTCAAATAAATGGTATTGTTAGCTCTTATTCCTGACTTGGATTTAACTTTTGGCTGTGATGATTATAAGGAGAATGAGGGGGGTCCTAAGTGTTCGGAAATGCACGATTCTCAAGTTGTAAGTTTCATACCGATGGAGTTAATGTTTCACTGATCGAAAGGTTACCACAAGAAAAACTGCTTATAGCGGGGGCCGCCGACCGCCGGTAAAAGTGCTTTTGGCCGCCGACAAAAGTTTTAACGGCGGCTACGTTGGCCGGCACTTGGCGACGGTATACATTGGGTGGGTACAAGTTCCAGCGGCACTCACTGACCGCCGCTATTGTCTTTTCTTGTGGCGGCTCTGACTGCCGGTAAAAGATATCCGTTGGCTTGTTAGACGACGAAATGAATTATTAGTGGGGGCGCTTTTCCGCCGGTAATAGTAAAAATGGCTGCCGCTAAAAACCAGTTTTTTATTAGCGGCGGTCGATCAGCCGCCTCTAAAAGTTTTTTTTGCCGCCGGTAACAGTAACACTGGCTGCCGGTAAAAAGCAGTTTTTTTAGATGACCGCCAGTAAAAGCAGTATTGTTTTTTAAAAAACATAGCTTTTAGCGGGGATCATATGGCCGCCGCTAAAAGCAGTATTTTTTTTTTTTTACAAATATTGGCCCTCATGAAGCACAGAAATACCTGCCAATATAGATGTTTGAACTTGGAATGCAAAGCCAAAGTGTACTACAAACTAGGAATAAAAGTGAGAATATACAAAATTAAAAACACGACAAACATAAAGGCCACATGATATCTGCTTCGCATCAAAGATCACAAACATCAAATCAAAATCAGAAAGTTGATTGGGAAACAAAGACACAAGTAGAATGGATTTGAATTCAACTCCTCCACTTGATATACTTCTTCTTGGTTCATATTCAACTCCTCCACTTGATGGCGCATGACATTAAGTTCGACACAGCTGAAAAAGTAAAAGAAAGTAGGTCCACTTAACAATGGAAATATAATTCAAGTAACAAAAGAAATATATTATAATTGAATTAACTACTGAAGAAAAAAAAATCAGCATCCACCATTTGATCTTGTCCAGAGAAGCACATCTTGCACAACTCTACCAACCCAAATACCAAATTCAAATACATTCCACGCATGAACTCCAAATGAAGGATATTAATGCTTGTAAATGACAGCTTTGGAAAGTGAGAAAACTGGGTATCATTGTAGTAATCAACTCTCTGTGATTAAAATTCATCAAGGGCTCTCTAAGAATGAGTGTGTGTGTGTGTGTGAGAGAGCGACTGTCGATATCATTTGTGAATAAGAATGCAATTTTGATGGTGAGTGACATCATGGGATGAAGTTCTGTAGATATTATGTACAATGTATACCTAGCTATATTGTATATATAAATATGATATGAATACAAAAGGAAAAAAAGCAAGAAAAGCAAAAGTTAATGTTATAAATATTCAGATGTTGATGTTTGGAGTTTAAACAAAGGGTGAAATCAATTATCAGCATATTAGAGGATGATTATTGATAGTTTTAGGAGAATAGAAAATCAAGAGTTGTCATTTCACAGATGATATAGTTATGTGTACAAGAAAGAAATAGCTTCTATGAAGTATAGGTAAATGTATTTTACAATAGAATTTTGGTTGATTGACAGTGAGGCAAAATTTACAGTAACATGACATGACTGAACTAAACTAGCTAGGCATGAAAAGATACACAGCATGTTGCTTGGGTTAACAATAAGCACCACATGCTCTTGTTCTCCTTGATTACTTATGTGAAGCTATGAATGTGTTCAAAACATCTAGAATTAAGGTCCATCCGGAGCTCCAAGTACATATCATTTTTGTTGCTTTACTTGCTTTTTGTTGGGTGTTATTGCTCTGTAAATTATTTTCCAATAGACCCGTGGCATTGAGGGTGTTACAATAGTTTCTCCTGGAGGCTACATTTGGATCAACCAACTTTTGCAAACAGGAAAAGCACGCTTTAAATTTCACAGTTTATATAGGATTTTAGACATTGTGCTTCTAGATGGATGCACAAGTTGATGCCTTTTCAAAGTTAAGGAGCCCTGTACCCCCAAAAATCAACATGTGCAGTGCATTTATTGTTCTGTTCCTGATTTGAACTTCAAGTGAAATTAAATTCAAAATCTTTAATCAACACGCCATTCAAAGCATTTCTGCTAGATATTAGCATGATAATGGGTATCAAGAAACCTCTTTTGATGGGAATACATTTCATGGAAAATACTAGCTTGTATGTAATGGATGGCAATGGGGGTGCTAAATTAAAACTACTAAAACATCCTGTACTGATTATAAAATTGTATCTGAAACTTCCAGCTTATAAATAAACAAAAGTTGAAAATTTTAATCCAGTGACAAGGAAAAGTTTCTGTGAAACAGTACATTAGACAGGGTTCTCTCATTTATATGTCCACACAAACATAAGAGATTCAAGATAAAATGTTCAGAGAAAGAGAGAATCATGATTTAATTCCATAAATCGGTATCAGAAAACAACCTCATAAAGCCATAAAAATTAAACCATCTACAATGCACCAATCACAGAACCCCCAAGTAATTCAAATGAAACCATGAATGGGAATACAAAAAATCCAACCATGATATAACTGAACAAAAGTATGGGTTAAAGTTTTTCTTACAAATTCCAGCCCAATTCCTCTTGAAGCTCATTTGTCCAGTAATCAGATGGCTACTCTGAGGCCCACTGCCCGTGTGAACATCCGAAAAAAAAAGAAGGAAAGAGGACGATGCAAGTCAACAAACCTTCCATAATGCGGCACTCAACGTGGACTTGTTGCAACCCAGCTAGAAAGTGGTACATAACTACAGATCAAGACAATAAAAGCAATCAATCAGTGTTTGTTAACCGGATTTTTATAGAGTTGTACAAGTCAAGAAAACCTAACCAGTCAACCAATGCCTGTCCACCATATCTTTAAAATAAAAATCAGTCATTTGTTCACATTCATGAAGAACCATAGGGATCGTTAGATCGCATGCAAAGAATCTGCTTATTCATGTGGCTTCTGTAATCTGTACTCAAAATTGGGTCGAGCCATCCTCAATAATAACTGGTAAAATACATGAATAAAATATAAAAAAGCACACAAAAGGATTTAAAAAAAACAAAACAAAACCAGATGTGCCCAAATGAAATACCCGAGAAGAAAAAAACATATGATTTACGGAACATGCAATCTGAGAATAAAATTTCCATACCTAATACCTGAGTGCTGTTTTATGTTGTCTGGAAACAGAGAGAGTCCAGAGAGGATTTGAAACACGAGTGCAGAGGGGTTTTCGAATGGAGAGAGTAAGGGTTGGAGATTTGGGGGTTTTCAAATGGAGAGGAAGGATGAGTGAGAGAAGAGGGGTGGCGTGACAGAGAAGAGGGATCGGCTGAGAGGGATGGTGTGAGAGAGAAGGAGAGGGCCAGAGAGATGAAGGAGATCGAGAGATGGAGGGCTACACAGGAAAAACGGTGACAGTGAGAGAGATGGAGGGGTGTGCAGGGGAGATACGGTGAGAGAGAGAGAGAAATGGAGGGCTTCGCAGGGGAGAGATGAGAGGGTGAGAGCAAGGGTTCCAATACTGTTAGAGTGAGAGACCGTGAGGAAGAGAGATAAATTCGAGTGGGAGCGATTTTAGGTGTCATACTTTTACCGTCGGGGACAACTTATGGCCGCCGCAACAAATAATTTGTAGCGGCGGCCAACACTTGACTGGTGGTAAAAATAAAAAATTTCTCGTGAATTCTTGGCGCCCTTGGATCAATGTTTTTTAGCGACGGAAATATCGAAGGCCGCCGGTACAAGTAGCTTAGAAATTGCATTACAGCGACGGGTCAACTTTGGCCGCTGCTATAAGTCCGCCGCTAAAAATATATTTTCTTGTAGTGGGTTAAATAATGAGTCCCACAGTAGGGGCAAACCAGTAAGGACATCACAGATTATAAAACCATAGATTTTTCTTTACTTCTAGGACTATTGTTTTGTTCCACTTTGTATTTCTTTGAGTATTTCTGATGGTTGCAATCAGATTTAATCTAGGATTTACTTTGTATGTCCATTTGTTCCATTACTTGCACCAATCACCAAACTTGGTCATCATTTTGGGGGCCATTTAGATAATTAAGTTTTGTCTACCTAAATTTTGCCTTGTTGCCCACATCAAAATGAGTCAAAGTTACACTTGTTATAAGTCTTAGCTCTTTGGCTATTTTTACTTTTCAGAGCAACTTAAGCTTGAAAGGTATATTTCATGATGAATCAATAACTACTAAGAAGATAACTCACCTTATCTATTAATTTTTATTTATTTATTGACATAATATTTTACCAGAAGTTATGTTTAGAAGTGACTTTGGTAAGTCAACAGACCGAGGACGATCTCAGCCCCATATCTGGCGAGCCCAATTTAGATGACATAAGATTTGGACTATTTGATGGGCCAAATGAGCCGACCCCAAACTCGAGTTTAGGATTCAAACCTTTATTATGACTAATGTTTTAAAATGTCAACGTATGATATGAGCCATTCCGATTTCCCAAAGAGTGGGGCATAAGCCTCATGAGTGTTGAAGATGCTTGAACCATGTCAGAAGCACACTAGATAGGTTACAGAAGCATACAAGAGAGAGTGAAGATGGAAGAGAAATCGTATTGATTGTATTGACGAAGGATACATTTATAACACGGTAGCCTAGATTAGTGGATTTGATTAGGGATCTGATTACATGATTACAGGCATAATTAAGTCAACTAATATCTATATAATCTATTGACATCTCATACATGGGCTGACCCAGTACATGGGTTGCTGACCCATTAGGTCGAGCTGACCCGTTGGCCTATTGCTTTACACACCCTCTCAAGCTTTGGATGGGAGAATGTGACCATCAAGAGCTTGGAAACTAGCTCCAAAAAACGAGAGGTGGAGTGGCTCTTGGTGAAAAAATCTACTATCTGAGCAGCTGATGAATTATGAAAGAGCTTTATAGGACCACTACAAACATGTTGCCGAATGAAATGATAGTCAACTTCAAGATGTTTGGATCATTCATGGAAGACATCATTTGTTGCCAGTTTCAGTGCACTTTCACTGTCCGTAAAGAAGGGTAGATTTAGGAACTAGAAGTCTAGAACTCCTAAATCCCGAAGTAATTCTTGCTCTTCAAAGAGATGAGAGAGGAGCCAAGAATAATGGAGAAGCCTATTGTAGAGCGCCGATCATTGACATCTCTTACCCAGTCGAAATTAGAATAGCCATGCAAGGTAAGATTTTGACTGGAGGAAAGGAGGGCACGGTTGGAACTTCCTTGTAAGTATCTCTCAATATGCGCAGTACAGCAGCCCAGTGAATATGAGTTGGTTGCGCAACAAATTGGCCTACCACATGTACCGCAAAAGCAATATCTGGTCTGGTAATCGTAAGATAAACCAAGCTGCCAACCACTTCACGATAAAGAGTTGGATCAGAAAGTCGATCGCCATCAGTAGTTCGGTGCTTCAAATTATGTTCAATTGGAGTAGAGACAGGCTTAAGATCTGTGAGTCTAGCTCGTTGGAGAACTTCATTGCAGTACTTTGTTTGGGATAAAAGATATCCTTTGGGAGAGTAGGCAACCTCAATGCTCAGAAAGTACCGTAGATTGCCCAAGTCTTTCATCTCAAACTGTTGATGAAGAAAACGCTTCAAGGATAGAATACCAGGAGCATCATTGCTAGAAATAAGCATATCATCGACATAGAGTAACAAAAAAACACATCCAGATCTCGAATAGCGAGTGAAGAGAGCGGAGTCATGAGCACTCTGAGAAAAACCAATGCTGATAATGCTGGTGCTAAATCGTTCAAACCAAGCACGGGGGGCTTGTTTGAGTCCATATAAAGCACGTTTGAGATGACACACAGAATGAGAGGTCTCACAACGCCTGGAGGATGATGCATATATATTTATTCTTGAAGGAATCCATTCAAAAATGCATTCTTGACATCAAGCTGATAGAGGGGCCAATGTCTAACAGCGGGAATAAAGATAAAAGCACGGACAGTTGTCATCTTAGCAACCGGAGCAAAAGTCTCCTCATAACCTTGGGTATGAACGATTTGCAATACGATTCCTATTTTGGAAACTATGCCCGCAGCGCCTGCATCCATACGATTAAGATGATATGCACATCTTTGCTGATGTGGCCTATTCTGTGCCTGATTTTGTCTCCCTTGTGCATTTCTGTTCTGCTGTGGAGGACGAGCATTTTGGTTCTGGACTTGTTATTTGCCTTGCTGCTGCTGCTGCTGAGGCTGCCTAGCCTAGTTCTGGACTGGTGGTTGGTTTTGAGGAGCTGCTTGTCGTTGTTGCGGTTCTTATTTCCTTGATTCTGAAGTTGTGGGCAATCTTTGATCACATGGTCAATCTTTGATCACATGGTCCATACTTGTGGCCTTGCGACATTGATTGGTCTCATGGTTCTTGTTACAGTTGGCACAAGTAGCTTACCTTCCCTGATTCTGGTCTTGCCTTGGTTTCTTGTTTTGCTGGAATTTCTGGTTCTGCTGGTGTTGATGCTTTCTCTGAGAATCTTGGATGATCTTGTTGCTAATATTTTCAAACTTATATGCCCGCTTGACAGCTTCATCAAAAGTAGCGGGTGGCACTACTCCTGTGGCATCTCTCTCAATGATTGGGTTCAACCTTTCCAAGAATTTTTTGATATTCTTCTGCACAGTGTCAATCAATTATGGGGCATACCGAGCCAACCTCTCGAATTTAGTGTCGTATTGGAGAACGGTCATATTCCCTTGCTTGAGTTGCTGAAACTCAATGGCGTTTTGTCTCTTGGCATGAGATGGGATATACTACTAAATGAATTGGGTCTTGAATGCTGCCCAAGCTTGATCATTAGCCATAGTCTGATAGGGTTCCTTAACCGTTTTCCACCATATGTCTGCAAGCCCGGTAAACAAAGAAGCTGCAAAATGGACTTTCTGCCTTCCTATGCATGTGAAGATGTCAAAAATATTCTCAGTGTTTGCTAACCAGTCATCTGCAGTTAATATGTCCTCTTGGCGTGAGAATTCCTTAGGTCCCCTCTTCCTGATCCTTTCAAACAGTACATTCGGGTCATGGTCCCTACTATTTATAACAATGTTTTTGCCCAAAGGTTGCATAGGTGGAGGTTGAGGTGTTGTCTGCAAGACTACCAGGAGCTGCCTTTGTACTTGAGCCGTTTCTTCATCCTTCTTTGCCATTTGTTCTTGAAACCTTGCTTGTTTCTCATTGGCTTGCCTCTGTTGATCTAACATGGCTTTGCATGAGCTCTTGAAACTGTGATGCTGCAGGTGGATAAACCGGGTTTGTTTCATATGGCCCTGTATTGGCATTGTTATTGCCTGAAGTGTTGGGATTTGCTGGACTTTTTCGTGGAGGCATGATACTGTAAAAGAAAGTGTTAGTACACAATAAACAAGGTTTGGTTGGTATCCAAGTCCCATTCTAAACGAACTAACGAGCTAATGGATCCTCGTCACGTCCCTAAGATTTTCTAGTTTCTTTTGAGTGCTTGAAACATGTCCCGCTCTAATTTCAATCATGTCGTGACCTCGGACCGAGACCAGGGCCCGCGACTTGGTTTCCCACAGGTTCCCGCGGTGAGAATCCCAAGAGACGGGAAACTCACACGATCTAGGTTGCGGAAGCATGTAGCAAATCACATCGAAATATAAAAATAATATCAAGACATATATGTAAAATCATCAAGACATAATTTCAGACGGAGAAATATAAACAAGGCATTTCCCAAGTTCGTTCAAGTTTCAAAGTTAACCAAAAGTTTGTTAAAGTTAAGATACAACCCAAGAAGGGGCCAACAAAGGCCAATACAATCCCCAAGAAAAAACAAAAGATGAAACCCTAAACAATGTGGTCTGTATCTCAAGATCCCGCCCGACGTCCAGATGACGTCGTCGGGCTGCCACTCTCGAACAGGCGGCGGCTCAACCGCCTCCTCCGGACGCTCCTCCTCAAAGGCATCGGCCCCTGCACCTGGGCACCAACACACAAGGGTCAAACACGACGGTCTGGCAGGTGATTAATTTAGGCATGAGCATAGACAAAGTTATAGTTTGAAAGAAACAAAATGTAAAATAGATTACCGAATTTAAAACGATTTAACAGAATTAAAAATGATGCATGAATAATACATTATCAACAACGAAAATCCTTGAACGATATACGAAACGAATCTAGCATGAATACATATAATATCATGATTAGTAAATCCACATTGAACTCATCCTATATCATACATGAGGACAAGAGTAATCATGACAAAACAAAGCAAGACAAAACGAAACAAAATCCCACGCCACACGAGGTAGACGGGTTTCGGCCGCGGAACCGAAAACAAGATGAAAATATATATATGACTAGTTTGCAGACAATCCACGTGTTTAAGGACCCCCGGACAGTGGATCGAACTAAAATGGCAGTCCAAGCTCAGTGAATTCACATAAATTCATGAATGCACAAAACAAAGTTATGTATATACAAGGCAAATCAAAATTAGGGATAAATCACTTATCGAAGCGAGACAATGCTGGACAAATCGGAATAGCATAAGCTATAAGCACATCGAAACATAAGAAGTGATCCCCCCTTTTGGTTCTTGAAATAATTCAAAACAAAGCTGATACTTGTAATTCAAAACAGGCGCAAAAGCGATATTCTCCGTATCAAAAATAAGTTTTCAAAACAACTTCTCAAGTATATGCTAAGACCCTTCATTTGATCCTTGTGTAATTTGAAATCTAAATGTCGGAATTTAAAGTCGGATTGGTGCCCCCGAAGGTTTCAGGTGCACAACATCAAGCTAAAAGCCCCTCAACATATCCTAATTTTTTATTCTCACAAAATTCCTTCAAAAACACATTTTTTTCTTCACTAAGTCAACCCAAGGACAGAACATGGGTCCACTTGAGCAGGTAACCATCCGCTCGAGTAGACAGGCCCAGAGGCTTGCTTGCTAGAGCGGACCCAAGCTAGCTCGAGCGGCCAAAGTCCCTAGCTAGCACCTCGCTAGACAAAGGCCTAGCTCGCTTGAGCGAGCCAAAGGGGCTTCTGGCGAAGTGGCCTGGCGCGCTCGAGAGGGCAGGGTGCTACCTGAGCTCGTTCAATGTAGGAAAAACCCATCTTCTTTTGCAAATTTCTAATCCCTTCTCCTTTCTTTTCTTTGTTGTACAGAACCGTGCAATTCCCTGAGCCTACATGCTCTCCAAGGGATCATTTCCAAGCATTTCCAACCAATTATCATCACAAATAATCCATTCATCTCCACATCTCCATTTTTCATCAAAACAAATCCAATTCAAAAACAAGAAATGGAATTCCAGTGCAAAACAGAACTCAAGAGCTTTAGAGAGCAATGAACATAGCATGCATATAAAATTAAAACCAAGCTATGATGAATTGACAAACCACATAATTTACAAGTTTACTAAGCATAACCAATGCATTTTATAAACAAAATGTATCAACTAACTTGCATGCACCATCAAACTAAAAGGATCACTTGCCTTAGCCCAAAGTTCCAAACAAAACCTCCTCAAAGGGACCCTCTCTACAGCTGAACCAAGAGTCTACAAAAAAACCCAAGAAATCCACTTCAAAAACCCCACAATTTTTTAAAACATAGGCCCATTTCGGAAATGGTTTGCATGTTTGAAATATGGGTTCCTTAGGAGCAAATAAGACTCCATTGAAGAGATGGAAGAGACCTCTCACATGAAGCTATCCAAACAAGAAGAAAACAGCTGGATGGAGGTGGAAAACTTGTAAGATTTTTGCACTAAGAGTACCCAGCTGAAGCTTGAAGGAAGAGGAAGAAAATGGTGCTTTCAGATTTTCAATCCAAGCTCAAAAACCATGGCATGCAAGGGGAGAAAGTAGAGAGAGAGAAAAATGGTTTCTTCCCTGTTAGTGCTTTGAAGGTGAGAATGAAGTTGCTGTTTTGAAACGTGGGTGAGGGAAGATGAGAGTTTTTTAGTTGAGTGGATTCTAAAACATGCTCTTGTGGGCCTCGAACGAGATCGATGAAGAAGGAAGAAATGATCCTTGAAAAATCTAGTTTCCAAAAAGTATAATTTTCACATGGTTTTGAGATTTCGGAAATCGTGTCCAGATTTGAGTGTGAAAAGACAATTTTACCCTTTTGGGCCAAAACACGGGTTTCTGGGCTTCCAACACTGATGGACTAAATATGAAAGTTGTGGATAACAACAAAAGTCATTCAAAAGCAATCAAAATCATAATTTTTATCAAAAATCCAGAATTATCCTCCCATGCTTACACGTGTACTCCGGGCACCCCTGAGCGTGTCTGACCTAAACCAAGCGCTCTCAAAATTTCCAAAGCTATGTCTAAGACTAAGTCAAAACACATTCTAACCCAATGATTACTAATCCCACTAAAGGCTAAGCACACACTTAATTAATACTAATCGAGCTAAACTAGGTCGGGGTCTGACAAACAACAAAGAGCCACGTGTGTGAGACACCAATGCATCTGCACACTCATAAAAGGATGAGGTGTGTTGATTCCATTTCAATCCACACACGATACGTGCCTGCCCATGCGACTTGGGGGAATAACGCCTTCCCAGGGTTCAAACTCGCAACCTAGCATTGGCTCTGATGCGATGTGAAGTCCAGCTAGCCAATACATCCTAAAAGCTTAAGATGATAGGAACTACTAGACAAATCTACTTAATAAGATGGATATCAAATCATGAAAAAGGCAAAGGTAAGGTATACTAAAGTAAAAGTAGATCTGTGGTAAAATCCTTGTTTGGATAGTATGAATTTAAGTATAGGTGAGTTCTCCCCAGGGTTCAAACTTGCGACCTAGCATTAGCTCAAATACAATGCGAAGTCCAACTAGCTAATACATCCCAAAAGCTTAAGTTGATAGGAACTACTAGACAAATCTACTTAACAAGATGGATATCAAATCATGAAAAGGCAAAGGTAAGGTATGCTTAAGTAAAAGTCGATGTGTGATAAAATCCTTGTTGGATAGTATGAGATTAAGTATAGGAAAGTTAAAATAAAATTACGTGTGTGGTAAAATCCTTGTTTGGATAGCATGAGATGAGGTGAGAGAGGAAGCATAGATCAATAAGTACGTTTTGTGATAAAGTTCACTACACAACACTATAAAATTAGTCGCACTTTTATGTGGTGAAAAGAAATAGGCTTGTGGAAGGGTAAAGGTAAATGGTGTCAAATCATAAGTTTAAGTCAAATCATAAGTTTACTTCTCCATTCTATTTTTCTTACCCAAACATGGTGAAGTTTAAAATGTCGCATCATGTCACGACCCGGTCCCGAGATTTGATTAGCTCGGACAAATCCTGAGTCACGAATGCATACTTACTCCCGTAAACTCCGAATTAACATAAAGTTAAAACGAAATCCACAAGGGATATCAAATACCATACCTGTCAATTGTATACAATGGCGGAAAATATACATTGACTAAAACACTAGTACTCATATGAGTTTCTTTACCAAAAGTAAAGTTCATATATACACATACATCTCTGATATAATAAAGTCAACCACTGCATATTTATATACAATGCAGGGGACATCTACTTCTATGTCAAACCTATAAAATAAAATCTTCCAAACATTTTCAGTCGACTCGCACTCTGAATATTTACACCCTTAGATCAACATCCTCTGCTGATGGCGCGGACAACAGGGCTTGCGATGTCATCAATAACACCGTGCAGTTCTATGATAGTATATGCTATCATATTATTAATCATTAATCACATATATAAGAACCTATCAATTTACCAATTTAACAGTTCTATATGAGTCGATACAATTCTATATTACACATATATAAATAGTAGAATCAAGTAATAATCATTACTTATAACTATAATAATAGATTTATCTTTCATCTCATTTTAGGCTTTCAAACGAAAGCTGTTCTGTATTTCTGTTAACACCAATATCAGTCAGTTATATATAATATTTATAATATAATCCTCTTTGGCTCATGGGCTCACGCCACTTGGCTCTGGCCTACATGTTGCCTCAAGGCTTTAGTATATGATATGGGTGAAGGAAACCGCGATTCAGATCTGAAACTTCTCATAAAGAGACTACTATGGCTGATGCAAAGCATGATAGATTTTAAAAAATCTGATTTCTGCACTATGCAGCGGAAATCAGCCATAAAGAATCGCATAGAAACTCCATTAAATCATGACCAACATGTGTCTAATTAATAGAGATGATAGAAGACTATTACCTCGAAGATTTGTAGACTTCAAATCTCTGAAAAAATAGATCCAAAGGCCCGAACTCAGACTTGCAATTTGCAAACAAGTTGCTGGAATTTTCTTGCACTAGTATTGCCTTTGATCTTCTCCTCTATCTCACTTCCAAATCTGATTGGCTAAGATGGTGGGATCTTAATCTAGGAATTAAGAAGTATTTCTCCAAGGGAAAATCTCAGACCTTAAGCTCTCAACTATCAAGAAGAGAACCTCCAAAGGGCTGGGCGTGTGGCTCTCTTAGTGTGCTACAAAGTATTGGACGTCCATGGGGATCCTTGGTTTCTTTTATAGAAACTTCTTGGAAACCTTTCCCATAAAGTTATCTCTCCTTATTCTAATTGATGTCCAAAAAGGAAAGACTTATTTCCTTTAAGAAACACTCTAATTAGAAAAAGAAATCAAAAGGAACTTTCCATACAATTAGTAATCCTAGTTGTAGAACACTTACTAATTTTAAGTTCCTAATCCAAAAAGGAAACTAACTCATAGGAATACTAATCCAAAGAGGAGTCCAACTTTCCAAGTAGAGAGTCCTACTCAAAGTTGGAAACCTTACCCATGGAAATCCTATTATGGACGTCCCACATATCAATGCACACCATGGCCCACATACAATTTGTCTAGAGTTAAATTCATGTATGCCATTAAAGGCCTATTTGAATTTAAACTCAAAATTATTTTTCCACTAAAATAATTCATCCTTATGTTATCTAAACATCTTAGGAAACCATGCCAATCTTGGTAAGTGACTAGAGAAGGGACCAAAAGACATATTTGCCATTGGCTCCCAAAATGACCAAAATGTCCATGCTAAACCCATAGCAACATAAAGACCATTTTAACCTTAACTCATTCCACTAAAGAGTTATGGTTGAACTCCAAGGACAAATATATAATATAATAAGCTCGTCATAAAATGACGGTTGTCTTCGACCTACTAAGTGTAATGACCTGAATGCCCCTCTATGTAACATCCATAATCGAGTCAGGTTATCATATGTACTATCAACCTTCCCGATTACATCTAAACCTTAGAACTTCATATCCTTAAACATAATCATCATTCGAATATCATTTTCTTGATCCAGGGAGCGACCCACAAGTTCAATATTCATATGGAACATCCATATACTAAGATCTTAGATTTTGATGATTAATCGGATAATTCTAAGGGGACGATTATTCCATCATCAGATGGCATAGATTCTATATTGCATCTGCACGTCCCAACTGATCAAGTCCGAGTACCCAAAACACAGAGCTGTTGACCCATGAAAAGAATCTCACCCATAGTGAATTAAAGCACAAGAACTTGACTTCGTCAGTTCATCCACAAATGCTCAAGATTAAGAGCACCGGTTACTTAGTAGTATGAGGTGACTTGATCTCTTTTCTGTGATAGTACTATTTTAGAGATCACACCTACAATGGTCCTGTTCAATGCATGACACATGCACTAATGAGATAGATCCGGGAAAGCCCTCCGGTGACTTAGGTATGTCACCCTATATAGGAGAGTATCTCATTATAACTTCTACCAAGATGAAGTGCCCAGCTCCATCTTTCAGTTATGAACAAATATGATGTTTCCAGTTGTCCATGAATTAGACCTATCTGTGCGTAGACACTACACACCTAATTCATTTACTAGAAACAATGGGCCTCACACAACCATACATATATACATGTTTTAAGCATAAAAGAGTCTTTCTATTAAATAACCAGTAAATATCCAGTAACAAAAGATGAGAATGCAGCTAGTGGGCTTTAGGGCATACACCAATCCCAACAATGGGCTCGCGCCACCTGGCTCTGGCCTACATGTCGGTCATGGGCTCGTGCCACCTGGCTCTGGCCTACATGTTGCCCCAGCTCATGGACTCGCGCCACCTGGCTCTGATCCAATTTTGCCTGGCTCATGGACTCACGCCACCTGGCTCTGGTCCAAATTTTGCCTAATAATAAGGTGTGGGATTTCCCGTGTCTTGATCAGAGGTCACTGGTATCACCACGGAGCTCCGGAAGGCTCCTAGATCATCTACTGCAGTAGGAATTATTAGTTCTTCATTACATTCTGTTCAGTAAGCCAGCGTATAAAACAAGTTCAGCTTTGTACAAGCTGTTCATTTGATAATTCTGTTCATTTTGTTAGTATAGCTCAAGAATGAGCTTAGGGAATTACAGTCTAATATATAGGCTGTTCATTCATCAGTTAATCCATGTAGTTCAGCTCTATACGAGCTTTACGAAACATTAAATAACATAGCTCCACATTGAGCTTAAGAATCACAATACCATGTTAATGCGGAAATCAAATTTAATTCTATGCAATCCTATACAACACTATGCAGACGTCTAAACCAAACAATTGAGTGAAACTTTCGTTATCCAATGCACGTGTTATTCTTGATGAACATCACTTTATATATTGAATTGTGCATTCGAAGAACTTAGTTTACACCTATGTAGGCTTATACATTAATAATAAACAGCCTGTATAAATTAGGCTTCGAAACAGGGAAATCATATTCCAAATATGAAATTTCCTTCACTGTCGGTCAGCTCGTCGGTCAGCTGTCGGCTGACCGATAGCTCCATGTCGGCTGACCGGCCTCTAGTCGGTCAGAATTCCAGAAATACGAAAGTCCTATAATTGTACGTCGGTTGACCGACGTACACTCTGTCGGTTGACCGACACGAGTCGGTATACATCGGTTCGTCTCTCGGTTCAAAAACCAGAGACGCGGATTCCTACACTTATAACGTCGGTCAGGTCGTCGGTTGACCGACCATGCATCGGTTCGAATTTCAGAGAACTGAAATTCAATGAAAACAGGTTTTATACCTGTCGGTTCACTCGTCGGTCAAGCTGTCGGTCGACCGATGACGCACAGAAGCTCAGTTCGAGCTTCAGGTTTTCTGAAGCCAAACTTATGGCTTTTGATCCATTTATGCTCTAATCATTCTAATACATCATAATTCATAAAAAAAACATGTAAGTACTTGCCTCTCTTGATGCTAAATCCACAAAAACCCTCTTTTTGTGTAGTTTGAGCTTGAGATCAAGTCTTCTTCAATCCAAACTTTGTAATTCCGAGGAAGAAAATGAAGATGATAAAATTCTTCAAACAAAACTTCACAAATCCTTGCCTTGTTATTTGTTTATGAGAATTGCAGAAAGAAAGAAAGAAAGAAACAATGAAATGAAGAAAGAAGAAGGAAGAAGGAAGAAGGAAGGAGCCAGTTGCTGGCATGCATTCCTTCTCATCTCAACAGCTCATGGTTCACTTGAACCTGAGTCATAATGAAATTTTGCATTTAAACCCTTTTGGATTAGTTAAATTCTACTTTGAGTCAATTGAAGATCCACTTGTTCCATCTTAATCCAAATGAAACCATGTGTATTATGAAAGTTAATGTACTCATTGAGATACACATGATAGTATAAAGTTTCACCAAATTTGACAATATATATATAAACTTGTATTTACGAAAAAGTCCTTCATGACACTAAGTTGAGTCTAAAACTCAACTTAACGAATTTCATGCCTTCCAAATTATACCATCAGACTTTAATCCTTCTTTTGAGATCAATTTGATCCAATTTAACCATTAATCATATTTAAGTTAACTAATCACGCTTAATCCTTCTTAAGCTCGATTAATTAGAGTTAATCAGTATTAAC
Source organism: Litsea cubeba (assembly GCA_012931725.1). Taxonomy (NCBI): domain Eukaryota; kingdom Viridiplantae; phylum Streptophyta; class Magnoliopsida; order Laurales; family Lauraceae; genus Litsea; species Litsea cubeba. The sequence continues at coordinate 47,648,763 of CM022948.1, read as the reverse complement.
TCGGGAAGGGGTCTTACACATCACTTGCATACTTTTAACTCCACCTTTATTACTCCTTGTGCTAAACAAACGTCCCAGGTTTGCTCACAAACTTACACACACCCTAATATAAGCATGCTAAACTCCTCACGAGATTAATCAATGTGGCACAAGATAAACTCCCTCACAACACTTACACAATGAAAGAGTAGTAGAACTCCCATTTCTTCTGTATTTTACATCTTCCAAAACCAGCACTTGATGCTAAAGTGAGTCATTTGAAGATTTGTTGATTTATTACTTTGAGAACAAACAAAAATTTAAAACTCTATAGCATGTAAATAACTTCAATAGATGCCAAATGTCATTCGTATGAACTATGGGGGATCATAAACTCTTGGCTAGTCCTTGTGATGAAACCGTTCTCCCAAAACTCTCATATGATGATATAATAGAAATTCTTCAATATGCTTTTGTTCATGAACAATTTGTGGTTTTTCCATAGCACCAGCTGGCATGCCATGCAGGTGGAAAGCATGAAGTGCTGAACTGGAATGTGAGGCTTAACATAGCTCTCGACGTAGCAAACTGCTTGGAATATTTGAATCATGGGGTAAGGTTCCCAAATCCTTTCTAGAAAGTTAATGTGATATATGGAGTAGTTATAATGCATCTTTCCTTTCTCACTGCAGACTGTTCCACCAGTAGTGCATCGGGACATCAAGTCTTCAAATATATTGTTGGACTCATCGATGCGAGCTAGGGTATGCAACTCTTCTGATCAAAACAGCTTGTTAAACTAAGTCTAGCATGGGGTGCCCAACAAGGATTGGGTTCAATTAGGGATGTTTGTGTCTTGATTGCCCGAGAGCTAAATGAACTTGGCCTCACTTATACATGTTCAATGTTGAACTATAAGCTTGGTCCTGCTTGACATTTTAAGGCAGGGGGCCTGTTCAGATGGTCAGAGCTCAAGCGCAGGTATCTCAGTTTATGTGTAAATGGCATTCAAGAATTTGAATAAGACATAGTAACTATTGTTTTGTTCTTGTGACGACCAATTATAGATCATTAGAGTTACAGGGAAATTGAATTACAGGTACTCACTTGCAGGGAACTGATTTCCAAGATATACTATAAAACATTTTTTATTGGATAAAGCAAAAAGATAACCAAATTTGAAAAACTAGAAAAATCATTCTCTGGGCATTTTATTTTAAATATATTGAAGGTAACCAAGTTTTTTTAACATTATAGATAGCATTTTGAATATATTTTTCATTTTTTTTTATGACGAGGAACCCCAAACCCCCCTACCCCACCCTCTCCTCTCATGCTCGATCATTGGTAAAACCCCGGATACACAACACCACCACCAGCACTGTGTATCGGGTAAGATCTTTTATGATGTTTTCCATTAGCGTCGTCATCATCATCACCACCTTATTCCATTTATTTGGTAACAACTTTGCGACCCTATTCGATTTTCAACCATGTTTTCAGTTACTCCACCCTCAATCATGTGTTTTGCCACTAGTTCATTTGAAGGCATCAATGGCCCCTCTCTCTTTTCCTATTCATTTAAGGAGGTTCTCTTAGTATCTGGAAAAAATATTGAAAATTCTGGAAATCTACAGATGATAAGAATGATAGTCATGAAAATGGTTCCTCTCAAGAATTTGTCTAATCATTTTGCAATGAATTTGATTATCACAAATGCGCTATTTGTCTGGAGCAGGTGACTGGTTTCGGAGTCTCGAGAAAAGAAACTCCGCGGCTGCATTCCTATAAGGTCAATGGCAGTTTTTGGCTATGTTGATCCAGAGTATATCTTAACAAGGATCTACACTACAAAAAGCGATGTTTATAGCTTCGGAGTCTTGCTCTTTGAACTGATTGCAGGAAGACCTCCTAAAGCAGGCCTTCTAGAATATGTTGAGCTTGTAAGATCTTCACGCTTTAACAACTATTTGTGCTTTATCTAAAGTTTTCAAATGCTTGTTTCTAGTTTTGAATTATACTATTTTGCAAGCTGAAGTACTCATGAAGGTTACTTAGGGCCTGTTTACCTAATTGTCATTGAATTTCAAGGGTTTTATCAAAGGAGTATTAAAGAGGTAAAGAGTAAAGGATCTAAGTTGAGATGTAGGCCCTACCATAATTCCCTAGGATTCATTTTGCCAGGGTGAAGGGTGATTAATCATTCTTATCCAAAGAGAAATCATTTGATTGACCCTTGTGGACCTTCAACTTTAAGCTCTCAATGTTAGCCCTTTTGGTACAAAGCATTGCTAAAAAATCCTAGGAATTCAGTACCGAGTACACAAACAAGCCTAGAAGTCCTAGTTGCTTACTTTGTAATTAATTCATAGGAAGTCGTAGTAAAATGAATTCATGTTACTTCCTCATAAGGCAGCCCTCCCCTCCACTGGATTTAAGCTAAAAAAGAAAATGGGTATGTAATAGAGACCCTGCAAGGACTGACAACCAGCCTTCTCTCAAAATCATAAGGAGTAAAAAAAAAAATAATGAATACCACTTTCCCATTTAACCACAAATTCTTAAAACAGAATGGAAAATAAACTTCAGAAAGATGTTTATGAGAAGTAATGAATCTTTGAATTGGAACCAAGACCTGAATAAATGTATTTGGGTGCAGGCAGTGATAAATACAGAAGGAAATAGTGGATGGGAGGAACTCGTTGATTCCCGGCTTGAAGACGAATATGACATCCAAGAGCTCAATGGAATGGCTGCTCTAGCATACAGATGTATCGACTCCAGCCCCATCAATCGACCTTCCATGAAGGACATTGTTCAGGAGCTCTCTCAGATTCAAAGCTTTCGAAATAATGGCTGTTGAGGTCAACGTCCACCCTCGCTCCTGAGCGGTCATAATTGTGGTCGAGCCCTCGCCCTCACCATAAAACTATTGTTGTGCCGTTTCCTATCACCAATTGGTTTTGGGATAAGTGGTAGCTCAATGGGGTGTAAGATCCTACAATGGCGCTATGTTGGAGGAAGTTACCATCAGTAAATATACACGAGATATCCAAAATCCAGTGGCTGAGGATGGAGGGGAGGAAGCTGATGACACAACTCAAGTTCTTTTGAGATGCTTTTCTGTTTGATTCTCTGCTTACCTGCCTTTTGGGTAAGTTCTGTGCACACATTCTAAGGTTGCATTTGCGAGCACAAAGTTGCAGTTGGTTCAAGTTTGGTCAGCATCCAAGTGGAGATTAAATGAAACTAGATATGATAATTCAATGGTGACTAGAGGGTGAGTTGTGATTCAATTCAATGGATGTATGTAATAATTTTATTGGCAAACAGCCAATTTTGTTAGTAACTCTCTTCCATCTCTATATTGAAATTGAAAGGTGGAGTGTTATATTGTTTTGAAATACTTCTGGCATTCTTTTTGTTTGATCTTAAAGGTGTCAGTTGGATGTGGAGAAAGCAGGTTGGGAAAATACGTGGAGAAAGATTTTTAAACTACAAATTTAAACTATCAATATCTTTCTTCACCTCCATTTTCTCTATGTTTTCTTCTCTTTAAAATAGGCTGTTAGGGTCATCTGGATGAAGAGAAAAGATGGAGAAAAATTTTCCCCACCTCTGTTTTCTCCCACTTTTTTTTATGTTCATTTAGATGCTGAAAAAACAAGTGGTGAAAATTGTCCAAAAGTTATGGATGTGAACTGATGGTTTTCTCTACATTTTTGCCTCATTCAAGCCGGGGCCTTTTGGATATGGTTGTGCAGGTTCTTTTTCTGTAAAAAAAAAATAAAAAATAAAATAGTTTAAGTTGGACGATGAATTTTTTTTTTTTTTTTGGTGTTACAATAACATTTTCTGTGGTTTCTTTTTTCTGAGCTTAAAGCATTATTTCCAGTGGCGGCTACTATCACAAAGATCCCATGTAAAATACACAATTTTAGCTTAGAAGCTGGTGGGTCTAGAGGACGTATAAACTACTTTTTATGCTTTTGTAATATTTTATTTATGTGTTTTATAAGTGATTAATTTGATTTGAGCCTAACTTCTATATGAGTAGAATTTGACGAGGGCACATTCAAATGAGGTGATTTATTTCAAGCAGTTCAAGATTTTCAAAATAGGCCCCGCCAAAAGGCTCAGGAATTTCTCGTGAGTTCAAAGCCTTAAGAGGATCCAAACTCTTTATGAAAAATATCCATTAGACAACGTTGGATGTTATATTCAACATTGCTGACTTAGGCTTTGCATGAACCAATCCTGGAGTGCTAACATGTAAGAATCTTGGCAGAAATATCTAAAGTCACTGCCATTAGTGCCAGTCTAGAACAACCAGATACATTCACATCAAGAGTTGTCGCATTGCTAACTTGGCTTATGAATCAAGTTCATTTGGGTCTTCTGGATTGCTACTAAATCCATGGAATTTGGAATCCTCCTAGAAATATCGTCAATCCCTGTCATCATCATCAATGCTAGTCTAGGATGACCAGATGCATTTCCATCAAGACAACTTGCATGACTGACTTGATTTAATTGACTTGGTTGGAACGAACCAATTCCATTCGGGTCTATTATAAGTGCTAATTGGAATGGATATAATTTTGAATCTTCTCAGAAATAGCTGCAATCACTACCACGAGGCAAGTCTAGGGCGACCAGCTGCGTTCACGTCAAGACAAGCTGTCTTGACTTGGTTTTTGATGGTATGAACCTAGCCCCATTGAGTCCCAATCAAGTGGGGACTACTATTTTAACACTTTTATTGAAACTACAAACATTATCATCAGAGACTTGACACTTGGTTTTGGATGGTATGAACCTAGCTCCATTGGGTCCCAATCAAGTGGGGACTACTACATACAATTTGAACACTTTGATTGAAACTACAAACACTATCATCAGAGCAGTCCTCAGGAGGAACCCATGCATTCATATTAAGATAAACTAGCAAAAAGCCCCCGTGCTAAGCACGGGTAACATAATTCATAATACTAAATCTTAAAATAATATAAAATGAAAATTGAGAAAATTAAAATATACCGTGGCATTTATAATTCAAACGCCTAAAAAAGAAATCAATATAAGTAGCCTAGAGGGTATCCCTATTCCAAAAATAAATTAGTTATTTATTAACTTTACATTTCGGAAAATAAATATCAAGTTACATCCAACTAAAGTAAAAGATAACCAATGTGAGAAAAGAAATGAGAAAATCAATATGGAAGAACACCAAAAAGAAGAAGCAAAAGATCTAACTTGTAGAGTCAATTGCTTACGTTGACAATATCACATGTAATAGTAAAAATCAAGATTCCAATGCATTATGTCTACAATTGCAGATATTCACATGTAACAATAAAAAATACAAAGACACGGAAGCAAAAATATATATATATATATATATACACTAAATACTGAAAATCTTTGCTAATTCATTGACAATCCATTTGCTAACAAATCCGGCCAATTGGTCAATTGGTCATGCAGTTTTTTTTTTTTTTTTTTTTTTCCACCTCCTGTTACACTAACATATTCAGTGGTTTTTGTTTTCTGAGCTTAAAGCATTATTTCCAATCTCGGTGGTAGCATATTGAGTATGGACCAAGAGGTAGAGAACTATTTTATAAAGTCTTATACAGCCAGAACATCAGAAACTATTTCACCATACCAAACAATAGCAACTGAAACTGCAGAAATTGAAATCGTCAGTTGCCATTTTCCGTGGTAAATGATATCTATGTGGAAATAAAATGGTGTGGAAACTAATGAGCACAAAGTGCCCTTTAGGTAATCATAAGGAAACAAATGAGATTCTGAATTGGCATCCACTATAAAACATATTGATTAGCAGTTCTACATGTCTATTGATGTAGAATCCCAGATTGATTAGGCAGCTTTTGGATGGTTTGGACCAACTCAGTTTTGCATGAATTGCTAGGGATTAATAGGAAAGGAGTTTTGAGTATAAAAGAGGGGAAGAGTGATGTGGAGATCTAGATGGGACTATCACTTTCCTAGGAACAATTTTACTAGAGAAGATATATATATATATATATATTTTTGAATAGTTAATAGAGGAAGATCATCTGTTGGCCCCTTAAGTATCTCCTGCTTCAATCCTAACTTTTAGACCTCCCTATAGAAAGACATTTCTCAAGAATTCGTACCCATCAATACAAGGGTCTCCCAAGCTTAATTAATGGACTTGGACAAATTGACAAAAAGTTGTAATCAATTAGCCTTCTTAAGGTGAACGTTCCTGAAGTGTTTTGAGTACAGATGGGCAAGTCTAGCAGCAGAGCTTAGAAGTAGTGCAAGATTAGAAAGAGAGCGAGTGATGAATGAAGAGGGGATGAGTGGCAGGATTAGTCCATTTCCACTTTTAGCGCCGCCCCATGCTTCCCGTGAGTGGAAGGAATGAAACTCCACAGTGAGGCCCGCCTACTGAAAATCCGAGCGTAAATAAAAAGAACTCCATCCCCATGTATCTGATGTCCTCAAATCTTACCTGAATAGGTGTCAATCCCTCCGTTAGATTGGGCATATGATTAAAAATGCGACTAAGAATTAATCTTATGAAATAGTCACATTGTTAATCATATTTCTTCTAAGGTCCTACTCTATTCCCTACCATACTCCCTTTCTAACATAAATTAGAACTAAAACATTCATATATCAGCATTGTTAATTAGACAAGAAGTTCTATCTTAGAACATAAATTCAGCAGCTTGATGCATACAAATCTAAACTAGAATTGGGCTCATTAAACTTTAGTTTTCTGGTGATTTGTGCTGGATCGTGGCATTGTTCGGTTGCGCTGGATGCAAGCTTCAACTGGGGCTGCTTTATGCTCTGCTGGACAACATTTGAGATAGGCCTACTATGTTAACATGAATCATTTGTAACCTCTTATTTTGCACAAAGTTGAGCAGTCAATTATTCCAGCCGTCCCATTTATGGCCTCTTAGGTACATGTATATGTAATGAATGCTTAGAAGAAGTAAACCCTATAATACACATTTTAATGGTGGTATCTAATTTCTTAATTCTGTACATGTTAATCAATGAGGACTCCTAGCTTCCAGGAGTTACAAGGTTGTATTTTTTTTTTAGATGTTGGAAAAGAATTCAATTCACAGTGCTCCCATTGATTCAGTGTATGGTCTAATAATCTCTTCCTAATAGAGCTCATAAGCCTCATGGAGTACCCATTAAACTTTTATTTAAGGGAGAACGCAAACTATGAAAATTACTTTAATCCATTACATGTACAAAGTAAAGAAACCATGCACATGCATCTTAATCTTAAGGAGTGCTGACTCATTTTTATACTGCATAATAGTCAATCTACGACGACCTCTATGATATCAGATTCTTTCATGTTATTTGCGAGCACTCCTGATTGGTGGTTAGCTGTTGATGATTCAGCAGTTTCTGCACTCGGAGCACCATCCTGATCATGAATCTCTTGTGAAGATAGGAATGGCTTGCTTGGCATTTGCAAATCTTCTAAATTCCCCTCTAGCATTTCGACAACCCTGCCCATAGAAGGACGATCTGTAGGCTTCATCTGTATACACCATAGTGCGACTATACTCAACTTCTTCGCTATATCTTTTTCCTCATCAGTAGCACACATCATTTCCATATCCTTTCCCTGATGGAGTTGATTATAAATCCATAATGGGAAATAAATTTGACTTGAACGAGCAAATGCATTAAGATTTTTTCTTTTCCCTGCGATTTCCATCAAAAGCATCCCAAAACTATACACATCAGACTTATAAGAAACACCACCAAGGTTTTTATAAAATAGTTCTGGGGCCATATATCCTATAGTTCCTCTTGCAGCTGTAACCGATACTAAACTCTCTTCTGTTGGATAGAACTTTGCTAGCCCGAAGTCAGAAACTTTTGGGGTGAACTTCTCATCGAGGAGGATGTTGTGAGGCTTGATGTCGAAATGCAGAATCCGCATATCACATCCTTGATGAAGATATTCAATCCCACGAGCTATTCCTAGTGCAATTTGGTGCATCTCATTCCAAGACAAAGAATCTCTGTTTTCCTCTGAAAAGATGTATTTTTCTAGAGACCCATTAGGCATGAACTCATAAATAAGAGCCCTTTTTGACCCCTCGGAGCAAAACCCAAGCAGTCTTACCACATTGACATGGTGTATCCTTCCTATTGTGGCCACTTCATTGATAAAATCTTGGCCATTACCCTTAGAGGTCTTTAACATCTTTATTGCAACAAGACAGCCAGTAGATAACTTTCCTTTGAAAACAGAGCCAAAGCCTCCTTCGCCTAATTTTTCTTTAAAGTTCTTTGTTATCTTCTTAACGTGAGAGTAAGAGTATCTTCTCAGCATCTGGTACCTATAATTGCTTAGGAATTCTTCAACGGTTGTATCCATCCATATATGCTTCTTTCGTAATTTATACACCAGAAATATTGAAAAGCAGAGTATCCCAATTGTTGTTCTCGCAAGTAAATACAAATCTTCAACAGAAAATCACACGCAAGTGTGCGTTAGATTTTCTAAAATGATAATGTTCCTTATTCATAAAATACACAAGAAATGCATGAAATATGTGCTACATATATAAGATGGTCTTACCTATGTAGCCGTAATACTTCAACCCATAGAAGTCTGCATTGTAAGCCATGAAAGAAAGCAGAATCAAAGTTTGCAATGCGGAGATGAAAAGTAAACAAGAATGAAATCTAACGCATGCATATAAGAATTATTAAAGAGAACCATATATGCTTCATATGTAATAAATATGCAAATCTATATAAAGCTATGTAGTATCTATTTCTCCTCAGCAAATAAACTCTTCATAAAAACATGTATCCAACTTGCTAAAATGACTATTTGTTTTTTACATTGATTAATAAGAATGGCCGTCATTCAATAATTTGTTTTTGAGAGGATCTTACCCATATTACCCATATGCCTGTAGAACACGTTGTAGGAAACAACTATCCAGAAATCTAAGAAGAAATTAAAATCAAACAAGAAAAAAAAATCAGAAAATGAAAAACGTAGATGAGAAAGAAATGATATTTACTCAACATCTGGAGTTATTATTACCTTTAAGGTATCTGCCCAGATTTTTCCAAAAACCTGCATGGTGGTATTCAAGAAATTCAGTCAATATATAAATAAATAATTCTTGGCTGTAATATTAGAGGTAAAAACTTTTTTTTTTTTTTTTGTGATCGGTGAGGTAAAAACATTTTATTCAAATAATTGGGAAAAACGAAACGAATTTCTGCCAAAGCATTGATGGAAGTCCCAAAGTGCTGTTTTCCACACGAATAATTCAAAACACAAAGGGAAAGAGACAAGGAGGAACTTACACTGATGCCACTTGGATGATCTTTCACAAAATGAGCAGTGCTTCCATGTATCGATCATAGTAATTATGTCGCAGTCATTCCCACTCAAGCAATCCTCTACTGTAGTGTCGGAGCAGACGCTGTACCCCCATTGAACTTGGAAACCCCTCATCAGAATACTCACAATCTGAGAGTGAGTGGTAGCATTTTCGTTATAATCAAATGATGCGGGAATATTCATCACAACCTTGCAGGAGGTGTTGAGACTGGCGATTGGCTTGGAATAACTCAAGATGGCATACAAATATGAAGGAGAAGAGCTTAGGCTGCACGGGGCAGCTGGTACATATGCTGGATCCTTTACTGGAACCAAGCAATTCACATACACAACTCGACTGGAGTAGTCTGTGTAGAATTCGTTCCAGGAATTACGGCTGGGGAAAGAATAGGAAGCATAAGAGAGGAGGGAAGAGCAATTGTCTCTTTGTAGAACAGGATCGAGGAGCCACATCGATCCATGGTTATTGTAACTGTCATACGAGTTGTAATCAGAATAGATGTTCTTAACATAGTATGGCCTCTCCTTGAAATATAAAACGGCTCGGTCTCTCTTGCACTCGATATTGTACCGTGGCTTGGGACATCCGGTTTTAGGAGATTGTTCCAAGCCGAAAGGGTAGCTAATGTTGGCAAGAGTTCCACAGGAAGCGTGGCAGTCTGGGGCCAGGACATTCTCAGCCTCAGAATTGCATTTGATGGCCGCTAAGAGGAGCAGGAAGAGGAAGAAGAAGAAGAAACCAGCTGAGTACATTGTAACTCCGAAATCACGTGGTCTGCTTAACCCATTCACTTGTTTTTATGGCAAAAATTTTTCTATAAACTTTCCGTCGGTATAAACTCTTGGACTCCATGTCCTCCCTTTCAAAGAAACAGGAAAATACTCTTTCAGCCTATCTCACCGAGGGCCACCTAATTAAAATGGATCTGGATCCCTGAGGAATCAGAGGGCGACATGCAGGGGGGCGGAGGAAGAGACCCTATTTCTCTTTCCTCTGCCCCCTCACGTGTCGCCTCCTGAGTTTCCTGTTTCGATGAAACAGGGTTTCCGGATCCTATAGGCTTGCTCCGGGATAAGTCCAAACCGTATTTACCGGATTCAAACGCTTGTACTTTTTTTACTAACGTCCACCAAACACACAGTTTTACGAAAAAAATTTTATAAATAAAGTTCTTAAAAAATTTAGTAGAAGCTGAAATACATTTAAAAATCAAATTTCAACAGAAAATGAGTGATTGTAAATTGCAAGGTCCGTGCAATGTCCAAATACAGTTGACACTATTTTTTTCCTATACATTTGAAAATAATAAAATGATGATATAGTGAGAAAAATGAGATCTCAAAAGACAATCGATATGAAATTTATATAACTTTTTGAGGATATAAATCACATATTTTTAGATATTTTATCATGAATGTGTACAAAGAAATTTAAATTTACTTTATTTAACCTATCAGGTCGACTTATCAGTTTCTTGGTAGACCTGACCTGCTAAAGTTGGAGTCCAGTCGAAAGCATAGTCAAATTGATAACATGCAGTTTTATAAAAAATAAAATTAAAATTTAAAAACCAGATGAGCTTACTGTTTTAACTAATTACCATGAACATTATATATTAACTATAAAATCAGATTCTATTAAGGAAAAAAAATTAATTATATCCTGCCTAAGGATATCATAATAAAAAAACTAAAAAACGATCACTTCACTGACTCTAAAGTTAGTAGTAACGCTAGCATAACAAGCAGTTTCTATAGGATTCTCGCTTTTTCTTTAAGGAAATGTATAACGCTTCATTGAAATATATGAAAAGAAGAACAACAACAAGAACAAGCTTGCAATGATGAAAGAAATAAATGTGTTAGAAAATGATTAAAGTTTTTCAATTTAAACCTCATGAGTAAGAGCAATAATAAATAATCATATTCATGCCCTTGAAATGCCCTTTTATAATAATTTTTTTTTACAAAAGTTGTATATTAAGAAACTAAAAATTGTAGAGAACAACAATAATTTTACAATAGCAATCTATAAGACCTACCACTAAATTGCTTTTATGGAATTATCTTTAGCAATCATTAATATTAGAAGAGCAGCAATATTTAGTAGTAGTTATCACATTATCCAACTTGTGATTATTCTTCCAACGGGGGTATAAATCAAGATCAATACAACTATTATATCAGAAGTGAAAAATAATAATACTAAGTGGGGCCCACATCTTACAGTTTATTGGGCATATCTATATATATATCTATAATAATACTAAGTGGGGACCTGCACGTGCACCAAACATACAGATAGATAGATATTTGGGGGTGAGCCCCACAATGGTGTAGTGAAAAAGTTTGCATTATAATATTTGGGGCCCTTTCTCATAATAATATATTATTATATTATATTATAATATTTGGGGGTGGGCCCCACAATGGTGTAGTGAAAAAGTTTGTAATTTCTCATAATAATATATTATTATATTATATTATAATATTTGGGGGTGGACCCTATAATGGTGTAGTGAAAAAGTTTGCATTATAATATTTGGGGGTGAGCCCCACAAAGGTGTAATGAAAAAGTTTGTAATTTCTCATAATAATATATTATTAGATTATATTATAATATTTAGGGTATTATAATATTTGATAGAGATATAGATATATAATATATATAATAATATAATATAAGGTAAGTGGGGCCCACAAGTGTGTAGTGAAAACTTTTTTTGCAATCTAGCCTCTTTTATAATAGTAGATAGATATATAATAATATAATATAAGGTAAGTGGGGCCCACAAGTGTGTAGTGAAAACTTTTTGCAATCTAGCATCTTTTATAATAGTAGATAGATATATTATCATATTATATTCTAATATTTGGGGGTGGGCAGCACAATGGTGAAGTGAAAAGATTTGCATTATAATTTTTTTTTTTTTTTTTTGGGGGGGGGGGTGGGGGTGGGGGGCACAAAGGTGTAATGAAAAAAATTGTAATTTCTCATAATAATACATTATTATATTATAATATTTGGGGGTGGGCCCCACAATGGTGTAGTGAAAAAGTTTGCATGATAATATTTAGGAGTGGTTCTAATATTTGAGGGTGGGCCGCACAATGGTGAAGTGAAAAAGTTTGCATTATAATATTTGGGAGTGGGCCCCACAAAGGTGTAATGAAAAAGTTTATAATTTCTCATAATAATATATAATTATAATATTTGGGGGTGGGCCCCACAATGGTGTAGTGAAAAAGTTTACATTATAATATTTGGGAGTGGTTTTAATATTTGGGGGTGGGCCCCACAATGGTGAAGTGAAAAAGTTTGCTTTATAATATTTGGGGGTGGGACCCACAAAGGTGTAATATTGAAGAAGTTTACATTTTTTCATAATAATATATTATTATATTATATTATAATATTTGGGGGTGGACCTCACAATGGTTAGTGAAAAAGTTTGCATTATAATATTTGAGAGTGGGCCTCACAATGGTGTAGAAAAAGTTTGTATAATATTATATAATAGTAGATATGTAAGATATTATATATTATTATAATATATATAATGAAGTGGGCCCTTGAAATGCGATGATGATGATGAGATGAGAGATGATGAGACTTATAATGTATATATAAAGGAGAACATTCATATGCATCTTTTCCTCACCATAGAGTGATGGACACTTCCTTTTTTGAAAAATTCCAAGTACAAAATGTACTTTTAAAGTACATAGAGTGATGTACAAAATGCACTTTTCATATGTAAAAAGAGAAGTGTTCCTCACTCTATGGTAAGGGAAAGATGCATATGAACATTCCTCATATATAATATATATAATGAAGTGGGCGCCACATATAATATATCTTATATAATAGTAGATATATAATATATATTATTTAGTTTGCAATTTCTCATAATAATATATTATTATATTATATTATAATATTTGGGAGTGGACCACACAATGGTGTAGTAAAAAGTTTGTATAATATAATATAATAGTCACTACAAGAAAGTTGGCTTTTAGTGGCGACTTTTTTAGCCGCGGTCTAATTTTTGCCACTAAAAACCCACCTTTAGTGGCAAAAATTTGATGTCGCCACTGAAGGTATTATAATACCCACATTTAGTGGCAACTTATATGTCGCAGCTAAATTTCGCCACTAATTCCTTGGCTGGAATTTTTGGCGCCATGGGATTTTGGAGGGAAAGAGATTTAGTGGCAAGTTTTAATTTATCGCCACTAATGATGTACAGTTTTAGTGACAACTTTTTTATGATCGCCACTAATTTCTTAGATTCTTACATTTAGCCGCGGTATATTTTTTTCCACTGTATGTTCTATTTTTTGTGGCTACTTTATATTGCCACTAAAGATATATCACAAGAAAGTTGACTTTTAATGGCAACATTTTTTGCCATAATTTAATTTTCGCCACTAAAAAATCACCTTTAGTGGCGAAGCTTGATGTTGACACTAAAGATATTATGTGATCACATTTAATGACAACTTATATGTTGTAGCTAAAGGTCATTTTGGAGGGGAAGGAGATTTAGTGGCGAGTTTTCTTTTTTTGCCACTAATGGTCTAGGAGTTTAGTGGCCACTTTTTATTTTCGTGGCTAGATGCTTAGTTGTCTTATTTTCGCCACCTTTTGCGGCGACTTTCTATTGCCACTAAAAATATATTATATAAAAGCCAGCTTTTAGTGGCGACACTTTTAGCCACAATGTTATTTTTGCCACAAAAGACTCACTTTAGTGAAACTTATATGTCGTGGCTAAAGGTCATTTTGGAGGGGAAAGAGAATTAGTGGCGAGTTTTAATCTTTCGCCCCTAATGTGATATAGGATTCTAGGAGTTTAGCAACAACCTTTTTTTCATAGTTAATTTCTTATGTGTCTTACTTTTAGCTATATATTTTTATGGGGCATCGTCAAATTTTACTTTGATTGGGGTGGGTCCCACTGTACGACTGATCACACACTATCAAAGATGCCAACAAAGTCTTCTAGCATAATCAATGAGTCTTAAAATCAAGTTGTGTTGAGATTTGAGCCAAAAAAATATACTGATGAGCGAAATTGAGGGCGTCTAGTAGATATGTAAGATATTATATATTATTATAATATATATAATGAAGTGGGCCCTAGAAATGAGATGATGATGATGAGATGAGAGATGATGAGAATTATAATATATATAATGAAGTGGGCCCCACATATAATATATATTATATAATAGTAGATATATAATATATATTATATATTATTCAGTTTGCAATTTCTCATAATAATATATGATTATATTATATTATAATATTTAGGAGTTGGCCTCACAATAGTGTAGTAAAAAGTTTGTATAATATAATATAATAGTAGATATGTAAGATAGTATATATTATTATAGTACATATAATAAGTGGGCCCTATAGAGATGATGTGATGATGATGAGATGAGAGATGATAAGAATTATAATATATATAATGCAGTGGGCCCCACATATAATATATATTATATAATTGTAGATATATAATAGATATTATATATTATTATATAGAAGTGGGCCCCACAAATGGTATGACCACCAAAAAGTAAAAAAAAGTGACAGTTTCTTCTCTTTTATAAGAGTTGTAGATAGTTAGGCATGTCAAACGGGCCGGCCCGCGGGCCAGGCGTGCCTTTTTTTTTCTAATAGAGTTAGAGGCGGGCCAGTTTAATGATTGCGTCAGGTTGGGTTGGCCCGACCTGCGTAATTTGTATAGATTTTTAAAAATAAATGTGTTTGGGTGAACTCGATCTCACAACCATTAGGATGTAAAAGATAAACACAACCACTAGACTACATAACTTTTGTATACTATTATCACTACAACAAGTTGCACTTTTAGCCACGTTTTTTAGCCACGTTTTTTAAAATTCGTCGGTAAAGGGTATACCTTTGCCGACGTTTTTAATTTCGTCGGTAAAGGGTAGAACTTTTGCCGACGTTTCGTAAAAAGCGTGGCCAAAAGTGCATCCTTTACCGACGTTTTTAACAACGTCGGCAAAAGTGTAGACTTTTACCGACGTTTCTAAAAAACGTGGCCAAAAGTTGACCCTTTTACCGACGTTTTATTAAAAAAAAAACGTCGGCAAATGCCTTTCTTAAATTTAAAAAAAAATTATTTTTTAAATTTTACCGACGAAATAAAACGTTGGTAAATATGCTTTTAATTTTACCGAAGAAATTAAACGTCGGTAAATATGCTTTTAATTTTACCGACGAAATTAAACGTCGGTAAATATGTTTATGAATATTTATTTATTTTTATATTAATTTTACATGCAAAAATACAAATGTCGGTAAATATATTTATTAATTTTTATATTAATTGTACCGACGAAAATAAAAACGTCGGTAAATATCTTTTTAAATTTTTATTTTTTACCTTTACCGATGAAATTAATCGTCGGTAAATATGTTTATTAATTTTCATTTATTTTTACGATCATGTTACCAAGAAAAATAAACACGTCGGTAAATATCTCTTTAAAGTTTTATTTTTTACTTTTACCGACGAAATTAAACGTCGGTAAATATGTTTATTAATTTGTATTTATTTTTATATTCATTTTTCCGACGAAAATAAAATAATTATATCCATGATGAATCAAGCGATAAGATTTGACCAGATAATCATTGTTGACCTCCTAAAGAGGGTTTTAGGTTTAGATCGGGAAAAAGTGGCCCACAAAAATTAAAATTGAACCATTAACCCTTTGGTCCTTTTTGTCAATATCTCACAATACATGAAGGATCAATCGTTGAAATTTGATCATGTAAATGTTACTTGCCATATAAAGGGGGTCTATGGTCCATATCTTGCATCAGAGATCCAGATTGTTCAGAAATGTAGAAAAAACGGACTGCATGTCTTAACTCGTGAATGCACTGTAGTAACCATGCATTAATCCAACGATTGATATTTATTTCAAATATATTTCATGATCCATATTGAATCAACATTTGGGGTTAGGACCTATAACTATAAATGACCTTTTGAAGAGGACTAAATATTTGGATTGCGAAAATAGGGCGTACAAAATTCCATAAATGATGATCTAATGGTCTGTACGTTTTCATCAATACATCACAATCTATAATGATCCAATGGTTGACTTTTGGTATCATAGCTGTTTTTAGCCCCCTAACATGATCAACGGTTTGGATCACAAATGCTTGTCTTAGTGCCATTTGAAATTGACACAGTAGAAACTTCATCCAAACATGCTAAAATCGGATTCCATCAGTTTTAAGCCAGTAAGAAGAGAAAAGTAGAGATGCCAAACTGAACCTAAGTGTTAAAAATCCAATGTTTTAAGGGTTAATTCATTGTCCGGGAGTCCGATTTACGAGCCGTCAGTTCCTGCAAGTTAATTTCGCCTCGAGCTAGGTGCTCGTGTCGGTTTCCAATTTTTTCGGAGTCTTTTCCCGTTCTGTACGCCCTGCAGGCCGTTTTCGAACCTAAATGTTGAAAAATCCTATATTTTGCTTCTAATTCTCTAACCCGGAGTCCTATTTGCGAACTGTCAGTTCCGTCAATTTACTTTATCCTCGAGCGAAGTGCTCGCGCCGGTTTCCAAATTTTTCGCTGGCTGTTTCCTGCTCTGGACCCCCGGCGGGCCGTTTTTCGATCCTAAGTGTTAGAAAATCCTTTTTCATTTTTATTTTACTTCGGTAAAACTATTGCCGACATGGATGATAGAGTGAGGCCTTGAAGGATGCGGTGTGAATGTGATTGAGATCTAGATCTAGGGTTATGGCCTTCTTCTCTTAGAAAGAAAAAGAAAAAAACCGGTGCTAGTAGTACTTGTTGGAATATGAATTTTGGCCCAATAGTTTCAGCCGCTTGTTTGAAGAAATGGGAGCCTCATTATGATGAGTACTGGGCTGAGATGTGCAATGCCATGTCGATTAAAGATGAATCCAAGAACATAGTAACCAAGCGAATCTACAAGAAATATAAGCAGGTAACTCCAGAAGATGCATCATCTCCTCCGTTTTTAGGTGTACCTCCCATGTCATTTGTTTTTAAATTCTAAATGAAATATATGAAAGGAAAGAAACCGACTCTCAAACAATTCAATCTGAATTTGGTCATAGGACAGACTTTTGGTCCACACGTGACTGTCAAGCTTGTACATTTGCCCTACTTCTTTTATTTTAAATAAACATCGAATTTGAAGTCGTATGATGAACTTAAATTCTACCATTATATTTCTATCTCCGAAGTTGAAGTCGTATGATGAACTTAAATTCTACCATTATAATTCTATCTCCGAAGGTGGTGCAAGGTGAGTGCAGTGGCTATGCAAACTGGGTGGTGATGGCAGTGCAGTGAGTGGTCGTGAGGGAGAGTAAAAGAAAGAATGGAGAAGGAGACGAAAATTAGAGTCGGAAAATTTATCACCGATGTTTAATATAAAACATCAGTAAAGGTTGGTAGTCTTTTTTACTTGTTTTTAATTAAAAAAAATTAAAATAGTTTTTATTGACGAAAAATCTATTTTTTGCGACGAAAATAATCGTCGGTAAATTGACCAAATTCTTTTCCTTTCCCGCCACCGAAACCCCTCTTTTTATTATTAACATCATTTTTAAGGAAAATAAATATCAAAGACTATTATTGACGAATTCTATTATCAACGAATTTTATGAAGTCAGTAAAATAAACTTTTAGTAATGTTTTTCTGTAAAAGTCAACAAAAGTAAAAAGAAAAATTTAAAAAAAATAAAATTCTTTTGCCGACGAAAACAAACGTCGGCAAAAGTAAAAAGCAAAATTTAAAAAACAATAAAATTCTTTTGCCGACGAAAACCAACGTCGGCAAAAGTAAAAATAAAATTTTAAAAAAATAAAATTCTTTTGCCGACGAAAAAAAACGGCGGCAAAAGTAAAAAATAAAATAAAATAAATAAAATTATTTTGCCGACGAAAATAAACGTCGGCAAAAGTAAAAAAGAAAATTAAAAAAAAATTATTTTGCCGACGAAAAAAAAACGTCGGCAAAAGTAAAAAAGAAAATTAAAAAAAATAAAATTCTTTTGCCGACGAAAAAAACGTCGGCAAAAATAAAAAAGAAAATTAAAAAAAAATAAAATTATTTTTCCGACGAAAAAAAACGTTGGCAAAAGTAAAAAATAAATTTTAAAAAAATAAAATTCTTTTGCCGACGAGAAAAAACGTCGGCAAAAGTAAAAAAATAAAAAAAAAATAAAATTATTTTGCCGACGAAAAAAAACGTCGGCAAACGTAAAAGAAAAAAAAAAGTAAAATTCTTTTCCCTCTCCCGCCGACCTTTTCATTTCCCTCTCCCGCCTCCCCTTTTGCCCTTATCCCTCTTATCCGTCACTCATTTCTTTTTTTCCCTCTCCAGTGAATCTCGTCTCCTCTCATCTCCTCTCGTCTCTCGTCGCCGCCTCCGTCAACTCCCAGTTCCCGCTCAGCATCTCCGGCATCTTCCTCACCCTCCCCTTCCTCTCCATCCCCATCCACTCCGACGACTCTGCCGCCTGCTTCGTCCCCTCCCGCGCTCTGTCCTCCAAACCTCTTCCTCGTTATCAGTTGAAAAAAAAAACCCTTCTCTCTCGATTTGCTCTGGCGACCTCCATCTCGAATCATCTCTCTCGATTTTGCTATGCCAATCTCCATCTCCAGTCATCTATCTTCTCCGCCTCGCTCTCGGTTTGCCCTGGGGATTTCGCTCTCCAATCCATCTCTCTAAAAAACCCTCTCTTTCAAAACCCATCCCTCTCCCAAAACTCCATCTCTCTCAAACCCCGCCCCTCAAAACTCCATATCTCTCAAAACCCCATCTCTCAAAACCCAAAATGAAGAAGCTACTGGTCTCAAGCTTTCTGCACTCAAGACTATTAGTTAAATGTGTGTGTGGTTTTTGGTGTTGCAGATGTGGCCGGATCTTGTCCAGAAATCTAAGGACGGAGGTCTTGATGTCATTGAAACATATATTTTCTGGAACCTTCATGAACCTGTTCGGAATCAGGTAATCTTCTATGTTTGGACATTTATTTTATTTCTTACTGTTTGATGTTTCAATTCAAAGTATTGTTTTTTTTTTTTTTAATATAGATTGATTGGTAATGGTTGGTTTATTGTGAAGTACTTTGAAGAGTTATTTTGTAGTATGATTTTGAAGGGAGGAATGATTTGGTGAAGTTTGTGAAGACAGTGGCAGATGTTGGACTTTATGTCCATCTGCGGATTGGTCCGTATGTCTGTGCAGAATGGAATTATGGGTGTGTTGGTTTTTTTTGGTTTTCTTTGGTTTTTCGCCTTCAGGATAAGTGGGGGAAGGTTTTTTTCTCTTCATTTGTGGCTAATGTGTTCTTATTTTGGTACAGAGGCTTTCCTCTTTGGCTGCATTTTATTCCTGGGATTAAGTTCATAACAGATAACGAGCCGTTCAAGGTTTGCCCAGCACAAAGTTTCTAAATTGCAAAAGTTATCTTGTGTGTTAAGCGATTACGGAATTTATACTGATTCATTAGTCAGTGTGAAGGGATTTGCTATTTACTATGGAATTGGTGCACCCATTTCTTGGATTATCCTTTAAGTTCACCAAGATATGATTTTTAAATTTTCTTTTTGAATCTGCCCTGGTTCACTACTTCTGTTCCGTGTCAATTTGTAAAAATTAATGAATCCTCAAAACACCACCCAAACTCGAAGTTTGTCTACAAAAGAAATCTAAACTTAGGAAAATCATAAAGCGTGGAGATGAAAATAGGATTTGGACCACAAATTGGTGACCACGGGAATCACTAGGAATCAACATATTAAAAGTGTGAAAGAAAGAGTTTTGATTTATTTATTTGGTCAGTAAGTGTGAACGAGGTTTAACAGAAGCAATCAAACACTTGGCAAAATCCTAGTGCACTTGGCAAAATCAAACACTTGGCAAAATCCTTTAGGATAAGTGGGGGAGGTTTTTTTCTCTTCATTAGAAGTTAAGCTGGGAACCATATGGAATGAAAAGTTGGTGAAATAGTATTCTACCTAAGCATGGTTTCATTTTTCACCCTTGAATGAATGCATAGTGGAAGCCGGAACAATGATAAGAGATGAGTTTGATTAACAGGATTGGAGATATATGGATGGTGGGGATGGTAAGGGAGGGAGTGTTATAAAGGTAGTTGATATTAATTGGGAGGTGTTGCAAATGGTGATCCGGCTCTATGACTACTTATATATGTCTGAAAGATATAGAGCAGAGGGTATATAGTCGATTAAGGTAAATGGAAGTGGGGTATTGGAACAGGAGGGAAGGAGATGGGTATAATTCTTTCTTCTTGATTGACACCTGTCCAACATTTTGATTCTTTCTATAGAATGTTCATCATGCAGGTCAACCAATGCCTAGTGAAGAGTAGGAGGAACTTGTAATGACCAGTATCCAGTGCAACCTTTTGAATACCAAATGCCCATTAAGTGGAAAGCCTGTTACTCAACTTGAAAATCCAGTACGCAGGTACAGTTATTTTGTCCAAAATTCTTCAAAAGAGATAGATACTACATGTTTAGGGAAGTGAATTGGCATTACCCTTTTCTCGGTTTTTGGGACTTCAACACTCCTGCTTTTGAATATTAGTCATTTTTAGGATAGTTCGATCAATTTTTTTATATTATAATTTTAGGGAATAAATGGAGCTGTTCGAGATGATATTCTACTGCAGCTTTCAGTTCCTATTATGTTTGTGCAGGTATATATGGTTTTAGGTTTCATGTTTTCTTATAGTTTTGTCTGAGTCCTTTCCCTGTTCTATCCTTAATGTGATATAATTCATGGTGAAGGGTAGCAAAGATGGACTCTGTCAGCTGGATAGGTTGGGCACTGTTCAAAAGAAGATGAATTGTGTCAATGAGTTGCATGTGATTGATGGCGGTGACCACTCTTTCAAGATAGGAAAAAAATTCCTGCAATCAAATGGGTCAAGCCGGGCTGAAGCAGAAAGCAAGCTCTCAGGGCTATTGCAGAGTTCATCTTTAAATCTATCCAGGTTAAGTGATTTACTGTGACTATGAGAAACACTTATTTCATAGCAGCATCTGTAACAGTGTAGGAATTTTGTATCCTGCCTTTTCTTGTTATACTGTTTTGTCAGAATTAGCTATGTGATATTGGTAGAATGCATGCATTAGGGAATGAATGTTCTCATGCTGTATCTCTATCTAATAATTCTCTTATGACTTTATGTCTCAAATGTAGGCATTTTGGGGGTATTGAACTAGGGACTGGAGGATTAGTCAGGGCCTATGGAGGAGTTGCAGCAGAGTCCTTGAAAAATGCTTAACACTTGCCTAGTGAAATCTCAGGTATTGGCTAGCTGCTTGTTAATATTCGTCAACTTTGGATTTAGCTGTACAGTATATGCCTCTACACCTATATATAGGTACAGTGTGTGAATTTGTTACCTATACGTATACCCTAATGCATTGTAAGTATATGTTATGCAACATGGCATGAGTGTTCATGTGTTTGTGGCATGATGAACTAAAAATATCCCCACACACCATGGATGCAGGTTTCGGGTTATTTGTGTTAATGATTTTCTGTGGAGATGTAATGATTTTTTGAACCCATGTTTGTGAATTCAATGAGAGATGAATGTAGGGAATTTGTGTTGAGTTGAATATGTGTAAGAACAATTTAAATGATTATAAATGGAATTTTTGCAGGGTTTGTTCACCACCTTCCTTTGTTCAGCATTTTTGTGTTGTTTGAATGGTTCAAGATTGGTTTCAATGATTCGAATGCTCTTTTCAGAATCTCTGTTTGGTTTCAATGATTTGATGTTCGCAATGCACCTGCAATCCCCGCCAAGCCATGTGCATGCAACATCTGCTTCGAATGAGGATTGTTAGTCCAGTGCCTGTTTTGCATTTTAGGGTGTATTGTTTTGTGTTCCTTGGGCTGATGGGTGTAGCTTCTCTTTCCCTCTTGTTGTTGCTTGCTCTTCTGTTTTCATTTCCTTTGTTTTCTGCTTTTGCATGTTCATTGTTCTAGCAAAAAGCAAAAAAAAAAAAAAAAAAGAAAAAAAGATAGAGGATCTGAAGATATTTCAAGAGTGGAAGATCATAGGCATCCAGCTACACTTTCGCTGCATTCCAATCTCCTCCCTCTTACTTTTTAGGCCGTCAATCAATCAATGCATTAGTATTATCATCATTTTTTTTAACTTATGAGTCTTTTAGGTGTGGTAATTCCCACATCAACAGCTCTTTCTATTGTTATAGGACACTTAAAATAGACTTTTAAGTAGTGTAGTTGGTAAATATTTCCTTACATACTGTATCAGACTGGTTTTCAGTTTGTTTTTGCATCGGACTGTTATTTGCATGCTGATGCCTTAAAAAAGGTCAATATAATGTGTGCTTTCTGTTAATAATTGTGCACTTAATAACAAATAACTTCTCTGTTGCATTACATTTTAATTATTTCAAGCATATGTATTTTGATAGCTGTGGATGTTATTTTGTCACAGTATAGTTGTGCACTTTTTGTACCACTGGGACATTGTGTGCCTCAAATTGAGTTTATGGATAGATGCAATAAGGCATCATTGATGACTATGGCAATTATGATTGTGTTTCAGGTTTAAGTTTGACTATGAGAGGGTCCTAGAGGAGCAGTACAGTGGTGAAGAAGAGGTGAGAATTCTGCTACCTTGAATTCTTGGGATTGCCACTTTTTTTTTTCTTTTTTGCTTATTTATTTCCACTCTCGTTTAATATATCCTGCTTCTTGTCTCTTGCTTATATCCAACAGTTACCATAGACAAATCCGGGTTTCAATAACACCATTTAAGTTCACAAAATATTCAAATGCATATATGCTTGTGTATATTCGTGAAAGTGACAGGGAGAAAATAATCTGTAATGTAGACGAGAAGGACATTGCTGAACACCTTAGGTTAAGGTGCTTTTTATACATTGTTGTGTTTAACTTTTCCGTATGGTAGTGTTGACGCTGAGAATGTGTGAAATTTTTTTCCACATAAGGTTGAAGAAGGAACAGGAAGAAAAGGAACACAAGAAGGAAAAAGCAGAGGCGCATTTATACACCATAATTAAGGTTTTCATTTTCTACCTTCCTTTTGCGCATTTATACACCAGAATTAAGGTTTTCATTTTCTACCTTCCTTTTGCGCATTTATACACCAGAATTAAGGTTTTCATTTTCTACCTTCCTTTTGAAAAAAACAGAAAAAATAATCTGCCCTTTTTTTACGCCCCTCCAACTCTATTTAGTGGGCTCTATTAGTAAAAATATTTTTTACTAATTGTTTCATCACGTTTAGGTTGCTCGAAATGAGGATCTTGCAGAACAGATTGGAAGGGAAATATATTTTGATCTTGTTGATCATGACAAAGTTCATAGTTTTTGTATTAAGAAGCAAATGCCTTTTAACCTTTTCAAGGTCAAGGTAAGGTATTTCTTTTTTGTCTCCCTTCCCCGTCTTCCTTACAAAATCTGGATTTTATGAAGTGATGTAAATCCAAGATGCAATGGAGTTTTGTTATACAGTAAAGGAAAGGACATAACGGAGCTCATTGCTTCTGGAAGGGAGAAGCTTGCCGCCATTCCCGGCGGCGGCGGCGGTGCTGCCGTTTCCATGTCTGCCGCCGTTGGCGGTGGTGGAGCCGCTGTTGCACCTGCTGCGGCCGAGCCGAATAAGGAAGAGAAGGTCGAAGAGAAAGAAGAATCCGATAATGTATTGATCCTTCAAGTCCCCATTTCTGTCATCTCTCTCTTCCACTTTTTTTTTTTTAAATGTCTTGTGCTAATGTGTTCTTTTTCCTTTTTTTTTTTCAGGATATGGGATTCAGTTTGTTTGACCAAGTGGAGGTAATGCCGATTTTGATAAGCAAGGCAGCGTCTTTTTTTCAGTTTTTAGGAAAATTGAAATGGAAAGACTGTTTGAGAGTTTGATAGATTGTTTTTTTTTAATGATGTCCAGACCTGTTGTGACTACGAATGATGGCTGATTGTTGTTTGCTTTAATTTGGAATGCACTGGTTTCATATGATTTAATGCAAATTGTTGTGTTTCTTTGAATGTCACATATCCAACAATATAATTAGATTAGATGCAATTGTAGGAGAAAAGATTCAGAGTTAAACTAATTTGGATAGGTCTTTAAGTTTACTTTGATGCACAATGCCCCCACATTCCCACCAAACAAGCACACAAATGAAGGTTCTTCTTCGTTTCCTGTTGGTAGCAATGTGTCCTGTTGACCATTATAGATACAGGTGTATGCACAACCCCATCAATGATTTATTGTAGGTTGGGCTGACACTACAACAAAAAACACCTTTGGTGACATGAAAAAATGTCACCAAAGGCCCATTTTTTGTCACCTATTATCTTTGGTGACACGGGATGGGGTGTCATTGTATCCATGACACTAAAAGTCAATGGTGACAAAATTTGTGCACTTGTCACGAAATGATGTCAACGGTGACAAAAACATGGTGTCACGGAAGAAAGATTTTCCGTGACATAGTAGGGTGTCACTAAAAGCAATGGTGACAAAAGTACAGGTGTCATAGAAAATATATCTTTTGTGACAAAAATTGTCACTAAAAGTATTTTTCTTGACAACAGAATGAGTGTCACCAATAATATTACCAGGTTGACACTCAATGGTGACATACTCTTTTTGTCACAAAAAAATACAATCAAAATATTTGTGCCACCCAAATTATCATTTCACACCTGCTTACAAAGTTTCAAATATTTATATCCAGATACACCCATTAACAAAACTTATACCACAAAAGATGCAAACTATCATTCAAATCAAATATCCAACAAGTCAACATTCTAATATCCAAGTTCACAACCCTTCAAAATATTCATCATTCAACAATAAACACTTCAAAGTTAATAGCTTTAACATAACTACAAAACAACCATACAAGGTGTGTCGGTTCAAATTAATTACAAAAATAATTCAAAACAAGTAACTCCATACATCTTGGTGATCATCTTGGTTAACTGCCAAAAAGTCTTCAACTCCATCTTCGTCATCTTGGTTAACTGCCAAAAAGTAACTCCATCTTGATAGTTACCTACCTGTATAAAATCGCAACAAAAAAATATAATTATTTAACACTAGAATTGGGAGCTTTCTTCCCTGTATATAAATGTGACATATATACTATATTGCATGCATTTACTTATTGAGAACTTTTTTTTTTCATTTTTTGAAGAATGACGATATATTGCATTTACTTATTATAACTAGGAATGAAACTATACCTCGAGATATTCACTCGACAAAGTCAGAGTCTTGATATGTGAAAGCTAAGCTCCCTTCATACAACCAAGCCTTTGAATCCAAGACCTCCACCAAGCCCAGCAGGTTTACTAATTTGTGTAAGAAACATTAGTCAAAACAGCTAGAGATCACACCCACCAGAAAAAAAAAATCCTGTAAATAGGTTTAAGATTGATACCTGCCTAAAGAAGATGGAAATTATGTACTTATAATCAGGACATGCAATGCCTGATACTTCATTCCATACAAGTGCCAATGGTGTATGGAACAAATCCCTTAGAATGTAAAAGGCTAGAACTTTTCCATCTGTTGGGTTGAAAAAGAAATGCTTTGTACTTGAAAGGGAGCAATTGAATGACAGAGCAAAATGGATTAAGTCACAACTAAGACATCTTCTTCAAAACTTAAAAACCCAATTTTCAAATCAAGGCAAATAATTCAAACATTCACTTTTACCTTAGAATTGTTAGGTGTCCTTTATTTGACTTTGCTCTTTGAAAGTAATCTTCCCTTTGAGCCCAACAGAAGTATCCCTCAAATAGTTCCTAAACATGATATTAAAAAAAAAAGATTAAAACCAGCTTGTTAAATGAGAGTAGGTTGATATGATAAAACCCCTCAAACAACATGCACAAGGACACATGTCAGTCATTGCATCCAAATATACCCATTCACAAGGATAATTTTTTAACAATGACTTCCTACATATCCAAAATAAATAAATAACACACCCACAGAGGCAATAAGTTTCATCTTAGTGAACAAATTAAAGGAGAAGAAACGCACCCAGATAGCAAGAGTAATGGGCACACCTTCAATTACATCGTCAGTGATGCAAATGCACAACCTGAAATGGAAGGAATGTATATTCAATGGTAAATACAAGCAATGTTGCACATGTATTACATAAATGCATTTTATAATGTGTCCATTTTACAGATTGAGCAAATTACACCTAGCAAACAAAGGTGGGATGAGTGCAAGTAAACATCATGTGCAAGCCTTGCTAACAAAGCCTTGCTAACAACACCATGTACAAGTCAGTCAGTATTGAAAACTACTCCAAAATAAGTCAGTCAGGGATTCTGTCAAAAAGGCAAATTCCAAAAAAAATCAATTTATCTCGTTTCTCAGCTCACAAATAGATTTGTGATTCTGTCAATATGAAGCAACTGCATTTTCTTCTCATTATCAAGTGGGATAATAAGATGATAACAGCTAAAACTTGTTGTCACTCTTTTCCTAGATTGCCCAACCACTCGGCAGTCCAACATCCATTTTGAGAGACATGAATTCTGAAATATATCAATACAATCAATACAGTCAATACACTCCCTTTCCTTTTCTTTTCTTCCTTCCCCCACTTCTCTCCTTCTTTTCTTCCTCCCCCTACCACCTGTCACTGCTGCACCCCCACTGCAGACCATCACCACCTGCACTCACCCTGCACCACCTGTGAGATTGCAATTTCACAAATGAACATGTGACAAAAAAAAGAGAGGAAACTGAAGTCTTCTCTTCAACTGCATCCACTCAAATTAAACTTCCACCAAGCACTCTCTCACTTTGGAAAACAAAGGAGGGTATTGTGATGTTTAGATGTGCAAAGCTTGTGTACTTCACATGAAACTGTACTCGAAGCATATGGGTGAGATCTGAGCAAGTGTACTTATTATAAAATATTTTCTTTTTTCTTTTTGAAGGAAAAAAATGCCTCGGAATTGGTAAATAAATTAATCCAGCCAATACACAGCACCCTGTCGGTTTTGACCAAGCTCTAAGCTATCACTAATAATTACCACATCTATAACTACAAGGATACTCAATCATCACACTATAAGAGTTACTGGCAATAATTATGCCCGAAAAAAAAAAAAACAATGTCAGATTTGCAAGAAGTATGGGCATGATGCACTGCAGTGTTGGCACTGTTTGAATCACTCTTATCAATCTGAGGACATTCCACAAGCATTAGTTGCTATGTCTCTTTCTGAACCACTTGTGGATCCAATCTGCTATACTAATACAGGCGCATCCTCTCACATGACAAATAATGCGGGTACTCTCACTTCCTCTTTTCCATATTTAGGAAATGATAAAGTATATATTGGTGATGGAAATGGGTTAAATATTTCTCATGTTGGGGCTTCTCATCTCTCTTCAACACAGGGTCCTATTCAACTTAACAATGTCTTGGATGTACCTGATCTTAAGAAAAATCTATTATCAGTTAGCCAGTTTACTAAAGATAACTCCTGTTCTTTTGAATTCACTTCTTCTGGTTTTATGATCAAGGACTGGAAAACGGACAAAATCTTGGCAACCGGCAGTAGGACAGGTGGACTTTATGCTTTGGACAAAACAGAGGAGCAAGCACTAGTAGCAGCAAATAAAGCCAAAGGAACTGATGTTCTCTGGCATCAGTGTTTGGGACACCCAAACTCCAAAATAATAAAGACATTATTTTTGCAACAATCTATAGATGTGTTGGAATGGTTTAAAGGCCCTTCAGTTTGCAGTAGTTGTCAAATGGGAAAGAGCTGTAAACTTCCCTTTTCTCTTCATAATAAATGATTTATGTTTCCTCCGTCCAAGAAACATTGTGATCTTTGGGGTCCTGCTCCTATTGCATCAGTTCAAAAATCTCGATTTTATGTTGTCTTTGTGGATGACTGCACCAGATTCAGTTGGATGTGTTGGATGTATCCCCTAAATAGAAAGTCCGACTTTTTATGAGTGTTTTCTCAAATTTCAGAAGATGGCTGAAACACGGTTAGGCACAAAAATTAAAAATTTTCAATCTGATGGAGGAGGTGAGTTTAGCTATACTCCCTTTATTGAGCATCTTGAAAGGATTGGTATTCTCAGATATATTTCTTGTCATGGTACACCAGAACAGAATGGGGTTACAGAAAGAAAACATGGACATATAGTCAAGATGGGGCTCACTATGCTTTTTCATGCTCATGTTCCATTAGAATTTTGGGTGGATGCATTTACTACAGCAGTTTATCTAAAAAACAGGTTGCCTACACCAGTCTTAAAGATGAAATCACCCTTTACACTCTTATATGGAACTATTCTTGATTTTTCAGTATTAAGAGTTTTTGGATGCAGATGCTTTCCTTATCTTCGGGATTATGCTAAAAACAAGTTCGTGCCAAAATCCTATCCATGTGTCCTTTTGGGCTATAACACCTTACATAAAGGGTA
This sequence comes from Litsea cubeba, assembly GCA_012931725.1. Classification (NCBI taxonomy): domain Eukaryota; kingdom Viridiplantae; phylum Streptophyta; class Magnoliopsida; order Laurales; family Lauraceae; genus Litsea; species Litsea cubeba. The sequence continues at coordinate 47,619,820 of CM022948.1, read as the reverse complement.
TAAATGTTTACATCCTCCAAGTAAACGAGTCTACATCTCTAGACACATTGTTTTTGATGAAGCTGTCTTTCCATTTGCTAAGCCCACTAATCTTTACGATGTTGTTCAAGATGCACATGTGGAAATCTCTACATTCTTTGATTTGCAAGATTGGTTCACCCCTTCTCAACTTCACAAAACTCAAGGGGAGAAGTCTAAAGCATGTGAGGTAGCTAAGTCCTCATCTCAATCTCACGTGATATTCATCATGTACAAGAAGATCTTCAAGGTGAAAATGTGCCACCTACTTGTGATAATGAGCCCACTCGTGATGACTTACTTTCGATCATGATGGGCAGCATGTGGCTAACAACTCTAGTCTTGTCTCTAGTGAGTCCAAGGATGCTACCCACTATGACTTGCTCACCAATGAGCCACATGATGATGAGATGAGATTAAATGATGAATTGTTAAATGGTGAGACACAAGTAGTCTCTGATGACCTCATCAGTATCATTGATCAAACACATTCAATCATCATCTAGAAAAAAGAGCATCAAACACTCCAAAGGATCAATTCAAGCTCTTTTACCTGATCAGACAAGATAAGACAAGAAAGCCAAAGCAAAAAACTAAAACCCAGATAAACCCATCAGCCAAATAAGAAACAAAAACAAAACCAAGAATAAAAGCCAATAATCATTATAAAACCAAAAAAAAAAAAGAGAAAGAGAGAACAGAGAATAGAAATAGGAAGGGAGTAGACCCACATACCTGGCCCTCTCTCTCCTCCCTCTTCCCCTCAGCCCACTCAGTCTCCACCTGCAAACAACAACAGCAGGGTTAAAAAAAAAAAAAAAGAGAAAGAATGGAAGATGGCAATAGGGAATGAAACCCACATACCTGGGCCAAAGCTAAGCTCCCTTCATTCTCCCTGCTGCTTGCACGATTCCCACCTGAAATGGCAGCAATGGGATTCAAAAAAAGAAGAAGAAAAAAAGAAAAGAGAAAGAAAAGAAAGAACATAAGAAATAGAATGAGAATGAAACACCCATACCTGGCCCTTTCCTCCCTTCCTTTCCTCTTCTCCACCTTGCCAACGTTTTACTCTTCACTTTCCCCCCGCCTCACCTGAAGCAACAAGAACAAAAAAAACAGAGAGGGAAAGAATGAAATGAAAAAGGAAGGGGGGAAAAGACCCCAGCCCTTGTGACCTAAAACGCCCAAAGATGGATTCCAAATATCATGATCTAACATCTGCCACAGCAAAGCAAATTGAAGATGGAGCAATCCAACAATACCTACCTATACAGAGGATGAATCTATTTCTCTTCTGCTCAACTCAGTAGTCAATGGTGCATCCAATTACACCACCCAATTCAAACATCTCTCTATCTCAAATTACACTTTCCATCCTCGAAATTGCTCTAACATCATCAATCCACATGGAATTAAAAGAAAATAGCTTTGGTGTGATTTGATACCTCGGGCGCGGCACGAGGGTAATGGATTCCAGACGAGATGAGCATCCGACGCTTCCCATCGATGATCAGAGCTCTGTGATCGTAGCTTACATTGAAGGGTTTAAAGAACTCAGTGCAAGCTGTGATTTGCAGAGTCATCGCAACAAGTATAAATTGCATGATCGTTCAAAACCCTAACATCTTTTTCTCCTTTTCTCTGCCATTGTTCTGCAACAAAGATACCCGCCCAAATCTGACGAGGATTCGCCCAAGTCCGACGAGGAGAGCAACAAAAACTCGCCCTTCTTCTCCGGCGAAAATATTTGTACCTGGGAGATGCTAGAGAGACACAGGAGGTGGCACACCGAGAGAGATGCCGAGGGAGATGCAGAGGTGAGGGATGGGGTGGTCTTCTGATGAATGGTGGAAGGAGAAGGAGAATGGGTTGCATGGATCGGCCTCAGCTGATGGGGATAGAGGATCGGCCTCAGCTGATGGTGATGGAGAGGTCTGTGCAGGGAGGAAGAAGATGGAGAGGGAGATGGGGGGTTGCTGGGCAGGTCTGTCCAGGTGATGAGAGGGATCGTGAGATGGAGATGATGAGAGGGAGAGGGGGATGAGGTCGCCTGGGAGATGGAGGAGAGGGGGTTTCTGCGCCTGGGAGAGGAGATGGCTTGCGTGGGAGTGGGGGAGGGAGATGAGGGATGGAGGCAAGAGATGAGACTTACAAAGGGAAAGGATTGTTTACCGAGAGAATAGTTTTAGCCTTTTAGGGATTAAGAGATGGAAAGGGGAAAAAGGGCTTGGAGAGGGAAAACGTGGCTGTGGAGGCGGGAGAGGGTAAAAATTAGGCCATTGCATTGGTGACAAAAAAATTTTGCCACCAAATCTATTGGATCTTTTGGTGACAAATTTTTTTTGTCACCAAATCTCCTCTCTATTTGGCACCTAAGCTAAAGACTTTTCGTGACAAGCAAAAAAAATTTTTGTCACCGTTGTGTCCATTCCGTGACAACATTGATTTTTTGTCACCAATGGGTGTCACCAATAGTGCATTTTGTTGTAGTGTGAGGTTGGATTGGTGGTTGATGGTTTATTGTTGTTTGATTTTCTTTGGAATGCTTGTCAATGCAATTGTTAAGAGTTACATTTCATTATCAACAATATAAACCAATCAACTTCAGTGTTAAGCCTTTACATGGATAAGTCTTTACACTGGGTAGTGGTAGCTCCGTTTTGTTTTACACATTAATGTTCATTTTTCAACAGAGTTCTCTATCATGGATGTTGCAATTTACTGTCCAGGTGTCACCATAGTCGTCTGCCCTTTACCGTCACTCATTCAAGTCTCTGTCCAGCTTCTTGCAATACCAGCGAAAAAAAATTATTTCCACTCTCGTTTACAGGAAAAAATAAATAATTTTTTTTTAAAATAGACCATTGCCGACGAAAACTTTCGTCGGCAAAAATCAAATTAAAAAATAAAAAAGAGTTTTGCCGACGAAATTGTTCGTCGGCAAAAATAGAAAAGAAAATTTTAAAAGCCCATTGCCGACGGCAAAAATGAAAATAAAAAATCAAAAAAGTTTTTCCGACGAACATTTTCGTCGTCAAAAAATAAAAAAGAAAAATTTTAAAAATATTTGCCGACGAATATTTTCGTCGGTAAACATAAAAATAAAAAATTTAAAAAATAATTGCCGACGAAAATTTTCGTCGGAAAAAATTTAATTAAAAAATAAAAAAATAATTACATATTTTTGCCGACGTTTTATTTTCGTCGGTAAAATAAAAAAGAAAAATAATAAAAAATACTTTTGCCGACGAAAAGAAACGTCGGCAAAGGTAAAAAGAAATTTTTTTTAAAAATAAAATAATTTTACCGACGTTTTTATTCGTCGGTAAAAATCAAATAAATCGTCGGTGAAAATTATTTTTTTGCCGACGAACTTACTTTTCGTCGGTAAAAGTTTTCGCTGACGGATTTTTACCGACGAAGTGCCGACGAAAAAAATATCGTCGGTAAATACTTTTATCGACGAAAATGTAACTTTTGGCGACGAAAATTTTCGTCGCCAAAAGTGCTAGTTGTGGTAGTGTATTTATTCAAACAATATTAAAACTAGTTAGATGAGGATGTAAACCTAACCACGAATATTAAACTATTAGTTACATTAGGATAAGAACTTAACCACTTTAGATGATGATGAGAAGTTAACACCTTTTTTATCCAACTTTTCACTCTTTCATTCAAATAACCTGAAATATAAAAAAAAAACATATCATGTCCTTTTTTCCATTCATTTTTCAGCCAAATTGAAATGCCATGGTTAAGGATATTTCAATTGAGATGGCAAACTCAATTTCTATTTTTTTGGCTTAATTATCATACTTTAAACGAGAACTTAGCGCGGTTAAGTATTTCTACCTTTATCAACAATCATTTCAAGTCTTCCAAATGACCCACCATGAAACCACAACCTTGGACTTCATTTTATTTAGATTTGCATCGATTTCTTTATTTTTTAGTTATGGGTTTTTAGTCTTAGTAGTTCTCATTATCTTTATCATGGTTACATATTTTTTACTTCTTTTTTCTAGTGTTCATATCAATGTAAATATATGGCTTCATATGATGTGATCGAGAGTGGAGTTATAGGTACATGTGACGAGATTATATTGAACATAAATGACTGAATTATGAACATATTCCTGTGTTTAATTCTGAGCTTTCCAACCTATAAAGAATCTCAACTTCTCAAATGCTCAGGGGTTCTTGAACATAGATGAATCCAGGTAGGGAATTTCATTTGAGATTCTCAAATATCTCTGAAGACAACAAAATTAGTGAAGGCAAGGGGGCAAATTTAGTGAAGGTAAGTGTGTCACACCAAAACATTCCCCTTATTACTTCTCCCAAAAAACACATTGCCCCTCATTATTAGTGTGACTAATTTACACTAAAGTCCTACCTTACCAAGTTATGTAAGTGTTTTTTTTATTAGAAAATGCCTAGGGTTGTTAGTTGGCTGGGAATTGGATTTTTATAAATTAAAAAAATATATAAAAAAATAGTTTTTTTGGCGGGCCAGGCGGGCCGATCCTGGCGGGCCTGGCGGGCCGCAGGGGCTGACCCACTAGGCTGGCGGGCCTGCGCAGCTCGGCCCAGCACGGCCCGCGTCATGGGCCGTGCCTAGCGGGCCGTGCCGTTGACCGGGCCGTGCCGTACCACGGCCCGTTGACTAGCGGGCCGGGCCGCCCGGTTGACATCTCTGATAGTAGATAGTAGAAAATGAGGAATTCAAAAAAATTCATTTTAAAAGCACCCATTTTTGCTCCTCTGTGTTTCTAGCTAGGACGCGAGACCACGTTGAGCCAATCCAATATCCAAAGAGTTAATTGGGAGTTTTCTCGCGCTCCCCTATATTACTTTAATTGGCGTCCCTTTCCATCTTAGAAGAAATGGGTAGCTTAGAGCAGAGCATATTCTTCCTCCTCCCGCTTTCTCTCATGATTGGTTCCTCCGTTGCCCACGCCGACTCTTGCAAGCCTGACCGCTGCTCCTGGGATGGTCCTCTCATCAGATTCCCCTTCAGAATCAATGATACTCGTCGTCAGCCTGAAAGATGCGGCTATCCAGGGTTCCATCTCTTTTGCAAGGACAATCACACTTACATTCCCTTCCCTTACTTGGAACGCGGATATGTTGTTGTAGAAAGAATAGATTACAAGCAACAGATTCTAACTATTGCCGACCACAGAAACTGCCTATGGGGACTCCTCTTCAACAGTCCTAATCTCACTGCTGCTTTCGATGTTGATTTTGTTTCTCATACCCCTTTAGAAAGAATAGAGAACCAATATGAATGGGATCTTCACACAGTTGTTAATTGTTCAAAAAATGTTGATTTCGATGTCTCTTTTCATATCCCTTGCCTCAGTGATTCAGAACACGATGCTTTCGTCGTCTCTAGTTATATGGGTTTTGATGATGATGATGGCGTTGGTTCGTTGCCGGTATCTTGCCAGCCAATAAAGACCATTTCAATTCCAGGATCCCATCCTTTTAATCTTAATTGGTCGTCGACGGTCTATTATAACCGATTTGACGAGGATCTCTTTCATCTGATGTGGGAACTGCCCGGATGCATCGAATGTGAACGGAGTGAAGGAATGGAGTGCAGATACAAGGACGATAACAGCAATGAGACTATCTGTTTCCCTTCTTCCCATAAAGGTATTATCATTAAGCACTTGTACACACATAAGGCACATATATAGTAGGACATCTCTTCTTTTTTTTTCATTTAAACATTCATGTAGCTTCGCGAAAAATGGAACAAAACTTGCATTTAATAATTCAGTTTTTTTAACATATAGAATCTTAATTGACATGGCAAACCTGAAATAATGTGTTTGGAAAACGACATAAAATACCATTCAACAAAAAAAACCATTGAAAATCATCTCACACATACATACATACAAATGCGGAATTTTTGGTCTTGAACTTGTAAAAAGAAACAAAAAGAAAATGTATTAATTTTGAACAATTGAATGTATATTTGATTTTTTTGGGGGGCGCGTACTCTCAAATTAGACTTGTGAGGTTGTGCCTAAGGATTCAATTTGGTTTCTTGTTGAACCAAAGACAGACAATTGGTTAAATGCAAGAGAAGAAGACTCTGAAAAATACAGTTCTGAACACAGAAACAGAGGAATAAGATAATGTTTGAATATGATCTTTAGATGTTTCTATGTATTAAATTACATAAATTTCTGTTTAGTCTTCTGCATTTCAGCTTAGCGTTCTAAAACCCATTTGAGTCAACTCAAGAGTACTCAATATAGCATAAAAACCCAAAATTGCATTACGTCGGAGCAGATGAATAATAATTTACTATCATTGCAAATTACAAACTCCAGACCCCACGTTCAAAAATGTCAAGTCGGAAAGTAAGACTATACGACTCTGCTGATTTTCTTAGATCGTTCTTGCAGGTTGGCTACCAAAGCTTGTAATTACAGGTAGATCCCTCTTTCTCATGGAAATGACTAAATTGATGATTTTGCTTCCAATTGTTGGTGATTTTCATTTTCACTATGTGCAGTTCCATGCATAGGGTCGTTTCTTCTCCTAACAACTCTGGTTATTTTTATTAAGCTCTGCCGGTCTTGGGTCTCAAATAGAAAGCTGGATTTAGAAAACCAAATCAAGGTTGACAAATTTCTAGAAAACTACAGGTATCTCAAGCCCACGAGATATACTTATGCTGATTTGAAACAAATGACTGGTCAATTCAAACAAACTTTAGGCCAAGGAGGTTATGGTAGTGTCTTCAAAGGAATGCTTTCAAATGGGACCCTCGTTGCTGTAAAGGTTCTCAAAAATCTTGATGTTGATGGCGAAGAGTTCATCAATGAAGTGGGAACTATGGGTAAGATTCACCATGTCAATGTAGTGCGGCTTTTGGGCTTTTGTGCTGATAGATTGAAGCGGGCACTTGTGTATGAATTCATGCCAAATGAATCATTAGAGAAATACATTTTTCCTAGAAACACCAATGACCATTTTCTTGGATGGGAGAAACTTCAAAAAATTGCGATTGGCATTGCTAAAGGAATAGAATATCTTCACCAAGGATGTGATCAACGCATTCTTCATTTTGATATTAAGCCTCACAATATTCTCCTTGACAAGAACTTCAATCCAAAGATCTCTGATTTTGGGTTGGCAAAGCTATGCTCCAAGGGGCAAAGTGTGGTCTCCATGACTCATGCTAGAGGAACCATGGGTTACATTGCTCCTGAGGTTTTTTCAAGAAACTTCGGAAATGTCTCCTCCAAGTCAGATGTATATAGTTATGGGATGTTGTTACTAGAAATGGTTGGTGGAAGGAAAAACATTGATATTACTGTGGAAAACACAAGCCAGGTATATTTCCCAGAATGGATCTATAATCGCCTACTTCAAGGGGATGATATGGGACTGAAGCTTGAAACAAATGAAGATTCAAACATAGCAAAAAAATTAACAATTGTGGCACTTTGGTGCATACAGTGGTACCCAGTGGATCGTCCTTCTATGAGAAACGCGGTCCAAATGTTGGAAGGAAGCATGGAGAGCTTGACGGTGCCTCCTGATCCTTTTGTTTCTTCAGCTTCAGCAGATACAGATACAAACAATATTCGTCCTACAAATTTGCCTGCAATACCTGAATAAGTGCAATGAAAAGCAAGTTTGTGTCTTGATTTCAAGCTCTTAATGGTTGAAATATAAAGTTTACTCAAAATGGTTGGAAGAAAGAAAAATATTAATCTTGTCCTGTATTTGTATCTTGCAACATGGAGACTCTTATTTCTCCTCGTGAATGGAGATGCTTGTATGTAATAAACTACATTTCTAGTTAATGCATTTACATGATCTGCACAAAGGTTTCTCATCCATGAGTCAATTATATGAAGTTCGATATTGGGCTATTTATTGTTACATTGAAATTTTATCACAATATATTGAAGTCCTATTTCCCTAATTCTTATTTGTTTGGTAAGATTTCACAAAAAAACAAATAGAAAGTGTAAGTGCCTAAAAATTACGGGCTTGGAATCAGGGATTAGGACCCCTGTTTTAGGAAGTCTCGACGAAGATTGACGTGGCTCCGACCGGACCTGAAAAAGGAAGAGAGGAAGCAAGTCAGAGGACCCTGGCTGTGGGCAGCACAAGGCTCTCCGATGCCTAAGTCAGTAAATGGTCTGAGCAGTAGGACAGAGATAAGGGAGAAGAGAGACAGAGTAACAGCTCTCTGGTTGTGGTGTGCATACCTGTAATGGAGATGGAGCTTCTATTTATAGGTGAGGGGGTTGACTTGCATAGGCGAGCCCCATGATGGGTTTTGCCACTCGAGTGGCCTTGTCCACTCAGCCCATACTTCATTAAATGGCAGTCTGATCAGCCCATTGCGCATTAAATGCAGGTCTAATCGGGCCTTACCTCATCTGACTTTTGGGCCTAGTCCCATCGGGCCTGGCTTGAGGCCATGCTTTGATGGGACATGGCTACTGGATGCCACGCTGTCAGGGATAAGAGGTGGCCATGATGGCTTTGTCAGTTCCAGCTGGACACTCTTGAGAGGACAGCTGTTACCGCTCATCTCGGCTAAGGTGCTGGCTCTGGCGCCGAACTGAGTGCTGAAGTGGAGGCTTTGTATTGAGGTCGGGGTGCCCGATGTAATTAGAGAAAGAGGAAGAGACAAATATTGAAGAGAAACTGATACCTCAATAGGAGGATCGTTTGTACATTTATAATCACGTTATACCCTAATCAAGGGCAATTAGAATAATTAACAATCAATCTCCTAAACTATACAAGGAAATAACAATTAATCTCCTAATCTATACAAGGGAATAAATCAGCATCAAATCAGAACATTATCTAAGTAGGATCTGATATACAGTTGTGTACAAGCCCTTGGGCTGGGCCTAGTGGGCCTGAGCCGGGCTGGGCCTAGTGGGCCTGAGCCACATTATCTTCTACACTCTCCCTCAAATTGATGTGGTAATGCAGAAAACAACAATTTGCGAGTGAGTTCATGATGGCGTGGCTTGGGAAGTGCTTTGGTGAAGATATCTGCCAACTGGTCATGAGTAGAGACATGAGGCAATGTTATCATCTCGGTGACAACATGCTGACGGATGAAGTGACAATCAAGCTCAATATGCTTCGTCCGTTCATGAAAGACTGGATTATTAGCAATTCTGGTAGCACTGGTATTGTCCCCATGAAGAGGTGTAGAATGATCAACAATGATACCGAATTCACAGAGAAGACGGCGGAGACAGATGATTTCAGCACTTGCGGACGACATTGCGCAATATTCAGCCTCAGCAGAAGACTTGGACACAGTTGTTTGCTTCTTGCACTTCCATGAAATCAGAGAGTCACCAAGAAACATACACCAGCCAGTGGTAGATCGCCGAGAATCAGGGCAACCAGCCCAGTCGGCATCGGCATTCGCTGATAAGCGTAGAGAAGTATCAGAAGGATAGAAGAGACCATGAGTAAGAGTGCCTCTAACATAGCGGAGTATACGCAAAGCAGCAGCAAGGTGAGGTTTGTGGGGATTGCTCATAAATTGGCTAACCGTATGAACTGTATGAGAAATATCAGGTCGGGTCATAGTTAAGTAGAGCAAACTACCAACTATCCGCCGAAAAATAGAGGGATCATCCAGGGGAAGGCCATCATCTGCATTGAGTTTGTTGTTTAATTCCATCGGCGTATCAAAAGTGTGAGCATCATCAAGTCTTGCTGAGGTGATCAAATCGGTAGCATATTTACGCTGATGGACCCGAATGCCTGATTTGGTACGTGAAAACTCAAGTCCCAAAAAGTATGTGAGAGGACCGAGATCCTTCATTCTGAAGTGGCGAGTGAGATGGTGATTGAGATCCGTAATGCCTGAAATATCATTGCCACTGATAATCATATCATCAACATAGACTAAAAGGAATGTATAACCCTTCGGTGTCCATCTAAGAAATAGTGAACTATCAGAATGACTCTGACGAAACCCAGCTTGAAGAATTGCTGCCCGGAATTTATTAAACCAAGCCCTGGGAGCCTGCTTAAGTCCATAAAGAGATTTTCGCAACTTGCAAACATGCTGAGGAGGACAAGCATATCCCGGAGGGGGTTTTAAGTAGACAGTCTCTTTCAAGTCGCCATGAAGAAAAGCATTTTTGACATCCATTTGCCACAGAGGCCAGTTGCGTGCTGCAGCGACACAGAGGAGAGTACGAACAGTGGTCATTTTAGCTACTGGAGCAAATGTTTCCTCATAATCAATGCCATACTCCTGCTTGTAACCTTGTGCAACCAATCGAGCTTTATAGCGATCAAGACTCCCATCAGAGTTAATCTTTACAGAATAGATCCATTTATTGCCAATCACAGAGGTGCGTTCAGGAGTCGGTACCAAATCCCATGTGTTGTTTGCTTCTAGGGCAAGCAACTCCTCAGTCATAGCATCCTGCCAATATGCAATCTTCGAAGCCTGTGAATAAGAGGTGGGAATAGGAGCACTATCCAAAGAAGTGAAAAGGGCAGGAAAGCCATATCTGTCAGGAGCAACAGAAGGACGACTAGAGCGTCGCAGGGGTATGACAGTATCAGTAGAGGATGTATGAATACCTGAGGGTGCAGAAGGCAGCATAGGGAGAGGATCAAAAGTAGGAGGCCCCACTGGAGGAACCGTGTTACGCCGGACATAGACATTGGAAATAGGTGGTGGTTGAGAAGTAGTCGCAGGGAATTGTGGCACATACGATACAGCAACAGGATGAGTATCCAAACGCAAAGAAAAGAAAGGAATGTGTTCCAAGAAGATCACATTACGAGATATTCGCATGCGTTTCTCGGATTGGTCATAATATAGAAATCCCTTGTGTTCAGTACTGTAACCTAGGAAGAGACATTTGGCAGCTTGAGGTGACAACTTGGTGCGCTCTGTAGGCGGAAGATGGACAAAGCATAAACAACCAAAAACACGCAGGTGAGAATATGAAGGGGTATGACCAAAGAGAGCTTCATATGGAGTAATCTTCCCTAGAATGGAACTAGGATGACGATTGAGGAGATACACAGCAGTCTGTGCAGCATCACACCAAAATTTGGGAGGAACTAAGGATTCAAGAAGGAGAGTACGAACAGTTTCTAGAATGTGCCTGTTCTTCTTCTCCGCAACACCATTTTGTTGTGGGGTATGTGGGCAGGATTTTTGGTGAATAATGCCTTTATCAGAAAGGAAGGCAGAAAAATCATGGGACATGTATTCTCCACCGGAGTCAGACCTAAGAATTTTTATATCTTTCTAAAATTGTGTGCGAACCATATTGTAAAACTTTTGGAAAAGATAAAAGACTTCAGATTTGAAACGCATGAAATAAACCCAAGTGAATCGAGAATGATCATCAATAAAAGTGACATAATACTTAAACCCTGTCCTACTCAATGTGGGTGCAATTCCCCAAACATCAGTGTGAATTATATCAAAAGATGATAATGCACGAGAACGATGAATGGGAAAAGGTAAGATATGACTCTTACTCAAACAACATGTTGCACACTCTGATTGAAGTAAAGATGACATCATTTTATTATCAATAGTGGGTTCTAAACAACCAATCTTAAACAAAGAAAGTAAATAAGCATTGTTGACATGACCAAGACGACTATGCCAGATAGTCCACAATTTATTTAAATTAGGAGAAGAAGAAGAAAATAGGGAATGATGTCCAATGTCCAGCAGAAACAGTCGACCATGTTTACTCCCCGTCACGATCACCTTCCCAGTTTGCCGCTCCTGTATGACACAACCAGTGGAAGAAAAGTTAATATGGTACCCATCATCAATAAGTTGTCCGACAGAAAGTAAATTGGCTGATAATTTTGGAACAAAGTAGACATTGGACAGGTGGAGGAACTGGCCAGAGACACTAGATAAAGTAATGGTACCAATTTCAGAAATGAGTAATTGGTCTCCATTAGCAGTGGTTATTTTGTCTTTGCCAAGGTAAGGGTGAGAGTGCCAAGGTAAGGGTGAGAGGCTATAAAGCTATATTCCACAGAAGTCATGTGGTTTGATGCTCCTGAATCTAGAAACCAGGTAGAGGGGGTAATGGAGGAGGACTTAGAGATTGAAGAATGAAAAGCAGGAATTGCTAGAGGAGAATGAGTTTGATACCGACCACCATTAAAACCCATGGATGCATATGCGGAAGTCACCGTGTTCTGAATCAGTTCCTGAATCTGGGCTGGAGTCATGGATACAGCCCCGGAAGAAGTGCTTCCCGTGTCAGGGAGAGATGCTTGAACTTGGAACGCAGCCGGAGCATTTTGTCGGGGCCCGGTGGAAGGATTTTGTTTCTGCTGGGGTTCATTCTTTCGCTGTAAGCTGCGACAATCATCAATAAGATGACCAGAGCGTTTGCAATATCTGCAAACCAATTTCTTTCGACAATTCTTGGCCAGATGACCGAAGCTTTTGCACTCATAGCATTGAGTAGGCTTCTGATTAGGGGCTGCCAGAAGAGCAGACTCAACCTGAAGAGGAGCTAGGAAGGCCTTTGGTTCTTTAAGGATGGCACGCTGAGAGTTGATGCGAAGTTCTTCTCGAAGGACTTCTTGGAAGCATGTGTCCAGGTTCGCGGTGACTTCTTTATTCATGAGAGCCGAGCGAACAGATTCGAATTCGGATCTGAGATTCATAAGGAACTGGCTGATGTGGGTTTCCTCTTGTAATTTAAGAGTCTCAGACAGAAACCCAGTAGACACTGACTGAATTATCATAGCATCCCTCTCAGTCCATAAGGTGAGAAATCCATTGTAGTACTCCTGTACAGATTTATGGCCTTGACTGAATTTTGCAATTTCACTATCTAGTTGAAATTTGCGAGCTTTATTTGTTTGATGATAAATATTCTTGAGATGACCCCACATGTCAGATGCAGTAGTATATGCTTGAAGAGCAATGGCAAGAGAAGGGTCAATGGAGTTAAGAATCCAAGTGATGACCTTAGCATTTTCTTTAGACCAGGTGGCTAATGCTTTTGTGTCAGTAGTTGTAGTAGGTTTAGTTATCGAACCATCAAGATAACCAAACAATCCTTGGCCTTCTACGAAATTCTTCAGATGGAAAGACCAGGCCATATAATTATTTCCATTAAACTTAACTGGAATAACATCATATTTTTCCATTATTTTTAAATCCCACAAAAATGAGAGAGAGACCACACAAATCAGTGAGCCAGATAGAGACAGACAGGGACCAAGCAGTGCAGCAGCAGTGGAAGAACCAATTGTCCAGTAGTAGAAAAACAATAGAAACTCCAACAGTCCAGCAATAAACAATTTATCAATCACAATTGATAAAAGATGAATCTGAGATGATTGTACTAACCAAGCATGAAGGATGTAGTTTGGATGGCTGTGATATGCATCCAGAAGAAAAAAAATCCAACACAGTGCCAACTACAGCAAAAAAAAAAAAAAAAAAAAAGCCAGACGATCAAGATTTTCTGGGCAGAAGCTGTCTGTGGGCCCCACAAAGTGGTCCAATCACAGATCAGGATAGATAATCTTAGAAGAGATCAATTGTATGACCTCTAGTCCAAGTTTGATGAGATTTGGATACAAATCCACAAATCTGTACCGTTGTGATGAACACGTTTTGAGAAAAATGACCCAAACTCGTCAGATGAAGAAGTGGAAGAACAGTACTTTAACTGTTGATAAAAAAATCCCGAAAAATCTTCAAAATACTCCTGAAGGATAGTCGATCATCAAGAGAGAGGTTGCTGTTATCCAGTGGTTGATCAGATGTGGGCCACGTTGATCAGATGAACTCCAGACAAGTATCAGCAGAGATAAGGCACGAGATGAGGATACACCATTAGAAAAGCATTCGAAAATGGTTGGAAAGTCTCTTAGGCTAATAAAAGACAAACTCTCATAAACCAGGCTCTGATACCATGTAATTAGAGAAAGAGGAAGAGACAAATGTTGAAGAGAAACTGATACCTCAATAGGAGAATCGTTTGTACATTTATAATCACATTATACCCTAATCAAGGGCAATTAGAATAATTAACAATCAATCTCCTAAACTATACAAGGAAATAACAATTAATCTCCTAATCTATACAAGGGAATAAATCAGCATCAAATCAGAACATTATCTAAGTAGGATCTGATATACAGTTGTGTACAAGCCCTTGGGCTGGGCCTAGTGGGCCTGAGCCGGGCTGGGCCTAGTGGGCCTGAGCCACATTATCTTCTACACCCGAGATCGGAGACGGTCATGAGTTTGGATAACAGATGAGCAATGTTTGCCGAGATCAGGGAGCCATTAATAAGCGTTGAAGTTAGCATAACCTCGGCACTTCGGGAGACGTCCCCACACAATTGCCCCTAGCTTCTGGCCTTACGGAGCTCGCCAGCTCGGTGAGGTCAGGAGCTATAAGACATGATATCCTTCGGGGATAGAGTTCGCCTTGGTTCCGATCGCTGGCGCTTGGCCTTCCTCCGCCGTCGCTCTGAATGACGGGGGTAATAAATGACGCTTGCTAATCAACGCCGAAGACATATTGTCGGCTCTACGTGTCATCTCCTGATTAGTTGTCCAATCGCCTCGATGGCGCATGCGCCGCTTTGTCAAGGACGCATTCAATGATTGAAATGATGTGCGTGGAGCCCCAGAGAGCGTCTAGCACGCGCCTCTAGGGTTTCTGAGGAGGGGATCCCTCCCCCTTCCCCTATTTATAGGGTCATCAAGGTTTCCTTCTTCCCTATTGTCATTCTGAACCGGAGAAGATGAAATCGCTGCGAGAGAACTCTGCCTAAGAAAAGGGGTGCTGCCGAGATCGAGCTCTTGCTAGTCTGTACTCCAGTTCTACCTTAGTAAGTTCATCTTCCCCTGCCTTTTCCCGTAGGTTTTGGTTATAGGGTTTCTTCTTGCTTTTAGATTCGGGTAGAGATGGGTATTTACAGTCATTGGTTAGAGGGTGAGGCGGCGATTGAGGGATTTAGGTCAACATTTAAGACCCCCGCTGACGTCCAAGTCAGGGGGGCTGATCCTAATGGTATCAACCTCCGTGACTTTTCGGGAGGCTGGATGCCTTTTCCGCTGGTGGCTGTGACTGAAGGTGGGGTTCGTTTCCTCCTTCATCCCCTTCTGAGGAGGTGCCTTAGTCAGTGGTGCCTCTGCCCTTACCAGTTGCAGCCCAATGTCTTCAAGATCGTGATGGGCACGGCCAAGCTGAACGAGGTCCTAGGCATCGACCTCGGCGTCTTCGATATTGAGGGCGTCTATGACATATGCAAGTTGGAGATGCCTACTATCTCCGGGCTAAGCCACGTCGGGAGGGCTTTGTTCGCTACCTGGAGGACTCAAGTAAATACGCCGGGGACGATCTTCTGTACGTCTCGGGTAACTGGGAGTTCGGCGTAGCCGACACTAATAGAGCCTATCGGGTCCCCCACCACTTCGGGAATATTCCAAGTAAATACCATCTCCCTTTCTTTGTTCATATTCCATATGCTTTTTCCTTTTCTATCTTGCCGTACTGATATCTCTGCTTGCTGTGCAGCTACTAAGGAGAGAAAGCGGGCTGCTCGATATATCTGGGCGAAGAACGAAACTTGGCTCCGACAAGTCAAGCGGTACAACGATCACGAGGGCAGGGCAGCTTGGTCGCTGTTAGGGTACCAGTCGAAGTACCGTGGATACATAAAGGGCACAACCAAGCCGTGCCGAAAAGGAAGTCCAGACGAAGCTGAGCCCGAGGCCGAGAGGAGGAAGGTGGCCAAGCTCGAGGCTTCCGTGCAGAGGCTGATAGACGATTTCGAGGCCAAGCTTCAGGCTGAATCGAAGAGGGCCGATGAAGCCGAGGCCAGGCTCGAATCTGAGTGCGACACTGTCTTATGTAATGAACGAAAATTCAATATAATTGAAGTTTTCTTTGGCTAATGACTGCGTCATTTTTCTTGTTATGCATGTTTTTTCTTTCCCAACATTTTGCACAAGTGTATGAGCTCGGTAGGGGTAGGTACTTTGTTTTCCCAATATTTTACGCAAGTATGTGAGCTCGGTAAGGGTAGGCGCCGAGCTGCCCCCAGACTAGCCCGAGATTATATTGTTAGGGTTGCTGTCCACCAGTAGGTATGCAAGTAGCGCGCCAGCAATCTAGCATGAGAGTGTCGAGATGCGCTTATCGCACGAAATAGGGCGATCCCTCTGGCTCTTCACCAGGGGCCGTGCTGGCTATCTGGCACGAGGGCCGAGATGCGCTTATCGCACGAAATAGGGCGATCCCTCTGGCTCTTCACCAGGGGCCGTGCTGGCTATCTGACACGAGGGCCGAGATGCGCTTATCGCACGAAATGGAGTGATCCCTCTGGCTCTTCACCAGGGGCCGTACTGGCTATCTGGCACGATGGCCGAGATGTGCTTATTGCACGAAATGGAGTGATCCCTCTGGCTCTTCACCAGTGGCCGTGCTGGCTATCTGGCACGAGGGTCGAGATGCACTTATCTCACGAAATGGAGTGATCCCGCTGGCTCTTCACCAGGGGCCGTGCTGGCTATCTGGCACGAGGGCCGAGATGCGCTTATCGCACGAAATGGAGTTATTTCTGCCGAGTTGGAGAGGGCGAAGTCATTCCTTTGTCGATTTTATTTCCGAAGCTAGGATGACCCTACGTGCTGCTGCCGAACTGGAGAGTGGTGTTTTTGCCGAGGTCTTTGACTTATAAAAAGAAAAGAAGTCTCTGAGAAGAAATCGTCTTCATTGATTTGCACAATCTGAGTATATTTCAAAAGTAAAACTTTTTGCGGTGCGAGGCATTCCACGGTCGCGGGAGTTGCTTTCCATCCATATCCTCAAGTTTGTATGTGGACCGGCCAGTAGTCGAGACTACTTTGAATGGGCCGTGCCAGTTCGGCGCCAGCTTGCCTTGGTTCGGATCCTTGTCCGTTGATAGTGCCTTCTTCAGGACCAGTTCGCCAATGGAGGATTTCCTTTCCCGGACTCTCTGGTTGTAATCTTTCGCCGGCCATTGCTGATAGGCAGCCAAGCGGATGGCCGCTTCTTCTCTGCGCTCTTCGGCCAAGTCCAACTCTAGGGTCAGGTTCTTCTCGTTCTGGCCTTGGTCAAAAAGTTCGGATCTCAGGGTTGGAAGGCCGATCTCGAGCGGGATCACGGCTTCCATCCCATATGCCAAGGAGAACGGTGTTGCCAAAGTGGAGCGCCTCGGGGTAGTCCTATACGCCTATAGGACACTAGGAAGCTCTTCCACCCACCTCTTTTTGGCCCGGTCGAGTCTCTTTTTGAGTCCGTCGAGGACCACTTTGTTGGAGATCTCGGCTTGGCCGTTGCTCTGGGGATAGGCTGGAGTCGAATAATGATTCCTGATACCGAGCTCCTGGCAGAAGTTTTTGAAGAGGCTGGAGTCGAATTGGGTCCCGTTGTCCGAGACCAAGATTCGCGGGATGCCGAACCTCGTGATAATGTTTTTCCATACAAAGTTTTTGGAGTCTCGCTCGGTGATGGAAGACAATGCTTCTGCCTCTATCCATTTGGTGAAGTAATCAGTGGCCACTATCAGCCACCTCTTATTCCCCGGAGCTCGGTGGAGAGGTCCCACGATGTCCAGCCCCCATTGGGCGAAGGGCCATGGGCTGGAGAGCGGGCTTAAATCCTGCGCAGGTTGATGGAGAGTCTGTGAGAACTTCTGGCATTTTTCACACTTCCTGGCGTACATCTGTGCATCCTTCTGCATGTACGGCCACCAGTATCCTTGGCTGATAGCCCGGTATGCCAGTGACCGTCCTCCGATGTGACTCCCGCAGATGCCTTCGTGTATTTCGAAGAGAAAATCTTCAACTCGACTTAGGTGGACGCACTGGAGATAAGGGCCTGTGAACGACTTCCTGTAGAGCTTTCCTTCTGGAGAGAGCCAGAACCGGGCTGCTCTCAGTCTGATCTTGTGAGCTTGACCTTTGTCTTCAGGGAGTTGGTCATCCTTGAGGTATGAGATGATAGGGTCCATCCAACTTGGGCCGAGATCAATGCACATAACTTGCCGAGGTAAACGAAGCTCTATGCTTGGTGATGCCAATGATCCTACTTCCACAGTCCTTTTCCTTCCAGGTTCGACGGCGGAAGCTAGATTGGCGAGCGCGTCGGCGTATGAGTTGGAATCCCTACCGATCTGCCTGACTTTTGCTTCTGGGAATTGAGAGAGGAGCTTCTTGGCGAGGGTCAAGTAGGCCGCCATTCTATTGTCGCGAGCCTGGTAATCTCCGTTGAGCTGACTTGTCATCAACTGCAAGTCGCTGAAGACCACCAGCTGTTGAGCGCCGAGGATCTTGGCACTGTTCAACCCTGTTATCAATGCCTCGTACTCTGCCTCATTGTTCGATGCTTTGAAGTCAAGTGTCAGGGCCTGCTCGATGACTAGTCCTTCTGGAGACTGAAGAACTATGCCAGCGCCGGCCCTCCTGGAGGTAGAGGATCCGTCAACGAAGACCTTCCAAGACGAATCACGGAACGTATTCCGAGATTGGTCGTAATCAGTCCTCGAGACTCCGTCCTCATGCCCTTTGCCCCTAGTTCGGCGTTGAGTGGGCTCGGCTCCGAATTCGGGGAAGTGAACTCCACGATAAAGTCGGCCAAAATTTGCACTTTGATCGCTGTCCTCGGTTGGTACTGGATGTCGTACTATCTCAACTCCACTGCCCATCTCAAAACTCGTCTGGAGAAATCAGCTTTCCGGAAGACAGACTTGAGCTGGTGCTCTGTGACCACCACTATAGTGTGGGTCTGGAAGTAGTGCGATAGTTTACGAGAGGCACTGACGATGGCTAGTGCGAGCTTTTCCATCTATAGGTATATGGTCTCGGCATCAAGGAGGATCTTGCTCGTGTAGTAAATGGGCTTCTGTTGCCCGTCTTCTTCTCTGACTAGGACCGAGCTCACAGCATGATCCGAGACCGCCAAGTATAAGTACAGCGCTTCTCCTTTCTTCTGGGTTGATAGCAATGGGGGTGAGGCTAGGTAAGCTTTGAGCTCTTGGAGAGCCGAGTCGTACTCCATGGTCCATTCGAACTTCAAGTTCTTCTTCAGTAGCTGAAAGAAGGGACGGCATTTGTCGGAGGACTTGCCGATGAAGCGGTTGAGCGCGGCAGCCATGCCAGTGAGCCTCTGGACCTGCTTCATCGTCGACAGGCTTTGGATGCCCAGGATTTCCGAAATCTGATCTGGGTTTGCCTCGATGCCCCGTCTCGTGACTAGGCTTCCAAGGAACTTGCCGGAGCCGACTCCGAAGGCACACTTGGAGGCGTTCAGCTTCAATCTGAACCTCTGGAGGACGTCGGACACCTGGCCGAGGTCCGTCAGGTGGTCTTGGGACTGTTTGGACTTGACGACCATGTCATTGATGTAGACTTCCACCGTTTTGCCAAGCTAGCCTCGGAACATCTTGGTGACCAACATCTGGTAGGTCGCTCCTGCATTTTTCAATCCGAAAGGCATCACCTTGTAGTAGTAGATCCCCCTGGGAGTGAGAAACGCCATTTTCTCCTCGTCCGGCCCATACATTAGTATCTGGTGATAGTCGCAGTAGGCGTCAAGGAAGCTCATTCGGTTGTGGCCGGCGGTGGCATCAATCATTTGGTCGATCTTTGGGAGTGAAAAGCAGTCTTTGGGGTATGCCCTGTTAAGGTCAGTGAAGTCGATGCAGACTCTCCACTTCCCAGTCTTCTTCTTCACCACTATGGTGTTTGCCAACCATGTCGGATACTAGACCTCCCTGATGGCGCCTGCTTCCAGCAATTTCCCCATTTCCTCGACCACGGCTGCCGACTGCTCTATTCCCGACCTGCGCGCCTTCTGCACCACAGGCTTGAATTGGGGGTCCACATTCAGCTTGTGGCTCATGATCTCGGGGTCTACGCCAGGCATCTTTTGCGGGGTCCAAGCAAAGACCTCTCTGTTTTGCAACAGGAAGCTAAGCAGTTCTGACATCTCAAGTTCAGTGAGTTGACTCCCAAGCAGGAAGTACCTCTTGGGGTCATTGGGGTTGATCCTGACTTCAGTAAGATCTTCAATGCTCTTCTCTTCTGGGTCGTGACCAACTTTATCCAGTTCGGCCTCCAGTTCGGCCATGTGTACTCGCTTCGGCTCCTCCTCTCCGGGCGCGACGGCCATCATGCACCGTCTGGCCATCTGCTGGTCGCCCTTGACCGTGATCACCTCGAGCTTCCCGTCCCTTTCCAAAGGGAACTTGAGCTTCTGATGGTAGGAGGAGGGAACAGCTTCTATCTGATGCAACCAAGTCCTCCCCACTATAACGTTGTAGGGGGACGGCGCATCCACGATGAGGAAGTCAGCCATCACTGAGGCGCCTTCGACTTGGACTCTGAGGGAGACTCTTCCCTTTGGGTATACGGGCTTTGCGCTGAACCCTATCAGGGGAGTACGCGCTTCTTGTAGATCTTCCTCGGTGAGCCCCATCTTTGTAAAGCAGTCAAAGTAAAGGATCTCGGATGAACTGCCGGGGTCGACGAGAATCCTCTGCACCTTGCAGCTTTTTAGCTTCAGGGTCACAATCAACGGGTCGTTGTGGGGGAGCTGGACTCCCTCAAGGTCCTCATTTGAGAACCAGATCTTCTGCCTTTCCTTCCGCGCCTTCTTAGAGGCAG
This sequence comes from Litsea cubeba, assembly GCA_012931725.1. Taxonomy (NCBI): domain Eukaryota; kingdom Viridiplantae; phylum Streptophyta; class Magnoliopsida; order Laurales; family Lauraceae; genus Litsea; species Litsea cubeba. The sequence goes on along the minus strand of CM022948.1, from coordinate 47,599,119 downwards.
GTTCGAGCTCGGCCGTCATCACCTGTTTCCCATGGGAGGCCCTCCTGGCCTCGGCACGGGCCTAGTTGCCCCCCCATCTTAGCGGGGGCCAGGTGAATGACATTTATGATCCTCTCCGACTCCTCGCTGTCTGGATTCTCCTCCGCTCGGTGCCGAGGTCGTTCGTTGCCCCTGCTGTCAGCTCCCTTGATGTACTCCTTTAAGTGCCCATCCTTGACGAGCCTCTCAAGATGGGATTTGAGAGTAAAGCAGTCCTCAGTTTGATGCCCGTTCTGCTTGTGGTAAGCGCAGAACCTATTTTGGTCTCTCCTGGAGGAGTCGCCCTGCATGGGCTGTGGCCACTTAAAGTATGGCCTCCCCTGGATCTTGTCCAGTATCTTGTCGATCGGCTCTCTGAAGACCATATAGACTGTCTCCTGCGAGGTGTAGGACGGTTTGGATCTCTTGCCTCCTCCCGAGGCGTGAGTCTGGGCCGACGCCGGGCTGCCCGAATGATGATCTCGGCTCGTCTCTTCTCTGCGGAATGCCTTATTGTCCCTGTTAGAGGGCCGATCCTCTTGCCGAGACCGGTCTCGCCGCCACTGACTGTCCTCCTGTCGCGGCCGCTCCTCCTGCCGCGATCGACTCACTAGTCGAGACCGGTTCTTTGTGACGCCGAAACTCTCATTGGCCCGCACTTTGTCTTCTTCTTGCTCAATATACTTGTTCACCCTGGCCATCAGGGCTGTCACGGAGGGCACGGGATTTCGAACGAGCTTTTTCTGGAGCTCACATCCTGGTAGGAGAGTGTGCTGGAAGGATCTGATTGCCACCTCTTCGAAAGAGTGGTCGACTTGGCTGTACACCGTCCAAAACCTCTTTGCGAATTGGGTGACGCTCTCATTCCACCTCATTCTGAGGGCCATGATATCTCTGTCAGTCTTCGGGATGACTCTGTGCTCCTGGAACTTTCCCAAGAAGGAATCCCGCAACTGGCGCCAGCTCATGATCGATCCCTCCGGGAGTGCGTAAAACCAATTGAGGGGGAGATCTCCCAGGCTGGAAGAGAAGACCCTGCAGTTGAGGTGTCCGACGTCCCCCAAAACGGACAGCTTTTGGGTAAAGTGCCGGAGATGCGCTGCCGGGTCTGAGGTTCCGTCATAGAGGATGAACCTCGGAACTCTGAACTTCTTCGGGAGGGGATACTCAGGAGAAGGGGGACGAGTCGAGGCCGGCAAAGTCGGGGACGTCCGGCTAGTCCTGAGCGAATCCGGCCTTCCCCATATTGCGTTGGATTGCCTGTTTGACCAGCTGGTCAATTAGCGCCTTCTGATCACCAACTTCTTATTTCGGCGTCAACCTCCTCTCAGTGTGATTATTGCAGGAGCTCTCAGCGCGACTCCGTTCGCGACTTTTATCGTTCAAGTGCTCTCTTAAGTCTCTGTCGGTAACAGGATCCTTTCTGCCTTTGGGGTTATCGCCCACGGGGGCTGTCCCCTTCTCTCGGAGCTGCTGTCTGAGCTGGCGGATCAGGTCGTCCTTCTCCTGGATGACAAGGTTCTAAGCCCTGATTGCCGCCTGGGCGGGGTTGCCTCTGTCGTCTTCATAGTTGGTCCGGCGGTCGGACCGGCGTGATCCCTCCGCCGCCGGGCTTTTGCCCTTCGAAAGACGCTCCTGCATGGGAGCATTTCGCCGTGGTGGGTTCGCCACCTCTAATGGAGACGACGCAGACTCGGTGTGGTAGCTTTCCACGACTGCGGCCTCCTCTCTTCGTTGGGTCCTTCTGGATGGGATATGAACGGCAATGGTCTAGGAAGAACCAGTGGCCCTAGAGGAAGGGACTTCAGATGCTCTCCACCTCTCTTGTTTCTCGGAGCCATGGCGACTGGAAAGATCTTAGGTTTGGGTTATTACTTTCCCACAGACGGCGCCAATTGTAAGTGCCTAAAAATTACGGGCTTGGAATCAGGGATTAGGACCCCTGTTTTAGAAAGTCTCGACGAAGATTGACGTGGCTCCGACCGGACCTGAAAAAGGAAGAGAGGAAGCAAGTCAGAGGACCTTGGCTGTGGGCAGCACAAGGCTCTCCGATGCCTAAGTCAGTAAATGGTCTGAGCAGTAGGGCAGAGATAAGGGAGAAGAGAGACAGAGTAACAGCTCTCTAGTTGTGGTGTGCATACCTGTAATGGAGATGGAGCTTCTATTTATAGGTGAGGGGGTTGACTTGCATGGGCGAGCCCCATGATGGGTTTTGCCACTCGAGTGGCCTTGTCCACTCAGCACATACTTCATTAAATGGCAGTCCGATCAGCTCATTGCGCATTAAATGCAGGTCTAATCGGGCCTTACCTCATCTGACTTTTGGGCCTAGTCCCATCAGGCCTGGCTTGAGGCCATCTTTGATGGGACGTGGCTACTGGATGCCACGCTGTCAGGGATAAGAGGTGGCCATGATGGCTTTGTCAGTTCCAGCTGGACACTCTTGAGAGAACAGCTGTTACCGCTCATCTCGGCTAAGGTGCTGGCTCTGGCGCCGAACTGAGTAGCCGAAGTGGAGGCTTTGTATTGAGGTCGGGGTGCCCGAGACCAGAGACGGTCATGAGTTCGGATAACAGATGAGCAGCGTTTGCCGAGATCAGCGCGCCATTAATGGGCATAAGCGTTGAAGTTAGCATAACCTCGGCACTTCAGGAGACGTCCCCACACAGAAAGAAACAAAAAAAAAAAAAAGAAAAGGGTAGCTTCGGATTGGAGTCGGGGGTCAAAGGTGAAGATATATAGGGGACGATCAAATCTATGCCTTTGGTAGGGAATATTCCCACACTTAGATCTATTCTGTTAATAGAACTTTTAGAATGGGGCTATTTTATATATATATATATATATATATATATGTCTTTAGGAAGCAGTCTCAATGGTACCAAAGTGGGGCTCACATAACGGAAACTTGAGCCATTCAAAATCAACACTCACCCTATTCTTGGGATGTCCTAAGAATTTATTGTGAAATGAGTTGGTCTCACGAAAAGATTGGACATATCATTGATAATATGTTAGCACAATCTTATGCATTATTAATTTTATTAAATAATCACATTATCAATGATATACTCAATCTTGTGCCGGAACCTAACATTCGAGGACATCACACAATCAGAGTGAGTGCTCATTTGGGCCGCTTGGATTTTCATTAGGTGGGCTCAATTATTAGTTCACTAATTCCATTTACAGGAAGCATGTGGGAGATCACTCAGAAGATTCAGAATGTGGCTAAATCTTGACCAAACGACGAATATGAACCGGGTTCAAAACTGAACGAACCACCTACAAGGTACAAAGAGATGTGGAACCAATGACTAATGATTCAAAAACTCATTTCCCGTCACCGCTCTCACGCACCAGATTCACTTGTAAGAGAATATATAAAGAGAGAGAGAGAGAGATAGTTGCATCACATGTCACCATCAAACAATAGAACTTTGGTAAATTTTATAAAACCATGAATTTTTGGTCCATTTTCACAAAAGGACATTAAGAATGGGTTATTTCAAAACAATATAAAAGTCTTTCAAAACGGTCCACTAAAACGGTCCACTCCGATATTTTCTTGACAAAAAGAACTGATTCATGGCAGTTACTTAATTGCTCAAAATTTCAAATATATTATTAACTCGACTTTGAGAGGAGTTGACTTTCAGATGATTGTCTTCTAACTTCTAAGCTCTCAACTTGATGAAATGGATGCATGATGTCTTGCTAGATATTGCAATGCTGGCAGTTATCATGGGTTTTTTTTTTTTTCCCCGTTTTTTGTTTTTATGCTACGTTTTTTGTTTTTGTGCTAGATGGATGAGTAGTACACAACGTGAGACAACCTAGAGTCCTGTGCATTGGAGTCTGAATCGGTGAATCCCCGGTTTCGACCCATCCCCACTTGCCACGTGGCAAATTTGTCCCCTCGATTATGACCCTCTCCTAGATTGAATAAAAGAAAATGGCAGGATTTTTCTTGCAAATGGAAAAAAATTGAGTCTTCTCTAGCCCTCTCATCACATAGTAAATTGGAGAAGAGGCCTCCTTCCGTCCGCATCAGGCTGCAACAGATACCCTCCGGTGATTTCTGCGAGGCAAAATTAAGAGCAAAATCCGAACCAGCCGTCTGGATTCTCTATATTTTTTTTTTTATTTTAACGCATCATTTTACTATGAACATGATGCTAATTCTATGAAACCTTTGAAATAAGTGGTATGAGCAAGATAAAGCATCAACATGAGAGTATTCTTATTTTGAAACTCATGATAGTAAATTCAAAGCATAGGCATATCTTGGAGTTATTTATTTGCACCCATTTACATATGTAAATGGCGTGTAATACTTATGCAATTGAATGTTTGTTTACACTCATTTACGCATGTAAATGATTCACATATACAAATTTTGGTGGATAAATGAGCGACTTTTCGTGTTAAAATAATCACACCTCAGACCCTATTAAAATTAGTTACATATGGATCCTTTGGGTGCCAAAGCAGTATAGTGCATGTTCATCTCCTAGGTAGGTTGATAGTAATTTTTTTCTCCCTTTTCATCTATTTATTGAAATGGGCCTACCCAAATGGGTCCATTTCTTTGCCACAAATTAGAATCTATGTACTTGAATAGGCGCATTTGCTTGCTTTAAATTTGATACATGAGATCATTACGAAATGAAACAGCGTGTAAATTGCATGGAATTAGTTTTATTGTCAAATGGACATGTTTATCTAAATGGAATGAGCCTTTTTATTTGCATGGAATTGGAATACAGAAGAAATAATTAATTAAAATAAGTGGGTGTATTTTCATAAAATTGAAACACGTTTGAACTAATTGATTTTCAAGTCATCGACAAACTTTAAAATTCTCTACCCAACCTCTCGCATTAATTATGCCAGCAACAAACATCCAACATAAATGTTGGGTAGATACCTGTCAAAGAGGACGGAGGTGGGTGGAATTATGGGATTGGTTCTTGTCATATCCAGCTAAGTCAAGATAGTAATGAAAAGAAATAGACCCAAATGAGATTGCTTCTTGCATCTGCAACTAAAAGTCAAGATAGTAATGGAACTTATCATGTCATCTTGGTCGATTGAAGTTGTTTATAGGAAAATTCCAAATTCTATGTTTTCTTTTTTTTTTTTTTCTTTCTTGTATATGGAGGAACTGTAAACTATCTTAGTCAGTGTAAGTCCTAGGGATCATCACTAGGGTGCTCCACATTAGAATAACCTTTCTGTGCTCCTCTAGTGTAGGCCAATTTTTGTACAAACGTGTACTCCATGCCTGAGGACATTCCACAATAGTATGACCTTCGTGTGCTCCTCTAGTGTTTAGATGAAATGATCACTACCACTTGGGTTGTCTCGTGGTTCTCCCAAATTCTATGTATTTTTATAGCACTTTAATATACTCATATGGGAACTGGTTAAAATATCTGCAGTGAAGTCAGACTCATCAAGCAATAATGTTGGGTAGAGACCTTTCTCGTAAGAGGATGGAGGTGGACCTAATTATGGGATTGGTCCTTGTCATCTGCAACTAAATCAAGATAGTACTGCAAAGAAGTAGACCCTAGGGTGGGCCTCTAAGGTTTTAAAAAATTTTAACCCACTTGATGCAGGGATCAATTATTCAGAAGGCTATAAAATCCAATTCAAGAAGTAAACCCTCAATCTCAGTTATCATGATCAGTAAATACAATCTATCTAAAAGATAGAATCAGCAACTAATAAGCATCCATAATAATCTACAGCATGCAAGGAAGTGGATTATACCTTTGGAGCTTGGTTGTGCTCTAATGGAAAAGTTGCGTCTTTCTTTGATGATGAAACCCTTTCACTAATCAAATAGGGATCTCCAAGACCTCTTGATCTTCCACGCTATGACCCGTATCAGATTCTCCTTTTTCTCAAGAAGATGGTGGGATCTCCAAGAGAAAACTACTAGGAACTCTAAGGAGGAATTAGAAAGAGAACTAGAAGAGGGAGAGGAGAAAGAGCATGTGCAACTCTTGCACAAGGGGGCCTTAGGCGTGAATCCCAATGCTATGGAGCATTGTTGGAAGTCCAGCCCTCCTCTCCTCTATTTATAGCTTTTGCAAGCCCCGTTTACTAATTTCCATTAGAAGTCTTACTTCCAAATAATTAGTAACTATCTCTTCTTAATTAAAATAGAAGTCTTACTTCCATTAATTAATTAGTAACTTACCATATCATAATTAGAAGTCTCACTTCAAATATGATTAGTAATTTTCTAATTCCTTTCTAATTAAAATAGAAGTCTCACTTCTACTAAAATTAGTAAGTCTACTATTACCATTATTAGAAGTCTCACTTCAAATAGAAATAGTAACTTTCCTTTTAGAGTTCAACTAGAATTAGATACTTTCTAATAATTGGGCTAGCGTAGGGACCACTAGGGATTCCTTAGAAAGCTGGCTCCAACTGGGACACGCGACCCCACATCTCATGTGTAATCCGGGCCCACAGTTAATTGCAAATAACTCCACTATATAAATGCAATTGAACTCCGATCTTACGAATATTACATAGAAGACCCTAAACTTCCACATTACCACAAGTAGGCCCCTCTATCAATATCCATGGATCAATTGGACCTGTCTTCCAAACTAGATCCATATCTTATTATCCTTGAGCCCCAATTAATTATAATGATCATAGGTACCTTTCCAATTAACTCTTAATCGGAATGGGTGCGCACTTACCAACGATAAATCCATTAATTGGCACAAGGGGATATTAGAAATAGATTCCATCTTGATCATTGAATGTTCTCACAACTCTACTACCACGTACCCAAATCACCGAGGTGTTGACCTACAGTTGGCCTCACTCATTGGTGACTCAAAGCAAATGAATAGATAAAAACTTGAGTTCATTAATGTCTCAAGATTGAGAACCTATTGCTAGGGAATTATGAGAGCAGACCTTAAAGTAAAGACAATGTTTATAAGGTGCTTCTCATGGTCCTTCAATACATCCAATGTACCAGCGCTATGATCCAGAATCTTATATTCTGATGATCGATACAAATCATACTATCTCATAGTGATCAAAGTGCTGCAACCTTGTCAGTATGAGATGTCCAGTCTCATCACTGGTTGTGAAGATATTTAAGTATAAGATTTGTCACACATGTCTCCCGTATGTGGATCTCATCCATACACATGTGTTACATCTAATATACTTGTGGACTCCGGTTCATCTCATGAACCATCATGTCATTCATATTGGTTATGTGCATATATATAATAAATCACAATTCATCTTATGAAAGAAAAATATGAATATACTGATAAATAAATAAATTAAATAATTTATTATATCATTTACTGGATTGAGTCCATAAAACTAACAAATAGGACCTCCTTTCGTGCTCTGCCAGTGTATGCTTGCTGTTGTAAAGAATTGTGTTAGAATATTGAAGTCGGACCTTAAAAGTCAACAAAAGAGGCTGAAGAAAACGTTGCTGCCAGATTGAATAAAAAAAAGTGACAGACGGCTGTCAAAATCGTGCCCGAGGCAGAGACATGCCTCAGTAGAGCAGAGGTCTAGTTCGTTCCGGACTGTAAGAAGAAGTTTGAGAAAACTCTTTTTTTCTAAGTGGATAATTACAAAGAGTCTTAAGCACGAATTAGGAGTTATAAATTGGGCGTTTCTCACAACCCAAAAGAAGACAGATCATCTCTCAAGTTCTGAATTAGTGATCTAATTGAGAGAAATATTCTCTAGAGATTTTTGAAGAATTGTGCTGCCAAGTACTCTAGAGAGCCAGGTTCTTCTGCATCCTTTGTAGAAGATCATCTTTTTGCGTAGAAGATTTGAGGAGTCAAGCGCTGGATTGAGTCTGTTGCAATCAACGGTGTGATGTCGTTGAAGCATGATGCGACACAAGGTAACTTCAGTCTTTAGATAGGGGATATCTATGGAAGAAATCTAAGTTTCTTGTAATTGCGAGATTCATAGTGTGTGATTAGATCCAGTTCGGATCGGTGGTTTTTCACCCGGTTAGGGTTTTCTATCTTAAATTTGGTGTCCTTGTGGTGTGTGCCTGTGGTTTTATTTTCGCTGCGTTGATTATTATTTTTTGCACACTAGTGGGTTGATTTATTGAGCGGAGCAATCTAGAGATCTCGAACCCTAAATCTTCAAATTGTACTCCATGCCAGAGGATACTCCACCTCATTCATGTGTTTTATAAGTGATTAATTTGATTTGAGCCTACCTCCTATATGAGCAAAATTTGACGCAGGCTCATTCAAATGAGGTGATTTATTTCACTACAACAACTTGCACTTTTAGTGACGTTTTTTGGCGACACTATTATGAATTCATCGGTAAAGAGTATTATTTACCAACGTATATAATTTCGTCATTGAAAATTTAAGACCCCGATCCCTAGTTCTCTTTTTTAGTGTTTTCTTAGTTGTGGATTTTCTTTTTAAGTGAGTTTGAATAGATTTTTCATAGTTTTGGAGAGTTTTGAGGACCGTTGACTTTGGTTTGACTTTGCCTGTGTGATTTGTGTTTTTGTGAAAACTTATTCTTGATTTCGAGAATTTCTAATTTTTACTCCTTTTGATTTGTATTATTGATCTCAATAACTTTTATGTTTCGTCCATTTGAATTTGAAACTCAAAAATCACAATTTTCAGCAAAAAGGGTAAAACAGGTTTTTCACCTAGAAATCTGTGCATGAATTTCAATGTTTGCAAAATCATGTAAAAATTGTATTTTTGGAAACTAGATATTTCGACAATCATTTTTCCCTCTTTCGTCGATCTTGTCCGGGACCTACAAGTCAGTGATCCAACCATGTCAAGATTTGGGACCCATGGGGCCCACAACCCACTTAAGTTTTAAACCCACGATGAGTCACTCTTCTTCTCCATTTCGTTCCCTACAACTGAACCAGAGAGAGAGCTCTCTTCCCAGCCACCTTCTCTCCTTTGCATGTCACTGATTTCCAGCCCAAAAGAGAGAATGGATCACACATTCCTCTTCCTCATCTTCTTGGCTTTCTAAAGAACTTATTTTTGAAGAAATCTCAGCTGGACAGTCTTCTTCTCCAAGCATTTCTTGCTGATTTCTGCACTTACAGGTTAGGTTTGGTTCCTTCCTTCCAGCCATGGGTTCTCTAGACCCTTGGGAAACTTTCTATCATGCATGCAAGGAGGTTCCATGGGAATCCTTTTTTATTTCAAAATCTGAGATTTCTTTTGAATGATTTCCATGGATTTCTCTAGCTTGGAGTTGAGCTTGGGAGGAGTGTTTGCTTGGAGCTTTTTAGAACCCTATAGAGTGTGAGACAAGTGAATTAATGGATTGGAACGCATGCTTTTGAATCTTGTTTATTTATAAGCTCTGATTTGAAATATTAATTCATTTTAAATGATTAGCTTAGTCATAAAAATTCTGATTTCCAGGAGTTTTATAACATTGGGTTTATGTTCAGTCCATCTGTATGATTTTGTTGGTATTAGAATGAAAATCTCTGATTTTATTAAGGACTTCTCAATGTGAGATTTCAGCTCAGATCTTCACATTTATCTTACGATTAATCTCTAACTTTCATGCTGAATTCATAAATGGGATGAGGTGATTCAGTTTAGTATTGATTGATTTATGGTTTTGCTATGAAATAATTCAGTTTTTTATGCTATAGATTGATGATTTGGTGAAGGAGGGAAGAAGGTTTCAAAAGAAATGCAAAAAGGAAGATAAAACAGTGCATAAGTGCACTTCTGACGGGCCAGCCAGAGAGCAGGCTCGCTTTAGCGAACCCACTCCCTGGGAGGGTCCGCTCGAGTGGACCCAAGCCCACTCGAGCGGGCCCAGTCCCTGTCCCAAGGACTTTTAATGGGCTGTTTGCTGCCCCTTTTAAATTTTTATGAGCCCAGCCACTGGCCAATTGGAATTCTGGCCTATTTTTACTGAATTTCTGAATTGTTTGGAGGGCTGTTGATGTCCTATTTAACTTGGATGAGCTGAATACTATTTTCTCTCACTAATGGATGTTTGATTTAATCCAAGACTTATTTGGAAGGAGGAATGAAAAGTCTAAAACACATGTGATCTTGAAATTAATGAAGAGAATGGAGGGGTTTTCTACTCCAATCACTTGTAGACCATTCTTAGTCGAAGTGTACATCTTGATCATATCCTTAATGTCGTTTAAAATATTGAGCACCATCTAAATGAATGATCGACATTGGATTTCAAAGTATATATGATTGGACGATTATGGTCTCAAGGTATTGATGTTAAATTATGATTTATGAACCAAACTCTCGTCTTGTGAATTGTATTGATTTGAAGATAAATGTTTTCCAAGGTTTTTATTTAAATCCGCGAGGCAAGATGGGGCTAGAGCTATGTAGTGTGAGCACATGAGCCAAAGAGAATAAGCATGTGTGTTTTGGGAAATCATCGAATGAATTGTGCTTTTACACACATCGAGTAAGGACTACTATGTTTTTTAAAAACAAAACCTTGAGGCAAGATGGGGCCAGAGCTATGTAGTGTGAGCCCATGAGCCAAAAGAAAATAAGCGTGCGTGTACTTGATATAGAGTGAGTAGTTCCTGAATTTTGAAGTGTCAAACATTGTTTTGGAAATGTGTATTTTTAGTGTCGGCTCCACTCAGCTTGGACGACTATTGCCGGTCTGATCAACCGCCTTGGGTCCTTAAATCTTGTACCAACTGGGATTGGTAAATACGTACATTCATGCTTGCTTGTTCAGCCCGTTCCACGTCGGGACTCGAGTGCAATCCTCAGTTTATTGAGCTACTGCAATTTATGTTATATTATGTTAGTGTCTCCCTTCACCTTTGTGTGACGGAGGCTCACGAGTGTCTCCCTTCACCTTTATGTGACGGAGGCCCATGAGTGCTCTCGTCACTTCGTGTGACGGAGAATGGAGCTACATGTGGATGCCAAAGTATTATTTTTTTAAGGGTTATCTTGACTTATGAATGGATCTTATAAATGATAATATTTTCATCGAAATGCTCGATTTGTAAATGATTTTATAAATGATACTGTCACCAAAATATTTTGTTTTACGTGATTCATGAAAGGATCTTATAAAAGATATTGGCATCAAACACTTTATTTTATGCAATTTCTCTTATGAATGATATTGTCATTAAAATATTTTGTTTTATGCAACTTCTCTTTATTGTATATACTATTTTAATCATTTCAAAACTATTAATGTATAGCATGATTGTACTTCATTCTTTTGCCTGCCAGACCGTCGTGTCTGACCCTTTCGTTTTGGTGCTTAGGTCCAGGTTTTCGTTGCCCTTGAGTAGGAGCACGAAGTGGCAGCTGTAGAGCAGCCGGTTGAGTGAGAGTGGTTGTCCAACGATGTCATTTAGATGTCGGATTGGGTCTTGAGATACTAAATATTGTTGGGGGTGATCTCTTATTTTGTTGGATGGTTTTTATGAACCTTTTGCTTTGGGATTCTAATTAATACACTTTTGTAATTTTGTAACTTAAATATATGTGGGAAATGAATTGTCATGTTACTGCCAGCTCAATATTTATGGTTCTTGATTTATTCCATTCTGATTATGAGCCTTGATTTAATGGCTTTATGTTAATGGTAGAGTGCGACACAGATTCCGAGGGTCATGGGTTCCGAGTCGCAACGCCACATTTTCAGCTTCCGCAAAATATTCAATTTGTGATGGAATTTTGTTATCCTCACACACGCAGATCCTGGGGAAAAGCAAAGATTTTAATTAACCCCAAAAATCACGCCTCCGAAATCCGACTGCTCCAGGATCCCGGTTATGGGGCGGGATAGAAAATCAGCCTTTTATCGACGTTTTATATAAAACGTCGGTCAAAGGTTAATTTTTAGCGATGTTTTACTAAAAACCGTCGGCAAAGTTCAATTTTAGGGTATTTTTTTTTTCTTTTTTTCTTTTGCCGACGAAAATAAACGTCGGTAAAACGCTTTTTATTTTTTATTTATTTTGCCTTTTTATTTTACCAACAAAAAAAAAAAACTTTGGTAAAAGTGCTTATTTTTATTTTTTGTTTATTTCTCTTTTTTCTTTTGCCGACGAAAATAAACGTTGGTAAAACTCTTTTTATTTTTTATTGATTTTTCTTTTTTTTTACCGGCGAACAAAAACGTCGGTAAAAGTGTTTATTTTATTTTTTGTTTATTTCTTTTACCGACGAAAATAAACGTCGGTAAAACTCTTTTTATTTTTTATTTTTTTTTCTTTTTTATTTTACCGTCGAAAAAAATGTCGGTAAAAGTGTTTATTTTATTTATTTTCTTTTATTTTCTTTTTTTTTTACCGACAAAAATAAACGTCGGTAAATTTTCCACTTATTTTTTCCCTCTCCCGGCCTCCAAAAAGCCCTCTTCTCTCTCTCTCTCGATCTGCTCTTCTCTCTCTCTCTCTCTCTCTCTCTCTCTCTCTCTTATTAAAGAAAAACCCCGCTCTCTATTTTAATCTTTTGGGCGATAGATAGTCCCGGGTTTTACGTGATGGTGCTGGGCCATTCAGCGCCCAGTCCTGGGCGTTAGGTCAAAATGGCTGGGGACCTGGGGTACTTTTCCCCCTTTTCATTTTTCATTCCTCTTTCCCTGTCTTTCGTTTCTTTCTTTCTTTTGCGTTTTTCAAATGAGGCGCAGGGGAGAGTAGGGAGAGTGAAAGCATAGGAGAGGAGGGAGGAGAGTGAGAGAGAGGGAAAGGAGGTGGATCAGACAAGGAACAGCGCTCGGGTCTTTAGTCGCCCAGGTATGTGAATCCCGCCCCTTTCTTCCAGTTTCCATTCTCTCTTTTCTTTCTTTTTTTTTGGTTTGTGAAATGTTGCTGAAATGGGGATCTTGGGTTCGGCTTTGGCCATGGGTGCCTATGAAAATGATAGGCGTTTTGGATTTCGAATGGTGGATGGGGCCGGCCTTGGCTATGGGATGAAAATCCCAACTTCTAGTCTCATTATGGGTGGCTGCACAGTGGACAATAATGGCAACAAAAGGGTTTGGTCACTGTGAGCAAGGTTTGGGGATTCCATGTGATTTAGTGATTCTTGAAGAGATCTGTTGGTGGGGCTTAACTCATTGGCTGTTTGGGCCAATTGGGATGAATTGGTGTGGCTTTGATTAACTTTGTTTTCTTTAAATTTATCAAAGAATATAATGGCATAGTAGGACAATTTCATATTCTATGTCATTCTGAACCCTTTTGTATTTCCAAATTTTGTTGTTGAAATTAACTTCGTTTTCTTTAAATTTATCAGAGAATACCCTTGAGTCTTGAATAGATACCCATGTTCAGGTTTATTGTGGATCTCTCCTCTTGAATTTACTTTTGGATGCAGCTTTTGTATTTGTGATTGGTGCTAAGTATGCAGAGGCGGACACAGGATTTTTATTTAGGTGGGGCTAAACCTTTGCTAGAATTTTCTCATATCAATAATAACAAAAGAAAAAATGTATTTCATGTAAGTAGATGCAAAATATTTAACTATATCAACTTAATATATTTCTTGTTTGAAATGAGGAGTATTCATTTATCCAAAATTTACAGTATAAGAGAAGTATACTGAAAACAAAAAAGTCTCCCAAAAAAATGATTGCAAACCCCAAAAAATTCGGGATCAACCCGAAGAAAGAAGTACTTATTAATGATTGGACATCAACTAACATACACTTCTCTCATCAAACGTCATCTGAACCCCAAAATAAAGTTTTTTACAATTGCCCTCTACGACTCTTCATGTTTTGAAAGTGTTGCATGATTGTCTCATCATCAATGCTATTGAATATGTCCTTTTCGATATACACAAGCAAACAATCATTCATCCACTCATCTTCCATTCGATTGCGCAGTCGATTTTTAACGATTTTCATAGCAGAAAATACCGTCTCAACAGTAGCAGTGGCAACTGGTAAGGTTAGTGCTAATTTCAAGAGCAAATATATTAAAGGATATGCAATGTCCCTTTTTGTTTTAACCATCTTCTGATCAAGGGCGTTAATTCCTTTCACTCCAAAAAACTTACTATTGGTGCGCATATCAGTGATATAAGTCGAAAGCTGACTATCAAGTCTCACCCAATCTAAGTCCGAAAAGTCATTTGGATATAATTGAGAGAGCCAGATCAATTTTTTCTCATCGAAAGCAGAGAATGAATTACTTGGATCCAAACATGCCACACAAAGAAGCAACTCGGTATTCACCACATTAAAGTGGCGGTTGAGCTCTTGAAGTTGCAAATCAATTAGTAACATAGAATATGTCGACTCGAAAATGATGGATATTTGTCAATTCAGCTTTACGTCGTGATCGCCTTCGTCCAACAAACATACCATTCATATTGGGAATGATGATTTCATATTTATCACAAAATGAATGAACTTCAAATAGGAGAGAATCCCACCCATCGTCTCTCATCATCTGCAGTCGTTGCTTCGACACTCTCACTCGTTCAATGGCAGTGAAAATATTTTGATCTTTTCGCTGCAATAACTTTGATAATTCATTGGTGATCCCCCAATATATCTCTCATCAAATGCAATTTAAATGTGATGAGTGTTAAATATTGCATATTTTACTCCTCATTAGTTCGGGTTTTATCAGCATCTCATATGCATATCATTTGCTTTACACAGAGATTTTATCATTCTATCACATTAAACGGATTATCGGATTATCATGTATAAATCCGATTATTTATAGCGCATTTTTATGTAATTTCTCTTGTGTAGGTGGACCCCGCAACTACCCCAACCTTCCGGCTAATGTCCCAAGGCATCAGTAGTGTTGAAGAATTCCAAAATAAGATGAGAAGAAGTCATTTCCAATACAAAGGAATGGTTGGTGTATTGGTTAGAGCTTTGGTTGGTATGAAATAGGTTATGGGTTCAAAACCCAAAAATTACATTTTTTTTTACATTAAAAAATATTTCATCCAACTCTAACCTTCCAATCAAAAGCCTTCAAGTTGCAACCAATCAAATGGAAGCAATCATTGCGAATGAAAATGAGCCAATCAAATGTCTTTAAAGTTTCTATAAATTGGAATGTTGTTGTAGAGAAGAAGGAGATCTTTTGGCAATTTAGTCTTTTAGCAATTTTATTTTACCTTCTCTATACTTTTAGATTGTAATTAGGAGCTTCTTTGTAACTAATCTAGAGAGAGTGTGTAATTGAAGTTCATTAATGAAGATTTGGAGCTCTTTCTTGATGTTTAGTGGCTAAAGCTCTTGGATTAGGCTCTCCTTTTGAAGCTAAGTAATGTGATTAGTTCAATTACATGCATATTTTAGTTTAAATTCCCTACTTGACCTTAATTGATTAGTTGATTTTAGATCTAGTTGTGCTAATCTCTCTCATTTTTCATGCTCTATCTCTACACTTGATGCTCGAATAATCTCAATTGATGCTTTGTAGTTGGATTAAGTTCTCTCACATAGCATGCTCTAGAGCCCTTATCTTTGATCTTTTGTAGCTTGATTTTGATGATTTATTGTTAGGGAATGATGATCTAAGATCTTGGCCTTTGATTTTCTTTTATTTTGATATTCATTGTTATATCATCCAATCCAATTAGGCAAGAGATTGCTAATTGGATTGTAGATTTGGGAGTTGAATTAGAACATGCATCGTTTGAATTAATTACATACTTAGTGGATTTTGGATTGCCTAATCTTTTATCTTGATTGTTATTAATTTTAATCTTTGTTTGATTTGTTATTTTCAATTCTAGATTGTTAGATCTACTCTCACATAACTTGTTTTAAAATCCTACACATTTCACACCACATCTTCATCTTAAATCTTTCATTTTCACCACCATTCATCCATTAGTTTAGTGCAGTTTACTAGATTAACTTAGATCTTATTAAATTCATATTTTAGATTGTTAATTAGTTGTTCACATTGCATAGTTTATTAGTTTTATTTTTTTCACTTCAATTTCTATATTAGCTATATTTTAGTTCAATTCTACTTTAATTTGATTCATTTCTTGTTCCACCCTCTCTTCGTGGGATCGATAATCCAGACTCTTGAGTCCTTTACTACCTGACGACATCATAGTCTTGCGCTTAAGCGTTGCACATTTAAGTGTCGATCAAGTTCTTGGCGCTGTTGCCAGGGAGAGGCATTGGAAAGCTTTGATTTCCATAGATTTGAACTCATTTTTAGCTTAGTGTACTTTTTATCTTTCCTTTATTTTCCTTGCGGATTCTACACATTGTTTGTGTTTGTTTTGTAGGGAATTCCTCACTTAGAGCAAAGCAAAGTGGAAAAGTGCATTGGAGAACTTGAAGATTTTACTTGCTTTCCTAGTTTAAGATTAGTTTAGACATTTTTTTTTCTTAGTTGTTTGTATTAGGTATTTATCATCAAAGTTGTAATAATTTTGGTTGCGGGTCGGCCCGTAACCCATTTACTTTACTTTACGCACTTTACTTGCTTTAAATAGTTAGTTATTTAGTAGAATTGCAATAAATTGCTTGTAGGGAAGGAGGACGGTTGGACTATACCGTTGTGGCCCCTCATATTCGTACACGGAAATTGGTGTCCGTGGTGTGAGTCGACGACAACCGATTCGTCCCTCGAAATAAATCGGGAGGTTTGCATTTCTTAACCCCCACGAATCCCTTGCAAGCGGGTTTACTTTGTTGGTTGTTCCTTGCTTTGTAGTATAATTGTTTTAAATACACTTGTAAATACACCATTTCAGGGCTTTTACAGCTTCTCATTTACGGCGTGCATTGAATGCAAGCCGTAAATGATATAATAGTACGGCGCGCATGAAATGTAAGCCGCAAAAGGGCTTTTTCTTCTCTTTATTAAGGCGTGCATTTTGCGCGCCGTGAGATCTTATCAATTACGGCGTGCATTTAGGACGCCGTAAATTATTGAGCATTTGCGGCCCACATTCTCAAGCCGTAAAATATATTAGGGTATCACAGCCCACATGTTGCACGCTGTAAAAGGCCAGGCCATTCAAATTAAGTTCACGGCCCGCTTTGAGAAGCTGTAAGATTAATCAGCTTTCACAGCCCACATTTCGCATGCCTAAAAAAAGAAAACCGCCAAATTAATATTCCAAAAATATTTCGCACCCTTTTTTTGATACCCAAAATTTAACCCCAAATTAGGGATAGACAATACCCACTGAGAACCCAAATCTTGACACCAAAAAAATTTCGCACCCCTTCTTCTTCTCACGATACCCACCGAGAACCCATTGCTCACCAGGTTCGGCTCACACTACAACATTTTGCATTTTTCCCGGCGTTTTTTCACTACAACAAATCACACCACTCCCGACTAAATCTCCCGACTAAAATACGTTAGTTGGCAAATAACGAACAATTACAGACTAAATAAATATTGATCGACAAAATTAAACAAATTCGCCAACTAATTTATTTTTAGTCGGCAAAATCAAATATTTTCCCTACCAAAAAATAGATTAGTCGGCGAATTTGTGTTTTTTTGGCGCCACCTAGTATCCCGGGGAAATAATCGCGGGTAGTACTTGATCAACTCCGACTAAATAATTTAGTCAGAAATTTCTCTTCATATTTACCGACTAAATTATTTGGTTGGCCATTGTGTCTAAGTAATTTCCGACTAAACTATTTAGTAGGCAACAATCCAGCAAATGAAACTTGTACAACAATCACAAACAATGTTCCTAATGATTTTGCACCTCAATGAATGAGCTTTTTGAACCCGATCGAGCTAAAATTTTACACAAATAATTTAATCAACAATTAAAAATAAATCATTGATCTGGATTGTCATGATTATGTCCCGGCTTTGGTGATACTTGTACATTCAACTAGTGCACAAGGTATAATTTACTATCAATTGTATTGCGATTTAGGGACTTTTTAAACCCGATCGAGTACAAAATTTACCCGAATGATGTAATCAACAAGATCAACCAAATCAACAATCTCGATCATTTTGATTTTGTCATAGTCGCATGGCTAATGTACATTCAACTCACTACAACAAATTGCATTTTTTCCGGCGCAATAAAAAAATACCAGGGAAAGTATAACTTTCCCTGGCGAAAAGGCTTTTTACGCCGGGAAAAGACCGAGTTTTGCCGGCGACATATTTTTAGCTGATTTTTTTCGACGATTTTTTGATTTCGCCGACAAAGGTTAGCCCTTTGCCGGCACATTTATTTTTACGCCGGCAAAGGTCGTATTGTTCCCGGCTCATTTGCTTTTTCGCCAGCAAATGTCACGTGCCAAATCCCCCTCCGTTCGCGCCTTCATTTGGAAGATCGCGCTTTTATTTTGGAAAATTCCCCCATCTGCGTTTTAACCAAAAAGAGAACAAAAATCGAAAAAAAAACCCACAAAACGCATCTCCCTCATCTCAAACCCCTTCTGCATCTCCCTCATCTCTCTGTATCTCCTCCATTTCAAACCCCTTCTGCCCTTCTGCATCTCCTTTCCTCTCGGTCCCTGGCCCATCTCGCCTGGTCCAGCGCCCATCTCCCTCATCTCTCTGCATCTCCCTCTCGGTCCCTGGCCCATCTTGCCTCGTCCAGTGCCCATCTCCGTCTCGTCCAGCCATCTCTCTCTCGTCCGTCATCCTCGCCGTAGAGCAGCCCCGCAGCGACACCTCTCACTATCTTCAGCGCAGAGTCGCCTTGGGCTCATTAGACAAATACTCATCCAAGCTCCCATTACGCATGAAGTCA
This sequence comes from Litsea cubeba, assembly GCA_012931725.1. Lineage (NCBI taxonomy): Eukaryota > Viridiplantae > Streptophyta > Magnoliopsida > Laurales > Lauraceae > Litsea > Litsea cubeba. The sequence goes on along the minus strand of CM022948.1, from coordinate 47,580,364 downwards.
TAAAACCAGCATCAAATCGCCGCGCCGACGACACCAGCGCTGCAACTGGACTAGATTTCGATGCCGGAGCCACCCAATACTCTCAATCTCCGCCACAAACTCCCTTATCCCCTGCTTCGATTCATGTGAAACATGTTTCACTGCCACCTGGGTCTTTGATTTGGGGAGAGTTCCTCTGTATGCTCTTCCAAATCCTCCGAATCCGAGCAACTCCTTGTCGCGGAATCCTGTGGTGTCGATTTTCAGCTCTTTGTAGGAGAAGCGACGAGTGCCTTACTCGAATAGGGCCTTAAGAGAATTGGGGCTTGAAAAGGGAAGCACAGAGCGCATCCTTTCTATCTATTCAGAATTTTATTTATGTGTTGACGCTTTTTTGAGAAATTCATTTGCATTTGGGATACAGGATACATAAGAGTTCTCATGAATTGTGTTGCATTTGCTTGTTGCTTTTCTGACAAAAAGCTCTTTGCTGTTCTTTACTTTGTTAGGTAATATTCATCACGCCCCTATATAATTAATCCAGTCTCAGTTGTGGGTATAGACTGATCGGAGCTGTGGTTTTTTTCAGCTTTGTGTGTGATGGGCTAGATGGTTGGTTTGCCCGGAAGTTCAATCAAGGTACAATTTGATCTATATCCACTAATTTTGTAGAACTAGTACTCTTCTCTTTCTTTCTTTTATATTTTCTTCAGACATGTAGTAGTTGATAGCAAAGGTTCAAGACTTCAAGGAGAATTGCAACATCAAGTCAGTTGATTTGCGTTTTTAATGCTTCTAGAAATTAATACAACCTTGTGTTTTGCTGCTCTAATTTCACTGGATGGATTCATTCTCCTTTTAAACTCCGTTCATAAGGCTTATTACGTTCCTTGAAAAGCACAACTGAAGCAAACAACTGAAGATAGAATAACTCTAACAAACCTTTAGCTTTGTGAGACAATAGTAGGGGCTACTTTTCCCAAGTTTAGACAAATTTTGGGCTTTATGGTTCTCAGTGGGTTATTTTGCTTGATAAGAATCAAATGGTTCCTAAATGGTATGATTATATTGAGTTATGATATGGGAATTACTAAATATTATAATGCAGGAGTAATTTATTTTAGAACAGGTAATGAGAGTTTTTCACATCTTTTGTTCTCTCTGATATTTACGGATTTAATTGATTCTTCTCCTGAAATCTTTGCCTGTGATTTTTGGTACATCCCAATTCTGAAAAACATTCTAACCCTGCACCACACGGCCCATAGTGCACCCAATAACCACGAGGAGTTTTCTTCTCCATTATATAAAAGCAAGCAGCCAGTATGAATCACATCTGTAGTGTAGACAAAAAGAAGAGAAGTGAAGTAGGCAACCTCATGTTTGGTTTAAGCGAAACTTGATAAATCAAATAGATTACTTCAATTCATCTCTATCATTGTCACAAAATTACACACAAAGGGCAGAGGGATGTAAATGATGTGTAGTCCTAAATGAAGATAACTAAACAGATATTTTTAAACAAGAAATTGGTCAGACTCAGAGGTGCCCATGCCTCACCCTCCTTGGCATATGTTTTGTGTATATAGGTGAAACAGTAGATCCTTGCCTCCACTGGAAAAGTCATTGGCCATAAAATTATGTTTGCTTGTTTAGGTTTGTGAGTGCTTATAAACTTAATTTTAGACTATCTACTGCAAGCTTGCGAAATCAAATTATCAGTACTACCACCATCAATTACCAAGTAGCAATTTTTGTTGCCAACCTTGCACAAAGCACAGAACCCCATCATCATCGATCGAATTCACAAGTATTTCTTGCACATCAACCTTACCTTCTACTAAGTTTGTTTGCTTTGGGCACTTATACAATCAGTGTCCCAGCTGATGACACATAAAGCACATCATTACACCCCCTGAACTTTATGTTTGAAAGGATCTTTTCCAAAAGAACCACGTTCCAGGCTAGGGTCTACCTTTAGACCATTGTGTAGGAGTTGAGATATTCACTAAACTTTTGAGCTTGGTAATGTGCAATATCCTCTGCTTTGACAACATGTGGGGTATGTTTGATTAAGAGGAATAAGATAAAACTCGTGAAAGTTCCTTATATTAAAGGGGTTTTAAGGTTTTGGATATGATCATTATATGATCATGAAATTGGAAATATTTAGAATACTGATTGTTGCTATAGACTATGAAGATTATCTATGTGCTTTCAGTTTTTAAGTGTGTTTGTATCCCACAAATTTTTTTCCCAAATATATCCCATTCAAAACAATAAAATTCTAAAATTTCTTATGATGAATGAATTTTGCAAATACACACTTCTTTTTTTTTTTAATCATGCTAGCCTCACTTATATGATAATCAATATAAAATATTACTTTCTCTCTGCTCGCTGCAGTACTTTCCCTGCAGGCAAGGCCAGTCACAAAGACGTAAAAAATAGCACTAACTGGCTTTTAAAGGCATATTATGGAAATCGGTTATTCATGTGTTATTGCTGTGTGGCATCTGAGGTAAGCAATTCCTTGAATATGATCCTTGCAATTCCGTTCCCCCATCAGGTACTTTTTTTGCTAGACCTTGTTTGGTGCTTTTCTTTTTAGGTTCTATATACTCTTCCTCCTTGCTAGGAATGAACTAGAAAGTGTGATTCGTGTAAGCCTTTTTTTTTTGTTTACCTTCTATATTTGATAATGGGTCTATAGTGAATTTCTTTTCCAGCTTACCCTCTTGATTTTTGGTTTTCCATGGCAGGTTCTTGTGAATGCAGTAAGACGGGGTTCACTCCTTTCTTTTCCAGCTGTTTTATCACTATTTGGATGGGCAATCAAGCAAGCAATCAACGTTATACTGGTATGATCTTGCCTTTTAAAAGGTGAGGAAGGACATGCTTTGCTGGATGTCATGATTCTAATCCTAGGTGTATGAAGAAACTTTTCATGGATTTAGTGAAATGATCAAAATGCTTCTTCTATCTAAAATCTAAAATGCAGAAACTGCTTTTTTCTTAAATGACTAGTAACTGTTGATATACAATTATAATTCAAACATAAGGATAGATCTGAAGAAATGTTTACATATGGGTATTCCCCTCTGTTCAAACCTACCAATTTTATAATGATGCATGTACCAAGAGGAGCCAACTAGGCAACTACCAGTCAAGTCTCCTCTAAAGAGTCGGTTTCCAGGCCTTCAACTGTGTTTGGAATTTGGTCTAATATTTATGGGACTTTTTACTTTTTCAATAAAAAATGTTACTATTCAATTATTTTCCTTTATTGAATACATTTCTTAATATTATTCTCTTTTCTTGATAATGTAGGTTCGTATAATTGATGATGATGTTCCACTTGCGCAATTTGCAGTTGCATTTAGTGGAGCATCATGGACAGATCCGGATTCAATTGCTTTGATGGTCATGCAATCTATGCTAGGTTCTTGGAATAAGAATGTGGGTGGTGGGAAGCACATGGGGTAGTTCTGTCACACTTTTTTTTATGTGTGTGTGTGTATTTCATGGTAAGACTGTCAACACTTAATATTTCTCATAGGGACTTATATGTTTGTTTCTGGTGCATTTTCTGTCTCCATCTCTTTTTGAAACTTTGTTGAGTCTGTGCGGTCTGATTGCTTTTGCTGAACTCTAAACAGGTTCGAGTTGGTACAGAGACTTGGGATTAATGAAATAGCGGAGAGCATGACGGCTTTTAACACCAACTACAAAGACACTGGCCTATTTGGGATTTTTTTTTTTCTGTTCATCTAGATGGGAAATCTTTGAGGGGTTTGTGATATTGAGCTTGTTTACTTACTCTGAAATAGAGAAAAATGCACAGTACCTTCATGGACAGAGGACGTGTGATTTCCATGTGTAGCCTGCTCCATGTGAAATTGTATATACTGTATGGAACTACAGAGTTTGAAGAGAGTACGAGGAAGCTAGAAGAGATATTCGATGAAGTCCTAGCCATCTACCAGATCTGTTACAGTTATGCTAAGAGAAACAGAATTGGAAAAAGCGGCTTTGCTTGGAAAGTTGCTGGTCATGCACTTTGTTCGCTCTACTCCATAAAACAGAAAGAAGTTATGATTCCTTGTTGTAAGTCAGTTCTGGGAGGCGGTGCAGGGTGTGTGCAGGTGGTGCAGGGTGTGTGCAGGTGGTGCCTAAGGAAGTGACTGTTTGGGATTTAACCACTCAGCAGGTAATTCTTTTGTGTTTTTTTTTTTAAATCATTGTGTGTTTTGTTGATGGAATGTGGGTAGGAAGGAAATTTGGGTTGGTGGGTGATTCTCATTTTATGTGTCTGGAACAAATCAATTATTAAATATTCTAGTGAGATGTTCGAATTTATTTTGCATATTCTGGTGTCTTCAAATGTGATTAATGCTATACCTCATTCGCTGTTTTATTTTTTGCTTGTTAATCTGTTGTACTGCACCAACTAATTTTAACTATGCTTGTTTGCTGTTATATCCAGGTGATCGAAGAGAATATATGTACCCCTACCAGATGAAAATGTCAGGAGACTTATTCTCAACAATCAATTAAAGGGTCAATCATTTAAATTGCCTGGTAAGTTGCATTCTTTAGTGGATTTGTTTTATTGAAACCTTCTATAGGTATGTGTCCATGCTTTTTAATCAGTCACATTCACTGTTAGATTGGATCACTGGAAGTTCCCATCCCTCAATATTAAATGAATTTAATGTTGTTAAATGAATTTATGGCGCTATGTAACCGTTACATGTTTTTTTTTCTTTAAGCATTTTTTTGGTCAAGACGTTGGAGGATCGAGCTGATGTTGTCAAACATTTGGTATGCAATTTTAATTTTCACACTAACTCAACATTCCTTGATTCTGTGAGGAATCAATCACCTTTTTATCTTGTTTGCAAATCCATAATTGTCTATGAAGTATATATGTGTGTGTTTCTTTTAGGTGAACAAAGGAGACATGGGGTGTACTAATAAAGACATAGTTGGGGATGCTTGTAAAGAATTGGAACAAATGGATCTCAAGCAGCTGCTGATGGTAATGGCAAGGCTATTATTTCATCATCTCATCCTGTGCAAGATGGTGAGGAAGAAGAAGGCCAATTGGATGGTCCATCTTCTTCTGAAGGATTACAAGGTTATCTTTTAAACCTTTCATTTTATTTTTAGTTCTATATTCTATGCACATTTTCTTATTGCTGACATTTTCTTTCTCTATTGTAATACAGCAACAAGTCAAAAAATACAAAGCACAAGAAAATGGTTCTTCTTTTAGAGATGACGCTGTTGCAAAGGTACTCGGTCCTGATCCACGAGGACGAGTAAGAGGGCTTGGGTATGGAGCAACTCCTTCGAAGTTGGAGGGTCAAGCACAAATGAGGGACAAATCCCAATGGAAGAAGACGAAAAGTGTGTGAATCTTGTAAATGAACAAACAAGAATTCCCTCATTGTTTTGGTATTGATTTGAATGGATGATCATTTTTATGTATTTTTTTCCCATGGCCTATCTAGTTTGTATAGACTGCAAGTCCAGTGTTTTTGTTTTTAACTGCAGGTCCAGTGTTTATTTACAGGTTCTGTTTACATTTTTTATTTTAGTTTATTAATTTGTATTTGTAGCAATAAAAAATAATTAAATTTTTTTTATAAAAGAAAATAATTAAGGCGCGTCTTGCGAGCCGTAAATTGAAACTCGCCAATTCTTTAGTGGCCTGCATTTGCAAGTCGTAAAAACATATACTTAATTACGGCTTGCATTTGGAGCCGTTAATCAGATTGTACACAATCTATTTACAGCCCACAAATGCAAGCTGTGTAAAATATTTTTCGTTTTAAGTATTCACGGCGTACTACGTGTGCCATAAACTTAAGCACACCAATGCTTTGACGGCACTCAGTCTGCGTCGTAAAAGTTTTGTATTTACGGCCTGCTTAGTAGGCCATAAATCTGGTCCAAAAAGTCCTAAGAGCATTATTTTCGGCGTGCATTGATCCTACTTACGGCCTGTATATGCACGCTGTAAATAGTTTACACCTTTTACGGCAGGCGCTTTTACGGCACGACCCCCGTGAGCCGTAAACCTACATTTACGGCGCGCATTTCACGCTGTAAAAGCCCTGAAATGGTGTAGTGTAATTTGGTGCACTACTAGTAAAGGGCAAACCATAATAAAATCTTAGTTTAGAACCAATAAACCATAATACCTAATACAAACAACTAAGAAAGAAAAAAAACATAATAAAATTTTATCACTGTTTCCTTGCCCTTAGGATTTCATCTTAATTCTCACTTAGTTTAGAACCAATAAACCATAATAAAATTGAGTAGAAACGTGACCTTAGGTTACGAGCTCACTAGGGAAGACCACCGCGGTTGTGCCAATTGTGTGCCTTGGCAGATTTTCTAGTGCCTAAGCAAACCTTGTCCCTTGGCTACCATCTTGCCAATAGGGAGACAACTTTGTTGTTCGAGGAGTTGGTTTTTAAGAAGAGCATTCGCCTAGCGCGTCAAGATCCCACCATCTACCTGGGGGTTAACTGGCCAAAATTTCTATTTCATAGGTCCAGGTTGGAGGCCAGAGTGTCCTCTTCACAGTTAGGAGCTGTCTAAAATTCTTTTAGGTAACCTTAGTTTAGATTAGCTTTTCATTTAATTTTCAAAATCTTTTGTTATGTTGCATTCATTTCATTGAACGGACCATTGCATTGCTAGGTTAGTCGCAGTTGTATGCGAGTGTGGATACGTGATCAAGGCCGATTAGTGAGGACTGATTACCTTGCTTTACCTGTCCTACCCATATTACCCACAATGGCTGCCCAAAACCCTCAGCAAAGGACCCTCAATGAACTAATTGCACCATTTTCATCAACTTCACCTAGTTGTATAGTTTTGCCAGAAAATAATGCGGACCAATTTGAAATCCGGCCCACCACCATCAACATGTTACCAAAATTTCATGGATATGAGTGTGAGCAGCCCTATATCCATTTGAATAAATTCCTGACCATCTGCCACACGTTTAGAAATCAAAATTTGAATAGTGAAGCCGTGAAGCTTAGGTTGTTTCCCCTCTCACTAGAAGATCATGCAGCCGCCTGGCTGAATTCCTTGACTCCAAACTCCATTACCACCTGGGATGAGCTTGTCAAAAAGTTTATGTCCAAATTTTTCCCAGTGAGCAAAACTGAGCAGTTTAGGAGTGCCATCAGGAACTTTAGGGGACGACTAGAGGAAGAGTTTGCCGAAACCTGGGAGAGATTCCATGACCTATTGATCAAATGCCCAAATCATGGGATTAACAAAGGAGAGTTGATACATTTCTTTTATAGAGGTCTTACGAGCCCCCAGCGTGTCTTGATTGAATCAATGCACAAAGGAGAATTCATGAATCAGACTGCCGATCAAGCATACGAATTACTTGTCAAGCTTGCAGAAAATTCACAAAATTGGAGCAGTAATAGGAAAGATTTGGAGAGAGATGAGACAGGGATCCAGAAACCTGGAATGTATAACATCAAACAGGACCCTGAGTTGAAAAATTTGATGACCAGTTTAGTTCATGGAGTGGAAAATTTGAGTAAAAAGATAGGATCTCTGTCTGTAATGTCATCCCAACCCACCCCTCAGCAACATGAGCCCACCTTGAGAAGTATGAGTGAACCGCATCATGTTTATATGTTATGCGATAGTTGTGAGCATGTAGTTAAGAGTTGCCCTAGTCTACCATTTGTCAAGGCCAAGCAAGCTAATGCGCTGAATTCTTATGGAAACTTTTGGAAACCAACTGTTAACACTTTCAGTCGGACATACCACCCAGACAATAGGTTCCACCCCAATTCTTCGTATCATCAATCCGAGCCTATTCAGTCCCACGGAGGTCAACCAGGATTCCAGCCGCAGTATCCTAGGCAGCAATTCCAGCAACCTGCTCAAACCAATCATCATATGGTTCCTCATCCTCAGCAACCCATACAGCAGAATCAGTTCCAACCACAGAACCAATGTAAGGCACTAATCCCAGATCAGATGCCTAATTACTCTATACCAGCACAAGCTCCTCAGCAATCATTTCATCTGGAGAACCTGTTATCCAAATTCATTCAAATCCAAGAGCAGACTAACCAGGCCCAGAACCAGTCCATTGCAAAACTAGAGGCCCAATTAGGTCAGCTCACCTTACAGTTGTCTGAGAGAGAAAATGGCCATTTCCCGAGCCAAACCATTCCTAATCTGAAAGGACAGCCCAATCAGCTCAGAGGCCAGTGTTCGGTAAAGAGTAATGAGCATGTGAAGGTGATCCATACTTTGAGATTAGGAAAGATTGTTGACAATAGAGTTGAGATGCCTGAAGAGGATCAAAGAGAGAAGATTTTTTAGGAAAACCAGAGAGTTCGAGGAAAGTTGTCGAACCCGAGAGAGAGAATTTAAAGAAAGATTTGAAAGAGAATGCAGAAAGAGAAAATGAGAAAGAGAGAGAAGAACCCATACCAAGAGGAGAACCACAGAGAGAGAAGATTCAGAAGCCCATTGTAGTTGAACCATCATCTTTAGAAGTGGTACCTAGAGCACCATTCCCACACTGATTAAAGGAGACTAGGAAGAAGGATCACTTTGAGGGAATCTTAGAAGTTTTTAAAAATGTCGAGATAAACATACCCCTCCTTGATGCCATAAAGCAAATCCCTTCCTACTCCAAGTTTTTGAAAGACCTGACCACTGTCAAGCGGAAAACGTCAGTACCCAGAACCGCTGTGATGGCAGCCCAAGCATCAGGCTTGATACAGCAGACCATTGCACCCAAATACAAAGACCCTGGCTGCCCTACCATTACCATTCAGATAGGAGACTCTATCATAGAGAGGAGTCTCCTTGATCTTGGGGCAAGTGTAAATTTACTGCCGTACTCCGTGTACGTGCAGTTGGGCCTGGGAGGACTGAAGAATACAGATATTACCCTTTGTCTTGCTGATAGGTCAGTCAAGTATCCAAAAGGTGTAGTTGAAGACGTGATCGTAAAAGTTAAGAGTTTTTATTTTCCAGCTGATTTTGTGGTTTTGGATACCGAACTAGTGGCAGCCCCCGACCTACATATTCCTGTCATTCTTGGTCGAATATTCCTTGCAACATCAGATGCAGTGATTAGATGCAGGAATGGGGTTGTGACACTTAGTTTTGGGAACATAAAGTTGGAGTTGAATGTTTTTCGTAATGGACTCCAAACATCAGACCTAGATGATGATGAGGAAGTGAACATGATTGACACATTAATTGATCAAGCAGTTCAATCATCATGTTACATAGATCCGCTGGAGGAATGCCTGGCTCACTTCAATGCCGACATAGACATCGATGGGTCCATATGTGAAGTTAATGCATTATTGGATTCGACCCAGCCGATGGATGTTGGCCAATGGAAGCAGAGAATTGAGCCTATATTTACATCCACCTCTGAATCTATGGTCGCAGAAGAATCAATTATTGTTTAGCCACCCAAGTTAGAATTGAAACCATTACCTGAGATTTAAAGTATGCATACTTAGGACCCTCTGCTAGCAACCCAGTAATTATTGCCTCAGACCTTGAGGAAGAGCTGGAAAAGAAATTAATGGATGTGCTGAAAGACCATCAGAGTGCCCTAGGTTGGACCATCTCGGACATTAAAGGAATCAGTCCCTCTATAGTTATGCACCAAATTCATTTGGAAGAAGGTGCCAAACCATCTCGTGAACCACAGAGGCGACTGAATCTGGTCCTAAAGGAAGTAGTGAGGGGAGAAGTAATCAAGCTTTTAGACGCTGGCATTATCTACCCGATTTCTGATAGTCAATGGGTGAGTCCTGTCCAAGTAGTACCCAAAAAATCTGGCGTAACCGTTGTCGCCAACAAGGACAATGAACTAGTCCCAACCCGTGTTCAAACAGGTTGGAGAGTTTGTATTGATTATAGAAAATTGAATTCAATGACCAGGAAGGACCACTTTCCATTACCCTTCATTGATTAGATGTTGGAAAGATTAGACGGCCATGCTTTCTATTGCTTCTTGGATGGTTATTCAGGGTATAACCAGATCCATATCTCCCCCAAGGATCAAGAGAAGACAACCTTCACCTGTCCTTTTGGCACATTTGCCTACAGGCGTATCCCATTTGGCCTGTGCAACGCACCTGCGACTTTTCAAAGGAGTATGTTGAGCATTTTCTCGGACATGGTGGAGAGATTTTTGGAAGTCTTCATGGATGACTTTTCTGTTTTTGGCTCAAGTTTTTATAGTTGCCTGCACCACTTGACCCTGGTATTGCAAAGATGTAAGGAAAAGAACCTGGTTTTGAACTGGGAGAAGTGCCATTTTATGGTCAAGTCAGGCATTGTTTTGGGTCATATTGTGTCGAGTAAGGGCATTGAAGTAGATAAAGCCAAGATCGACTTGATTGTGAACTTGCCCCCTCCTAAAACTGTACGAGAGGTGAGAGCCTTTTTGGGCCACCCAGGTTTCTATCGACGCTTTATCAAGGACTTTAGCAAAATTGCTCGCCTTCTCTTTGATCTCTTGGCAAAGAATGCTAATTTTGATTTTTCTACTACATGTTTAGAATCATTTGATCATTTGAAGCGAGAGTTGACATCTGCACTCATTATCTGTCCTCCTGATTGGACGAAACCTTTTGAATTGATGTGCGATATTTCCAATTATGCTCTCGGAGCTGTACTGGGACAGAGGATAGACAAATTGCCTCATGTCATCTACTATGCTAGTAGGACCCTTTGTCACACCCCGAAACCGGGCCCTGCAGTGATCCGACCTCGGGATGCGAAATTTTGGGATTAATTTGAAACTTTTATTATATTTTCCAAGATCCACGTGAATGAGGATAATAAAATTCCATCACGATCAGAATGCATTTTCGCGGAAACTTATTATGGTGTTGCGACCCAGAGTCCGTGGCTATCGGATTCCGTGTCGCACTTGACCAATATCATAAAGCCATCATATGAGTAGACTGGCACAAATCGTAAATCATAGAACACTGAGCTGGTAGCAACAGGACTATTTATTTCCCACATATTCAAATTACAATTAACAAGTGTCTTAATTACAAATCCAAGAAAAAGGCTAACAAAGCCATACCAAAATATCCAACTAAACAGGAATACTACCCCTAATGTTTAGATACGAACTTCGGTGTCAAACTTGACATCTAGATGATATCAATGGGCAGCCTCTCACGTCAGACCGACGGCTCCACCGCCTCCTCCGATCGAACACCTAAAAATAGAAAGAGAGAAATCTGGCACCAAATAAACAAGGTCAGATACGACGGTCTGGCGAGCAAATAAACAAGTAATATGTAACATCGACATTTATAAAACCTTATGGAATCATTGTAAATCCATTTAAAGAGTGTAAACAATAATAGCAATAAATCATGATAAAACGATCGAAAGACCGAACATAAATATCAAAGTAAATAAATGAACAGTCTCTGAAGAATAAATATCTCGAAAAGATAACAGCTTACATAAAATATTTAATAATTGGAAATACATTTAAAATCCTGAATAATAGAGACAATACGATAAAAGATCGGTTTCATAAACATTAACAAATTCAAAGAATATAATGAGTATAAACAAACAAGAATCATAAAGCAAATTAATAAACATATAAAACATTGGCAACCACACATAGCTATATTCTCCTATTACCGAAGTAACAAGAGCAGACAGATTCGTAGCCATTACACGTGGGATCGGAAATAGAATCAGAACCGTAGCCATACAAATGGGACCGGCAGATCAAAACCATTGCCATGGTCGGTACAGACAGAATCCAAGCTGCAGTTGGCGAACAAATTAAAGATGCCAAGCCGGGTGATCAGCCCGATAAGGTGACCTAAGCCTAGTGGTGCCTTTAGTTTTCAAAACCCAAACCGATACAACTCAAACCATAATAATCCCTTTGGCTCATGGGCTCACACTACAAAGCTCTGGCCCCATCTTGCCTCGATGTTTTATTTTTGAAATAATAGTCTCTTTGGCTCATGGGCTCGCACTACAAAGCTCTGGCCCCGTCTTGCCTCGAGGTTTTATTTTCAAAATAACAGTCTTTTCAAAATAATAGTCTCATCGATGAAATCCCGAATGTGGCGAACTACTCCAATCTCCTTCCAAATCGATTCGGAGAAAATATACGAATTTCCAGGGTAAACCACTCGAATACACATCAAAGTAATTTGTATAAAACCATGCAATCAATCCTTTCGAACATGGAAAACCACATAATTTTATAACAAATCACCGATGCTATTCAAATTATTTCATCGAGGAATACAAATACATATACCTTCTCTGACTTGAAATGGAATGGATAGTGGAGAATGACTTAATGACTTACCAAGGAACCATCTCAATACACATTTAACCTTTAAGCATTGATTAATAAAGAGTATGTTTGATGCTAATGAAAATCCACAACATTTAAATGATAAAGTGCGTATTGAGACTTGAAAGATTCCCGGGTAACTTCACATATGCTCATTCTCTCATTGATCCCATTCTCATTTCACAAATTCAAGTATCACAAATAATCCCAAACTCTTTAAATCAGGCCCACAGCTAACCTTAACCCAAGCCCCAAAACAGTCTACTCATTTAGCCCAAAACAACCCTTAATTTGCTCAAGAAACAGGTCTTAAAATTGCCCAAAAACTGACCTTGAATGGCCCAAGAAACAGGTCTTAAAACAGCCCAAAAACTGTCCTTGAATGGCCCAAGAAACAGGTCTTAAAACAGTCCAAAAACTGACCTTGAAGAGGCCCAAAGAACAAGTCTTAAAATAGTCTAAAAGCTGACCTTGAACAGGCCCAAAGAACAAGTCTTAAAACAGTCTAAAAGCTGACCTTGAACAGGCCCATAGAATAAGTCTTAAAACAGTCCAATATCAGGCCCTGAAATGGCCCAATATCAGGTCTTGAAACAGCCCAAGATCAGGTCTCAAATGGCCCAAAATAGATTTCTAAACGGACCCAAAACAGGCCCTGCACAATGCCCCCAGTCTGGACTGGGCTCGCTCGAGCGACCCAAGGCCCGCTCGAGCGAAGCCCAGACAGAGCCTGGGTCGCTCGAGCTACCCAGTGGGTCGCTCGAGCGAGCCAGGCAGAACCTGGTCCGCTCGAGCGGACCACTGGGGCGCTCGAGCGGACTGGGCTCTGTCCAGTCCGGCTCGTTAGGCGATTTTTCTCATTTTTTTCCTCCTTTTTATTCTTTTTCATTCCTTTTCTTTCATACAATTTTCCAACATCAATTGGGCCCTTTCTTGACCTCTTCAACTCATCAAATCACCATTCATAATCCTTCCAATTGATCAAATACTACACTTTTAAAAAAATCAAAGTTTTTTCCCATTCTTAGATCACAACACTTAACACAAAGAAGGCTAAGTTTCAAGATGTCCAAAGTGAAATCAAACTTCTAATACATTGCAAAACAATAATCTAAGTGAAATCACACATCATATTACTCCATTCATCCCAAAACACATCTATGAATCATAAGAAATTAGCACATAACATGAAATACCATAAAATAAAACAAGAAAATGAAACCATCATATTAATTGAAAAATCCACTTGCCTCAAGCCAAGATGAAAGCTAAGATGTTCTTCAAACAATGCTCTAGGGTCTCAAGCTCCCAATCTACAAAAACCCTAAAATTTTCCAAAGAGAACCCTAAAAATCAATATTTGCAAATCACCAAGGAAAGCTCTTGCATGTAGGATGAAAACACTCTAAATGAAGAGGAAAACAAAGATCTCAAGTTTGGATAGCCATTGCTAACCTTGAAAAGCTCAAACGAAGGAGAGAAGCTTGAAAGGAAGCCTTGCCCTAGCTCAAATCCTTTGAAAAAGGGTTCTTTGGAAAGCTTGAATGGAGAGGAAGAAGATGGGAAGATCATTCCCTCACTTAGCACTCAAGAAGAGAGGTTTCAAAGAGGAGAGAGAAAGTGCTGGGAGAAGGGTTCTCTCTTGAGCCTAGGGTTTGCAAGAAGAACAAATGGGGAAGAAGAAGAGCCCAAGGCTTTATAAAGGATAAGTGGGCTGGGCCCCATGGGCCCCAATCTTACAAAGGCTGAAACTAACATTTGTGGGCCCCGAATGAAAACGACGAAGAAGACAAAAACGATCAGCGAAATTTGTACTTTCCAAACAATATATTTTCCCCAAATTCTGAAATTTTCAAAATTTATGGACAGATTTAGTGAAAATGTCATTTTTGCCCTTCTTCTCGAAAAACGTGATTTCAAAGCATCAAATCAAAATGGTCAAAACATGAAAGTTGTTCAACTCAATAAAATGAGTCAAAAGGAGCAAAATTTGTAATTTTTCCGAAATAAGAATAATTTCTCACAAAAATACATTTTATAAAGACCGGGTCAAACTAAAGTCAACGGTCTTTAAAATGTCCAAGGCTATGAAAAATCTAGTCAAATTCCAAAAACAAGGTCAAACCAACTCAAATCTCACTTAACTAGTTAAACCTTGATTAAAATAATACTAAACAGAGAAATTGGGGGTCGGGGTCTTACACCCTTAATGACGCACAACTTAACTATACCACCACAGAAAATGAATTGCTGGCTGTCGTCTTTGCATTGGATAAGTTCATATCCTATCTCATAGGGTGAAAAGTCATTGTCTTCACTGATCATGCCGCATTGAAATATTGGTTGAGCAAGAAAGATACTAAAGCTCGGCTGATCAGGTGGATACTGCTTTTGCAAGAATTTGACCTAGAGGTACGGGATAAGAAGGGGTCTGAAAATGTGGTAGCTAATCATGTTTCGCGTCTGATTGTCAATTCCTCTGAAGACCATCCGATTTTAGAAACCTTCCCAGATGAGCAATTGTTGTTTGTTGATAGTAAAACCCCGTGGTATACAGATATAGTTAACTATCTAGTGACCGGAAAAAACACCAAGTAATTGGTCAAAAAATGACCAATTCCGCTTCTTGTCTAGGGCTAAATACTATTTTTGGGATGATCCCTATTTGTTTAAACAATGCCCTGACCAAATCATTAGGAGGTGTGTACTCGAGATGGACCAGAAGAGCATACTTGAATTCTGTCATAACCATGCTTGTGGGGGACATTTTTCTAGTAAAAAGACAGCAGCAAAGGTGCTACAATCTGGATTTATTTGGCCTACCCTTTTCAAGGATGCACATGAGCACTGTAGGAACTGTGACCGGTGTCAACGATTAGGGAGGATCTCTAAGAGGAATGAAATGCCCCAATAACCTATCTTGATCGTTGAGTTGTTTGACGTTTGGGGTATCGACTTCATGGGACCATTTCCCTATTTCTTTTGGTTATCAGTATATTCTTATTGCTGTTGATTATGTGTCTAAATGGGTAGAGGCCATTCCATGCAAAACCAATGACCACAAGGTTGTGGTTGAATTTTTTAAAAATCAAGTTTTCGCTCGCTTTGGTATACCACGCGCAATCATAAGCGACGGTGGTAAGCACTTTTGCAACCGAGTATTTGAAGCTTTAATAGGGAAGTACCACATCACGCACAAAGTTGTCACACCATACCATCCCCAGACTAGCGGGCAAGTAGAAATTTCCAATTGTGAGATCAAGAACATCCTGGAGAAGACAGTCAATCCGAATCGGAAAGACTGGTCTTTACGTTTACATGATGCACTGTGGGCGTATCAGACAGCCTTCAAGACACCTATCGGAATGTCTCCGTACAGGTTGGTCTTCGGTAAGGCATGCCACTTGCCGGTAGAGCTAGAACATCGAGCATATTGGGCGATCAAGCGCCTAAACTTTGACTTAGAAAAGGCCGGGGTCCAACGGAAACTGCAGCTTGCTGAACTAGAGGAAATGAGGAATGAATCATATAATTGTGCGAGGAGTTATAAGGCCCGGACTAAAATGTTTCATGATAAGAGAGTTCTAAGAAAAGAGTTCCATCCTGGCCAGAAAGTTTTACTATATAACTCTAAATCGCACTTATTCTCAGGCAAGCTACAGTCTCGATGGTCAGGACCCTATGTCGTTCAGACAGTCCATTCCCATGGTGCAGTTGAACTTTTGAATCCCATAGATGGTAACACCTTTCAAGTGAATGGGCAGAGATTGAAAGAGTATATTGAGTTTGTGGATCCTGAGAATGTTGTTGAGGAAGTCTTTCTTGTGGACCCTGGATAAACTGACCTCATACCATGCTAATTGCGTCTGACTGAAGACGTTAAACTTAGCGCTTGTTAGGAGGCAACCCAATATACCCGTGTGTCGGCACCCCATGATGAGAAATTTCAATTTACCTTCCTTGTCCTATTTTATTTCTGTTATGCATAAACATTGGGGACAATGTTTAGGATTGGGGACAATGTTTAGGATAGGTTTGGGGGTGAGGCACTGCATTTCATGCATTGCATTTTGTATGTACATAAGTTATTTTGTTTTCCATTTATACCAAAAACCCTAAAAATTTGAAATTTTTCTAAAATCACTAAAAATCTGAAAAAGATTTCAAAAATTGTCCATGGATTTTAGCTTGAAGAGTTGTCATAGATACAAGTCCTGTAACCTTTTTACACATTTGGCCACATGAGTGTAGTCCAAGAGAAGAACAAATCACTTCTGAAAGACTCGGAAGAATCATTAGTGGAGACTAGATCCCATTGAGCGATTGAGCCTATCTATATCTGTTTGGGTGAGACTCTTCTGCGCTATTCCTGAGTAGAATGAGGAGCTACTTTTAGAGCTTCTTAGTCCATCACTTCCGATCTCATAAGTGCAATTCCTTGTTCTAATCATAGAGGTGGCTTCAAAATGCGAATAAACCTTAACTTGTAGCTTATGTTGCATTTTTCCGAACTTAGGGGAAGATGATAGGCATTCTAAAAACCAATGGCCAAATTTTGAACTCACCTATTACATTTTATACCCTTGTAGCCCTCTTGAGCCTATTTTACAAGAAACCTTCCTTCATTGTCCCAAGCCTCATCACCCACATATATATAGCCTTTTTGACCTATTGTGTTTTAGAAGGGTAAGGTATATGAAGAAATGAAGGATTTGAGCATTAGTGATAAAGACTTCACATGGGCCACCAAAATATAGATGTTCTACAAAGGGATGACAAAGGAATAAACGAATTTGAAAGTTGAACCAAAGAAAAAAAAAACAGAGAGAAATGAGAACCAAAGGAAAACAAAAGAAAAAGAAAAAGATATGGGAAACCAAAGAAAAGCAAGCACAAAAAAAAAAAAAGCTACAGTGGAATAAAGAATACAAAGCAAATGAAAGAAGTGAAGACAGTGGAAGACCTTTCTATGAAGATTTGAAGACCCTTACCTTCTCAAAAACACTTAGCCACATTTAACCCTTATCCTACCTAATAATCCTAACCCCATTACAGCCTATGAAAGACCTATTGGATCTTAGGAAAGGTTAGGTGCTCAATGAGTGAGAAGTTTAGTGAGCATTTCCACCTTCTATTGGTTATATCTTATTCTTTGAGATCAATCATTCTATACATAAACTCCGTTCTTCATCAATTATGTGAGTTCTTAGCCTTGTTCACACTCACATACTGAGAGTTAGTCAGCAAAATCTGTGTGCTTCCATTGTTGAGAGTCTGACCTGTAAGGCTGTAGTCACGGCGGAATGTATTCCGAAGGGGATTAAGGTTATGTGAGCTTCGACTTGAAGATTGCATGATTATTGGCTAAATACACGCACATACACAGTGGGACTTAGGTATTGACTGGCATATCTTCAGGAGTTGGCTAGTATTCCTAACTCAGTACTCATTCTTATTAGCTTGCTAAAGACTGTTGGACATCAAAAATATTTTCTTTTCAAAGTAAAAGGAATTTTGTGAAAACCCTCACGAGACAAAACTCGTCCACTAGGGTAAACCTAGGGGTTTAACGGCTTGTTGCACGAGCTAAGTGCAACCGCGATTCCTGTAAAAGTGAGTTAGGATTTTTATAGTGTTTTCTTGCATATAGTTTAGTTTTTCTTTATAATGTTTGCTCGGGACTAGAAAAATGTAGGTTTGGGGGTGTGATGAGTGTTAAATATTACATATTTTATCCCTCATTAGTTCGAATTTTATCAGCATCTCATATGCATATCATTTGCTTTACACAGAGATTTTATCATTCTATCACATTAAACGGATTATCAGATTATCATGTATAAATCCGATTATTTATAGCGCATTTTTATGTAATTTCTCTTGTGTAGGTGGACCCCGCGACTACCCCAACCTTCCGGCTTATGTCCCAAGGCATCAGTATTGTTGAAGAATTCCAAAATAAGATGAGAAAAAGTCTTTTTCCAACACAAATGAATGGTTGGTGTATTGGTTAGAGCTTTGGTTGGTATGAAATAGGTTATGGGTTCAAAACCCAACAATTACATTTTTTAAATGAAGGACCACAAAAAGCAAAAAGCACATACGCTTTTGGAAGAAAAGTTTGTCAATCCATGTGAAAGCAAAAGAGCCAATCAAAAGCCTTCAAGTTGCAACCAATCAAATGGAAGCAATCCTTGCGAATGAAAATGAGCCAATCAAATGTCTTCAAAGTTTCTATAAATTGGAATGTTGTTGTAGAGAAGAAGGAGATCTTTTGGCAATTTAGTCTTTTAGCAATTTTATTTTACCTTCTCTATACTTTTATATTATAATTAGGAGCTTCTTTGTAACTAATCTAGAGAGAGTGTGTAATTGAAGTTCATTAATGAAGATTTGGAGCTCTTTCTTGATGTTTAGTGGCTAAAGCTCTTGGATTAGGCTCTCCTTTTGAAGCTAAGTAATGTGATTAGTTCAATTACATGCATATTTTAGTTTAAATTCCCTACTTGTACCTTAATTGATTAGTAGATTTTAGATCTAGTTGTGCTAATCTCTCTCATTTTTCATGCTCTATCTCTACACTTGATGCTCGGATAATCTCAATTGATGCTTTGTAGTTGGATTAAGTTCTCTCACATAGCATGCTCTAGAGCCCTTATCTTTGATCTTTTGTAGCTTGATTTTGATGATTTATTGTTAGGGTGGCTAAATGATGATCTAAGATCTTGGCCTTTGATTTTCTTTTACTTTGATATTCATTGTTATATCATCTAATCCAATTAGGCAAGAGATTGCTAATTGGATTGTAGATTTGGGAGTTGAATTAGAACATGCATTGTTTGAATTAATTACATACTTAGTGGATTTTGGATTGCCTAATCTCTTATCTTGATTGTTGTTAATTTTAATCTTTGTTTGATTTTTTTTTCACTTCTAGATTGTTAGATCTACATCTCACATAACTTGTTTTAAAATCCTACACATTTCACACCACATCTTCATCTTAAATCTTTCATTTTCACCACCATTCATCCATTAGTTTAGTGCAGTTTGCTAGATTAACTTAGATCTTATTAAATTCATATTTTAGATTGTTAATTAGTTTTTCACATTGCATAGTTTATTAGTTTTATCTTTTCAATTTCTATATTAGCTATATTTTAGTTCAATTCTACTTTAATTGGATTCATTGCTTGTTCCACCCTCTCTTCGTGGGATCGATAATCTGGGCTCTTGAGTCCTTTACTACTTGACGACACCGTAGTCTTGCGGTTAAGCGTTGTACATTTAAGTGTCGATCAAAATGCAAAAATAAAATCATCCAATACACTCAATAAGTTAATGGCAGAGCCCTTGTGTTCACTCGTATTATCATCTCAGATAATTTCAAGCACATCAACCACTGAGGAGAATCAATGTATCATGATGCGAGCCCCAACGTGTATCTCCCGGCCTCTTGAGGCTAGTCTTTTGATTCAAACCCCGTCCACTTTCAAGTTCGCCCGATTTGAGAGCATCAACGACTTTAGCAGCCTGTATATTTTGGAGCATGTTATGATGTTTGCAAAAGCCTCCAATAACACTCAACACCATAGAAACCGACTCGAAGAAGGTGTCGATCAAATTGTTATCTCTTGCAACAGCAATGAGTGTCAACTGAAGCTGATGTGCAAAACAAAGAACATAGAATGCGGTGGGATTCTCATTCTAAATGAGCCTTTGCAGTCCATTAAGCTCACCCTTCACATTAGCAGCCCCATCATAACCTTGCCCACGCAAACTTGACATGCTCAATACATGCCTGGAAAATATCACTTCGATGGCAAGCTTAAGTGTTTGAGCTTTAGTGTCTGCAATATGTTCTATAGCTAAAAATTGCTCAATCACACATCCTCACTCATCCACATAGCGTATAACAACTGCCATTTGCTCTTTGATAGAGATATCCCTAGATTCATCCACCAAAATAGAAAATGGTGCATCTCTAAGCTCGGAAATGATAGCTTGAGTGGTTTCAATGGCAGCCGCATTCATAATGTCTTTTTGAATCTTAGGGGATGTCAATTTTAGATTCTCAGGAGCATTTTCCAATACAACTCTTTTAATAGCTTCATTCTGATTGGCAAGTACTTACAAAAGCTCAAGGAAGTTACTCATATTGTTTGAATCTCAGATTCATCATGACCACGAAAAAGCAATCCTTGGTGCAGAAGAAATCTAACAGAAGCAAGTATTGCCTTCAAACGGATTCGATAATATGTTCGAGCTTGACTTGATTGCTTGAAAATAATCGTCTCAATGTGTTGCTCTTGATTCAATAAGTTCTGACACTTCTCATATGCTTGATTATGAACACTATTCGGTCCTCCCACATGATTTTCAATTCTTTCTTTTTTCCTCCAACTTTTAAATCCTTAAGTTATTAAAGCATCATAACGTGTTTCCTCCCCAAAAAGATAACAACACATGCAGGATGCAGCATTTTTTTCTATGTTGTACTCCAATCAACTGCCGTAATCCTTAAACCAAAAAGGATTAAATTGCCACTTATCTTGTCCACACCACGTAGAATGAAACTTATGGTCACGAGGCTGACAAGGGCCCTTTTGTAGATATGCTTTTCGGACTTGGTCCCTATCCATAGGATGATAGCTTGAGATTGGATTCCGTAACCCAGGATCTACGGGAAGAATATTCAAGTTAACCTCTACACGCCCTTTCTTCGAGGATGATGGCATTTCATTCTTATCATTCTTTGGAGTCGGAGACGATGGATTGGTACTTGATTGTTTTTTATAATATTTTTTCATATTTGATTCAAAGATAATTTCAATTACATCAAAATCCTCGCCAACCACCAATAATCACCATTTATAACATAGGTTAAAGACATGATTTTAAACAATTTCTTCTTTTTATAAGGAATCATACTACTAACACCTGATTTGTAAATAAACTTCTAAGCGACAACACCCAAATCGCGAATCCTCAAGAAATTAGCACACAATTTGACAAGCAAACTTCTAAGCGACAACACCTGTACTTATGGCATTGTCGTTCTATGTATCAACTAACATGACATCTGATAAATGATCTAACTTCATGAGATTTAGCAAAACCAGGCCCAAAGAAGCATGCTTGAGACTAGATAGATAGGTGTTACCCAAAAATCTCTGCGAACAAAATAAAAAAGGTGATGATGTATGCGTGATAATAGGAAATGGAATAGTTTTTCCCTTTCCCATGTGAGTTGTGACAACTAGAGTAAGAGAATTGTGAAGAAGCAAATCTTTTATCTTCAGATGAACCACAATTCAACATAAGTATAATTTGCTAATGTTTGAATGTCTATGCAGCAGAGATAAATTGTTATTGTTAAAAGAACCAAACAATGAAATGAAAAATAAATGGTACAGAATCAAACTCAAACAAATAATATTTTGCACCTATGCCATTTCCCAACCAGCTTCTAAGTTGCTAGGTGTAAATTTGTGTTTGTTTAGTGATTGTTTAATGTGAGATAGATTATGCTTCACTCAAATCATGTGGGTGGATGCATTGGAATTGACGTGCCACATGGATGAGAAAAGAGATTCATTAGTAAAGAATCCCATGGCAGATAAAGAATTCAACTCTGCATACAAGTATAAAATATGGCCTACACTAAGAATTGAGACTCACAGTCACTGCATAGAACATAATGCTGCTCCCATATTCACCGTGAAAACCCAATAAGCAATGTCATACAACGAGAGACAAACACATAAGATATTATACCAAAAAATTGAACATGTTCGCTAGTACACGAGGAAATTGAAAAATGAGTGCAAGCTTTATAGCATGTATCAGGTGCATCCAGCTGTGACATGTCTGGACCAAAAAATTCAGGTCAGCGCACTGATCAGCTGGGCATGTATGTATGAGAAACTGATTGTACACGAACAAATTGCTGAGTGAAACCAGATGCTTTTTTGGGCCAGGGTTTGTTCACAGTGGGTCTACATGATGAATGAGACAAATCTTGCAATAAGTGCTTTAATAGTATATTGTGCTGCAAACATTTCATTGAGATTGTTGCAGGATTCATATGAAATCATGCTTTAATAGAACATCAATATAACTGGTAAGAAACCTTTCATCCATAGGCCTAGAGATACTGCAAGAGTGCAAGAACTCTGTTCTGCTACTCCTTGCAATCGTTCAACTATAGAACTGAGAACATCACATGCACCTCATTTACCCAAATAAAATAAAATTAAATCAAATATAAAAGAAAATGTATTCTTCTCAATCACCATTTTTTCAATTTTAATAGAACAGCAAAGGGCACTGAAATCATCACTTCAAAAGAAAAAAGAAAACTAAAACATAAACCCTAATGTGCAAAGGAGGAAGAGAGGAAGGAAAAGAAGAGAGGAAACTGCACAAACCCTGGCCAGAGAGGGAGAGGGAGAGATAAGCTACAGAGAGAGGGAGAGAGAGTTACCTGAACCGTCGAAGCCTCAAAGAAGAAGAACCGAAGAGCTGAAGCGGGAAGGTGATCGACAGAGCCAAAGAGGATTTTGGAATTTTTTTTCGTTCTCCCCTTTTGACATGGGGCGAGTATTTTATTGATGTGGGGCATGGGCCAAGGCCCAATATTATTTTAAGAGGAGTTTGGAAATTGACCTAGGGCGACCGCCCCAGGTAATGTATACTTCGGTCCGCCACTGGCTGCAAGAGGAACTATAGGATATATGGCCCCAGAACTATTTTATAAAAACCTTGGTGGTGTTTCCTATAAGTCTGATGTGTATAGTTTTGGGATGCTTTTGATGGAAATTGTAGGGAAAAGGAAAAATATTGATGCATTTGCCGACCGTTCAAGTCAAATTTATTTCCCATTATGGATTTATAATCAACTCCTTCAGGGAAGGGATATGGAAATGATGTGTGCTACTGATGAGGAAAAACGAATAGCAAAGAAGTTGAGTATAGTCACAGTATGGTGTATACAAATGAAGCCTACAGATCGTCCTTCTATGAGCAGAGTTGTCGAAATGCTAGAGGGGAATGTAGAAGATTTGCAAATGCCAAGCAAGCCATTCCTATCTCCACAAGAGATGCTTGATTAGGATGATGCTCCTAGTGTAGAAACTACTGAATCATCAACAGCTAACCACCAATCAGGAGTGATCACAAATAACATGGAAGAGTCGGATATCATAGAGGTCGTCGTAGATTGACTATTATGATGTATAAAAATGAGTCAGTACTCCTCATGATTAAGGTGCATGCACATGGTTTCTTTACTTTGTACTTGTAATGGATTCAAGTAATTTTCATAGTTTGTGTTCTTTCTTAAATAAAGGTTTAATGGGTACTCCATGAGGCTTAAGAGTTCTATTAGGAAGAGGTTATTGGGACATATACATAATCAATGGGAGCACTGCGAATTGAATTCTTTTCCAACATATATATATAAAATAAGGGAGCTCAATTTTTGAATTCCCCATATTTTGGACCCATGGATTTAAGAGGGGAATGAAAAAAGGAGCTAAAAGTTGGAAAAATTTACAAGTTTTTGCCATCCTCATCAAAAGCACGTTCACATCTTGGCTTGTACGGCTCAAAAAGAGGCAGCAAGTTTGAGTTATTTACAGGTATTGTCATCCCTTCTTCATTAAAAGAAAAGCAAGAGTGTTTACTTTCTTATTGTTCTGCCATTGATTCAAAAGGTGTCAAAAGCAAAAAAAAAACTTCTTTGTAAGGGACTTTGCAAGGGAGCTCATTTTTTGAATTCCCCATATTTTGGACCCTTGGATTTATGTACATAAATCCTAGGGCTGAGATTAAAAGGAAAGGGGTTGAGGGGTTTAAGGGGGTTTGAGAGTCCAAAGATCTGGGACACTACTTCCCCAGATCCCTGGACTCTTTCTCCCTTATCCGGGCGACGGGTCAAGGAGTCTGGGCTAGGTCTGGGGTGAGGTTCAGGTTAGATGGGTTTGGGTTGGATTTGGGTTCGGATTGATTTGGGCTAGAGTTTGATGGATTGGATTGGGTCAGGTTCAGGTCAGGTCTGACGGGTTTAGTTAAGGGTCTGGATCAGAGGTTTGAGGCCCAAAAGGTGGGCTGCAGTTGGGTCCGGTCTGGGCAATAATCACTGGGACCCAGGTTTCGCAGATTTTGATCTGCCGTCGGATTTCAAAGTTTTATATATGGATGGAAAGCCCTCAATGAGTAGATCGCGATAAGCCAACTTTCAAGTTGATCAAGGGCGTAGAAGTGATAGGTGATTTTTCAGGTGGACACCCCGGGGGTGCGGGACCTGCTATTATGATTTTTGTTCCTCCTGTCGGATCTCGAAGTTCTATATATGGATGGAAAGCCCTCGACAAACAGATTGCAAATAGCCAATTCCTAGGGCAATCAGTGGTCCATGACTAATAGGTGATCTTTGACTCGGGACCTAATCAGGACAACGTTAAATAGGGTGGACCGAATTACCCCTCATAGGGTGCCAAAATTCAGGTTAGTTGTTAGGTGGTCAAAAGAATATGAATTAGATTTAGTTGTGCTCAGAACGTGGTGCGTCGTGCCTTCAGGTACGGGCAATCACTAGTATATAATAAGGGAGCTCAGTTTTTGAATTCCCCATATTTTGGACCCTTGGATTTATGTACATAAATCCTAAGGATATTTTGGACCCTTGGATTTAAGAGGGGAATGAAAAAAGGGGCTAAAAGTTGGAGAAATTTACAAGTTTTTGTCATCACCATCAAAAGCACGTTCACATCTTGGTTTGTGCGGCGCAAAAAGGGGCAGCAAGTTTGAGTTATTTATAGGTATTGCCATCCCTTCTTCATTTAAAAGAAAAGCAAGAGTGTTTACTTTCTTATTGTTCTGCCATTGATAAAAAATGTGTCAAAAGCAAAAAAAAAAAACTTCTTTTGTAAGGGAGCTCAGTTTTTGAATTCCCCATATTTTGGACCCTTGGATTTATGTACATAAATCCTAGGGCTGAGATTAAGAGAAAAGGGGTTGAGGGGTTTAAGGGGGTTTGAGAGTCCAGAAATATGGGACACTACTTCCCCAGATCCCTGGACTCTTTCTCCCTTATCTGGGCGTCGTATCAAGGAGTCTGGGCCAGGTCTGAGGTTAGGTTCAAGTTAGATGGGTTTGGGTTGGATTTGGGTTCGATTGATTTAGGGTAGAGTTTGATGGGTTGGATTGAGTCAGGTTCAGGTCAGGTCTGACGGGTTTAGTTAAGGGCCCAATCAGGGTCTGGATCAGAGGTTTGTGGCCCAAAATGTGAGCTGCAGTGGGGTTCGGTCTGGGCAATAATCACTGGGACCCAGGTTTTGCATATTTTTATCCGCAAAGTTCTATATATGGATGGAAAGCCCTCGATGAGTAGATCGTGATGAACCAACTTTCGGGGCGATCAGGGGTCTAAAAGTGATAAGTGATTTTTCAGGTGGGCACCCGGGGGGTGCGGGACCTGTATTATGATATTTGTTCCGCCCGTTGGATCTCGAAGTTCTATATATGGATGGAAAAGCATCGACAAACAGATTGCAATGAGCCAATTCCTAGGGCAATCAGTGGTCCAGGAATAATAGGTGATCTTTGACTCGGGACCTAATTAGGATATCGTTAAATAGGGTAGACCGAATTACCCCTCATAGGGTGCCAAAATTCAGGTTAGTTGTTAGGTGGTCAAAAGAAGAGTAATTAAATTTAGTTGTGCTCAGAATATGGTGCGCCGTGACTTCATGTATGAGCAATCACTAGTATATATATAACCTTTTTCCAATCTTGTGACTCCTGGAAGCTAGGAGTCCTCATTGATTAAGATTTTCAAAATTAAGAAATTAGACACCACCATTAAAATGTGTATTAGAAAAGGACAAAATCCTTTTTGTCATTTCTCTCCTTGATTTGATGCCCTGATAAAGGAGAGAGAGAGTGAAAAATTGTCTTTCTTTCTTGGATAGAAACAAGTGAGGCGAGGTGGGCTTCGGTTCGAGAAGGTTTTGAATAAAAAACAATTTGTTGTTGCTGCTGCTTACGTTCTGTTTACAGAACTAGGTGTGCCGAGAAGGATTCAGCTTCTCCGGGCTTTGCAACATCGTTGAAGAGCAAGGGCCGTATCGCGTCAAAGTGGCCCATTCAGAATTTTCATTTGAGTCTGGGCAGGCAATGATTATTGAAAATGTCAAAATCAACTCCAACTATTAATAATTTCCATTTATTATATGGTTTAATGACTTGATTTTTACTTTATTTATTTATTTATTTTTTACAAATTAAGTATAATGAACTCACATCCTAATATAAATACTCAGTTCCTACATAAATTGTTTATGTTCAAGTTAGTTTTTTAAATAAATCAATTGGATAAAAATCAAATTAGCAACCACATTAAAAAAATAATAAAGAAACTACAGAGAACTCCAAAGAAGTAATAATCATTATCATAGGAAGATAACACCTTTTCTTTCCACAAAGGTGCTAAAGAGTTCCTAATAATACCTCTTTGATTTTCCACTCTACATCTTTATCACGTCCTATATTGTTCTCCCAAATCTTCCGGAACTCAAAACGCCCACAATAGAACATTTTTCGATAAATCTGGACTTCAAAGATCAAACAAGCTTTAAAAATTTGGTGGGACACAACGACTCTCCAAAAAATCACAACCATTAGATATCTCCATCTCAAAGCACACAGTAGGACAGGTGGCACCAGCCACGTGATGTAGACTTTCCTGTTGCGGCCTGCATAAAGGATCCGAATTCGATACGAGATCCTTTATTTCTACTCTTCTCCCATCTATTAACCATTCCCATATGCTTCCTTTCCCATAAATAAAACCCTCGGAAATACAAGTTGCAGAAGTAGAAGAGGGAGATCTTAAGACGAAGAATGAGAAACAATTTTGGAGAAGTGTGGGCGGGGCAACAACTTAATTGAAATGGGATATGGCCCATTTGGCCCATGCCACCTTTGGGCATTTTTAGATCCGACGTGGGGCCGCCGCCCTAGGTGCGGACAACATGGGTCCAACCCTGTCGCGTCATCTACAACGCCAACGTCAATGGATAGTGAGTGATTCAATTATCGACATCACTCAGATTAATCAATGGATTTGAGGGTCAAGTTCAAGGTGTTGAAGAGAAGATGAACTTTACTCAAAGTTCCAAGTGCTTGTTCAACATGTCAAAGTGTTGAATAATGAAGATCGCGCCATCGGTGCAGGGACATACCAATCAACGAGGTACGAAAAAGACATTGCCCGATATTCTTGTGGCTCGAGTTGTGCGGAATCCAAGCCAAGATGGGATTGTTGGGTTTATGTCTTGTATTTCGGGTTTACCGGATTGGTTTATTGGGTTGGCCAATGACCAGATTTATGGTCATGGTTATTTTGGTAATTATGCCAGGACTTTCTTGGGTCTAAGAAAGGATTTCTTGTAGGCCAATAAAGTAGAAATTATATATTGAATCTGTAACCCTAAACTTAGTGAGAGAGTTAGAGAT
Organism: Litsea cubeba; assembly: GCA_012931725.1. Taxonomy (NCBI): domain Eukaryota; kingdom Viridiplantae; phylum Streptophyta; class Magnoliopsida; order Laurales; family Lauraceae; genus Litsea; species Litsea cubeba. The sequence goes on along the minus strand of CM022948.1, from coordinate 47,552,478 downwards.
GTGAGAGCTCTAACTCCCGTGGGTGTCAGAGCTTTTCTGAACCATGTGGGATTAAATAGAGGAAAGTTTTCTTTCCCGTGGAGGCAGGCGAGTTTGCTGAACCATTTAAAATCTCTGTGTGATTTCTCTTTCTTGTGTGGCTTGATTAATTGTGATTACGGTGATTCACGCTTCCGCACGCACGCGCCCAACTAAAAGGACATAGAATTCAGATGGGTAGTTAGAAACATTGGAAATTATGCAGTATTCATTCGTTAGAAATAGTGATGGTTGCCTCTGTCATGGATATTTCTCACATTTTTTGCAGTTCTGAATAGCTTGTTTCTGATTCTGCTGAATTCTAACATGTATGTTGTGTTGGTAAATTTGGGGCAAGTCATCATGAGGGAGTTCCCATCACATGTTTCTTTGTAAACATCAGTGCTGCTGTTTTTGCATGGTGATTATTTTTGCATATTGGATTGGGCACTCAAACTCCTCTGTTTAGCAGATTGGATTAGTTGAGCCAGCTGTGATAGGTACATTGACTGTATTTAAGGCATGCTCTAAGGAGGGCTTAAAACGAGTTGATGTATCATCTTTATGTGCAGTTTGGATGAATAAAAAATGGACAAGTGATAGAGTGATAGGCGAGGGTTGTTGGTCGGACATGGAGTATTGCAATGCAAGTGAGGCAGTTTTACAGAATTGACTAAGTAATTTAACTTACCAATTACGATTAACTACAAACTCCAGACTATTTGGAACAGCCATATTGTTCCAAATGACATTGGTCTTCCCAAGTCTAGCATTTATGAATTACGATTTTGGCATCCCCTAACAATATTTTTGTAAGACCCTGACCCCTAATTTTCACGATTAGTGTGTTTTTAGCTGTGGGTTAGTTCTCTAAGTGAGATTTGAGCCTAATCGAGTAAGTTTGTGGATTAGAATAATTTTCTATAGCTTTGGGAAATTTTGAGAGCCATTAGACATAGTCTGCAGCCAAGGGACGCCTTGGGTTGCACGTGTCAGCGTGGGGGAGTGTTCTTGATTTTGAAAATTTTTATTTTTTATTTATTTTGATAGGTCAAATTAGCCCCCAACAACTTTTTTCTTCACACTGATCCTATTCGAAGATTAGAAAATCAGTTTTTCAGCCCTAGGGGCAAAACAACCTTTTCACATTTAAATCTGAGCCCAAAATTTGAAATTACAGACCCATGTAAAAAATATATTTTTTGAAAATTAGATTTTATCACGATCATTTTAGCCTTCTTCGTCGAATTCATCCGAGGCTCAGAAAGCCCAGTTCCGAGCCCATGAAGATTGTTTAGTTGTGGAGCCACACCCACCTTTCTTTTAAATCCCATCTCCACTCCAACGTACTTCTCTCCGTCTTCATTTCCTTTTCTGCAACAACAACTCCAGTTGAGTTCTTCCCCTCTTCCTCTTCATGCATTTTCCCCTCATATCAAGCCCACCTCCTTGCAAATTGGAAATCCAAGTACACACTTGAACTCCTCACTTCTCTACCTCTCCAATGGACCCATTTCTTGGGAATTTCAGCATGGCAGCCCTCTCCCTTCACTATTTTCTTGCTGATCAGGTCATCTACAGGTAAGGAGAGGTTCTCATCTTCTAGATTATGATTAGGCAACCCTTGGGGAGTCTCTTTTTCATGCATGCAAGCCCCCCATTTCCATTCTTTATGGGTGTTCTAAGATGGGTGTCAAAGTTATACTACATGTTTTATCTAGCTTCATGTTTGATTTTTCTTCTCAGTTATAGCTGCTCATGTGACTGAATTTGGTGCCCAATTAGCATGAGTTTTAGCTGTTATTCTCCCTCAGAAATCCCCTCTAAATAGTGCCCAATTGTCCGAAGGCAGTGGCTGGAATCGGGGAAGAGAAGGACCAGCAAACTGCACTCTGCAATCCTACTTGTCCGGCAGATTTGTGCTAAAATCTTTGGGCCCTTTTGGATGGGTTTTCAGCCCATTTCTCCCTCGTATCTGGTCCAGATTTTTAAGGGTCTTTTAACCTTGATTAGTGTCCTTAAATGTACTTTGATTTGCCTCATTTAGTTGACCCCAACATGTTTTAAATTGGCCAATATCATGGACTATTTTACTAATTTAATGTATTGGTGACTGGACTTGTTTGGAAATCATTACTAACCAGCGTTAGAATGAAGGATAGATGGGTAACCATGTTGAGGGTTTAGGGTTTGAGATCTCTAGATTGGTCCACTCAATCAATCAAACCAAAAGTGTGCAAAAAATAATAATCTACGCAGCAGAAATAAAATCACAAGCACACACCACAAGGACACCAAATTAAAAGTGAAAAACCCAAATCGGGTAAAAAACCACCGATCCGTACTGGATCTAATCAAACACTATGAATCTCGCAATTACAAGAAACTCAGATTTCTTCCCTAGATATACCCTATCTAAAGACTGAAGTTACCTTGTGTCACATCACGCTTCAACGACATCACACCGTTGATTGCAACAGATCCAGCGCTTGACTCCTCAAATCTTCTACGTAAGAAGATGATCTTCTACAAGGGATGTAGAAGAAATTGGCTCTCTAGAGTACTTAATAGCACAACTTTTCAACAATCTCTAGAGAAAATTTCTCTCAATTTGATCACTAATTCAGAACTTGAGAGATGATCTTGTATCTCTTTGGGTTGTGAGAAACACCCAATATATAGCCCCAAATTCGTGCTTAAGACTCCTAAGAATTATCCACTTAGAATAAAGAGTCCATCTCTAACATTATCTCAGAGTCCGGATCTAACTGGGCTCAATTCGCCGTTCTCGCTATAGCGAGACACCATTCTGTCTCCATACAGAATTATGTCTCATCTGTCAGCAACTATTGTTGACTTATGCCTTTTATATTCTAACAATCTCCCCCTTTTGGCAATTCTTGGACAAATCTCCTAGAACAATACAATAAGATCTACCCAAAAGAAAAACCCAAAATACAATAAATTTTTAAACAAAAAAATCAGCACTGTAGATCTTGAATTGCCTTAGCTTGAAGAACTCCTCTGGGCTTCATTCTTCTCCCCCTGAATTTGTCCATAATTGACAAACAAAAAATCATGCAGCTTCCGTCAATCTGGATGTAGTAGCTCCCCCTCGATTTTGACTCCCCCTCACTATGATCTTCGTATCAGCACTGGGGGTGGGGACTTGACCTCCTTGATCAGGGCTTTTTATAATTAGTCACCCACACTTTTGTAGTTGGAACTTTCAGCACAGTGTGAGCAAACTCCTTAGGCAAATCAGATTTTCTAACCCAAATTTGAATTGTCTTGGGTGGAGAAAAATTCTTCCATCATTGCTTTGTCTTTGGTAGACTTGCAGCTTATTGCAATGGGAAAGAATGTGTCCTTTCTTTCCACAATGGTGACAAGTGGATGTGCGTGCAGCGCGTGACACATTCTTTTTTTTGATACTACTCGACACATTAATTGAAAGTGCAGTATCTGGAGTAGCATGTGCAACACTAGAAACAAAAATTGTTTTACCTTTAGCATTTGAAGTGGATGCACCATGATCATAACCGAGACCGCTTCTGTCAAACTGAGACTTCTGACTGCACAAGATATTTGTAAGAGTCTTCGAACCAGTGTTCATCTTGTTTAGTGAAGCTTGTTTGATTTCTAACTCAGACAGAGTGATCTTCAGTCGTCCTTGCAAATCTTCCTTTTCAGATTTAACAGTCTGCAACCCCGTCTTCATATTCTCAATCTCTTGTTCAGCATTTTCAAGTTTTTGACTCTCAATGGTCAAATTTTCAGCCATGCAGTTTTTCTGACTTTCCAAGAGACGAACCTTTTCAAGTGCTTGCTCTAATTCAATTTTCAATGCAGAATTTTCTTCTTGAGCATCCTGAAGCTTGATAATAATCTTGTTTCCATACTTTGTCATCTTGACACAATCAGCATATGTAGCATGATACAGCTCTTCATAGTCTTTCTCTTGATCTGACATCTCATCATCATGATCTTCATCAGTATCATTGTCAGAGAAAGACCTAGCCATGAAAGCCACAAACTTGCCATTCACAGTTTCAGAAGTTTCAATTGAAAGATCTTGTTCTTCTTCTAATGATTGTTCCTCCCAAGTTGTGTTGAAATCCTTTTTCAATGCACCATTTTTCTTGTTGGCACACTCACTAGCATAGTGACCATAGCCATGGCAGTCAAAACACTTAGTTCCTTTTGCAGAATTATTTTTCGCAAAATTAGAACTCTTCCACTTGACTTGTTTTGACTTCATGTACTTCTTGAAACAATTAAACATTTCAGCCATAACATCTTCAGCCTCAGATTCAGAATCAGAACCAGACTCAGTTTTCTTTTCAGGTTTCTTTCTTGATTCTGAGTTGGCTTTCAAAGCAATACCTTTCTCTTTTGATTTTCCTTTATCCAAACGGTTTGCTTCAAATGTTTGAAGATTTCCAACCAACTGGTTTACCTTGAGGGTATCAAGATTCTTATTTTCTTCAATAGCATCAACTTTAGAATCAAACCTCGAAGGTAGAGACCGCAAGATTTTCTTGACAATCTTGTTTTCTTGAATTTCCTCACCCATATTGAAAACAGAATTGACAATATTATTCAGTTTTACATAAAATTGATAAAAGGTCTCATCTTCTTCCATCACGATGGTTTCAAATTCTTTAGTCAGCCTTTGCAATTTAGATTGATTCACCGTGTCTGTACCCTCATACACCGTCTGTAAGACTTTCCACGCTTCTTTTACAGTTTTGCAAGTGGAAATCCTACGGAACTCTTCATCAGACACTCCATTGTATATACTATCCCACTGCCTTGTTATTACAATTGGAGGCATACTTCTCATCCTTAGTCCATTCAGCTTTAGATTTAGGAACAGTTTGTCCACTAACTACAATTGTTGGTCTGGAGTAGCCCTCCTCAACAATATCCCACACATCATCATCAATGGACTTAAGGAGCCCAATCATCATTTGCTTCCAATATGCATAATTAGAAATATCTAGCAAAGGGGGCTTAGAAGTTGATGTCCCTTCTCAATTGAACACCATTCTAGAAATCTCTTTAGATAAAATACAGCAAATTAGTGTAACCCGCTCTGATACCAATTGAGGGTTTAGGGTTTGAGATCTCTAGATTGGTCCACTCAATCAATCAAACCAAAAGTGTGCAAAAAATAATAATCTACGCAGCGGAAATAAAATCATAAGCACACACCACAAGGACACCAAATTTAAGGTGGAAAACCCAAACCGGAAAAAAACCACCGATCCGTACTGAATCTAATCAAACACTATGAATCTCGGAATTAATAGAAACTCAGATTTCTTCCCTAGATATCCCCTATCTAAAGACTGAAGTTACCTTATGTCGCATCAACGCCTCAACGACATCACACCGTTGATTGCAACAGATCCAGCGCTTGACTCCTCAAATCTTCTGCGCAAGAAGATGATCTTTTACAATGGATGTAGAAGAAACTGGCTCTCTAGAGTACTTGGCAGCACAACCCTTCAACAATCTCTAGAGAAAATCTCTCTCAATTTGATCACTAATTCAGAACTTGAGAGATGATCTTGTATCTCTTTGGGTTGTGAGAAATACCCAATATATAGCCCCAAATTGTGCTTAAGACTCCTAAGAATTATCCACTTAGAATAAAGAGTCCATCTCAAACATCCTCTCAGAGTCCGGATCTAACTGGGCTCAATTCGCCGTTCTCGCTATAGCGAGACACCATTCTGTCTCCATACAGAATTATGTCTCATCTGTCAGCAACTATTGTTGACTTATGCCTTTTATATTCTAACACATGTTGTGGCCTTTAATTAAATTATGATTTGTCTCAATTGGTGGACCACGTTTTTAAATTGACCATCTTTGGTTGTCTAAGGGTTATATCTTGGGGTTTTTGTTTAATAGGTATACTGAGGCCTAATGGTGAGATTAGGGGAGTAATCTTGGAGTGCTAGAGGCAAAGGCTAGTGACTTTAGCCCGTTCTTGTAGTTGTACATGCTATTAATTTTGGATATTTTAGTTTCTAAAGCATGTCTTTTAACTATTACATGTTTGGTTTTCTTGTCCATTATCAAAGCTTGAAATTAACATCGGTTATACAATTGCATGTCATACTCTCATTCTTATTTCTATGGGTTTTTTCATTAACCTTACTGAATTCTTGTTTAAACTTATGATCTTGGTTTTTAACTTAGTGTTTATGGGAATGGGTGTTTTATGGAAGAAGGATGGATTTGTTTTGAAGTGTTGGAAAAGAAAATGGAGATTTTAGTGTTGAAATGGTTGAAGGATGAATTTGGAGAGCATGTAGGCTCTGGGAGTCCAGGGGAATGTCAAAGAAATATTGATTTTGAAAGGGAGAAAAGTTCTGCTTGAAATAGAACCTGATTCAGATTTTCGCAAATGGCGGTCAGCTGGCAGCGACCCATGGTTGGTTACAATTCCAGAAAGCAACTTTTCCCCGACAGATTCAGGCGGTTAGCTGGCGATTGGCTGGCGGCGACCGACTGCTGATCACCGAGAGCTTGCAAATGGGATTTTTGATGGGATTTTGTGGAGATAAAAACCAAGGATATGCTGATAGCAATCAACTTGATAATGTGTACTGGGAACTTGGAATGCCGTCTACCCTCTGGGGCACCAATTTATTTATAAAATCTGACGTTTTGGCTTCAAATACATAAAGGGTCAAATGATGCGGTCTTAGCATATGTATGGTGTATTTTTTTGTAAACTCGAGATTGAATAAGAATTTTGCCAACGTGTATTTGTTTTGACTTGGAAACACCCGATTTTCTCAGATTGGCTTTGATTTGACAAGTTTTACATGTTTTGCCTGTCATCATCTAGTTTTACTTGTTGCGTTCTGGAAAATTCTTTAATGTCTTTTACATTTACTAATCGCGTGGGATTCAGCCCGTTGACATCAAAAAACCTTTTCTCGTGCAATCAATCGCATATATTTGATAAAAACACGTGTTGGATGATTCTTGGGCGTTTCGGGGTGCTACCATTCGATCTCTCAGCTTGCGATGCGTTTGATATGATTCTGGGCCGAAAACACATTTTAGGATATTCTGAGACACATTTTTCTTACAAATGTGTTTCGAGCGATTCTACGGTTAGGAATGCCTTGC
>CM022948.1:47483407-47537616 GCA_012931725.1 Litsea cubeba | reverse complement strand
GAGATATTCTCTCCCAAAATAAGGGAACATGAGAGATTCTCTCCAAGTAAAGATATTCTTAGATATTCTCTATCCAAATGAGATATTTTTGGATATTCTTTACAAAAATGACACCATATGAGATCTAAGCCATTTCAAAAGCTTAAGGTCCCATGGGTTAGCCCATATGAGCCAGGTTTGACCACCTAGGCACTAAAAAAAAAATATTTGGGCTTTTAGTCAAAGAGAAATCCCTCTTACCAAGAGTATACAAAAATGGTTCCATGCCTCTTTGAGTTGATTCGACCATACAAAAGAGAATTCCAAGCCCCATGAGCTTCCAAAAATCAAACCATCCAGCCTCATATACCAAATTGAGCCAAAATCTTGAAATTGACATTCCACAAAAATCCAAACCAAATCCTGGTCCCCTAACTTGCCACATACAGCTTGTTAGGTCACAAAACCAAAACCAAAAACCAAAACCTAATCCCCTAACTTGCCACATACAGCCTGTTAGGTCACAAGATCAAAACCAAAATTGATCCCCCAACATTCCACATATAGCTTGTTGGGTCACACGGTCAAAAACATACCCGACCCCCTAACCTACCACATACAGCCTGTTAGGTCACAATGTCAAAACCCAAATCCACATCCCTGATGTCATCTTCAAAACTTTGCCTCGAGATGGTACGTGATCCCTTTCACTACCATAAAATTCCCCTGGAAGCTCAAAAGGCTAACAAATACCAAAAGAAAGACTGCTCAAAGACTCTTGGTCCAGTCACAGGCACTCCATCACAAATCTCTTCGAGGCACATCGACTACAAATGTTAAGCAACTCGTCGCTGTACCTCGAGGGGGCATTTGTTGACACCAAAATGTCACTTTGCCTCTTCAAGATCCAAAGAGCTACATGAAGTCGCAACCTGCCATAAATAGGCAAGGCTACTTCCAAAAAAATCAAATCTTGTCAGAATCAAACAAAAACTGCAAGATCCTTCAAGACAGCCAAAAGAGGAGTACACAAGAAGTTTCAGGCCATTTCAAAATCATTTGGCCTAACTCCGCTTCTCCGGCAGCTGAAAAGGAGCTCCCGACGGCGAAAGCATCGGAGACACTAAATCTTCGATCAGAGCCGATGGATGGGTCTCAAAATATATCCAAAAGGCTCCACGTCAAGTTCCGAGTCAAACCGACAACGTTTGACCCTACATCAACCCTCGAACAGCTAAATCAAGCCTCTCGGCGGTGAGAACTACCGAGGCCATCACTCATCAGATAGAGCACATGGACGGCTCCAAAATGCTTACAAAGGGCTACACGTCAAATTTCAGGTCATTTCGACAACATTTGACCATAGTTTGACGCTCGGAAGCCAAATCAGGCCTCTCGGTGGCGAAGCTCCCCGGGACCATGGTTTCCAAGATAGAGCCTATGGATCATCTTAAAATGACTCCAATAGGTTCCCTGTCAAATTTCAAGTCAATCGGATATCGGTTGACCGCACATCAAACCGCGACATCTTCATCGCGACAAAAGCAAGTCTACTGGTGATAGGACCCCAAACGGCTTCAAAACTCAAACAAAAGCCTATGGTTGGTCTTATTTATTGCTCAGGAGGCTTCACCTCAAATTTCAGGTCATTCCGACATCGTTTGACCCAGTTTCAGCTTCTGACGGAAAATCGGCAGCTCTGCGCAACAAAGTCTTCGGCTTTCTCGGAAAATTGGAAACTTTGCAAAATAAAATGCAAGGATTCTCATCAGGTTTTCTACAGGAAAATCAAGCCAATAAATGATCAAAAATGTCAAGGAAAAATACAGAAGAAAAAAGAATAAAAAAATAATAAAAACGGACACAAAACGGGACAAAAGGGGGAAAACCCCCCAGCTGCGACCCTGGGGCCCGGGATCGCCCGGGGGGCCCCGGAAACCCCGTTTTTCGCCGTTTTTTCGCGATTCGAAGTGTCCGGCCTCTGGTATTTTCCAAAATTCATACTTTTGAGACACCAAATCCTCTGACATCCGTCAAAAACATGGGTTAATCATCAAAAGTATCGAAAACAATATTGATCGCCACCCGGTCAACCAAGAAAAGTGTGCTTTCTACCCGACCGATCGAGAAATCGACAGGACAGATGGTACCGACCCGCTGTTGGCAACCAACACCTGAAGTTACATGGTCATCCGATGTCGATCTGCACGAAGATTCATCGATGATCATCACCAGAAGAATCCCAAAAGACGCGGCACGGCACGCAACTTTTCAACTGCTCGACGACCACTTAATGCGATTAATTGACTAGCTTTATTACAGTCATTAATCTATTTCTTTGGACGGACCAATCAGAAGCAAGCACTCGGGAGTTATAAGTCAAGAGATTCATGGCATTTAACCCATGAAACTCCTCCCATCATGGCGATTAAAGGCGATTAAATGCCCTCAATCTCCTCCGGCCAATCAGAAGCCAAGAAAAAGGAGTTACAAAATAAAGAATTCAAACTTGCAACTCCTCCCTTTATGTAGCTTTATGACAATTAAGGCTCATAAACCCTCCTAAATGGCTACCTAAAAGCCTATAAATAGGAGAGCATTCCAAAGAATTCCAGATCGGAAAAACGAGACAGATCCCAGATTAGAAAAAAGCACAGAAATTCAGAGAAGGAAAAGAGAGAAAACTCTGCCGACCACCGCTACAAGGTGACAAAAGTCCCTTGGGGGGTATCCTCCCCCCAAGGTCCTTGCCTTCTCCTTCTGCCTCCAAATGGCTTAGACGTGGCTTTTCAGCCCGTCTACTCGGCTTTTTATTGAACATAGGACCTCCTTTTGGTCTTTGTTCTCTAAAAACCTGAGGTTATAGCTAAGCCAAGCGAATCAATAGCATCCTCTGTTTTCATCTGCATGGATGACGGCAAAGTCCACATATGGCTTGCGACCGTCAATCTGAACGGGTCCCCCACAATCTCCTGAGAAGTTAGATCCTAATTTTCTTGCTTTTCATTATAGTTTGTATTTTTTTATAAGAGACAAAAATCACAACTCTTGTCTTTCATTATTGATAAGGATTGTAAATCAGCTATAAACGCTAAAATCGGCTATAAACACCAAAAATCGGCTATAAATGCCAAAATCGGCTATAAATGCCAAAAAAATCGCCTTTCACGGCAAATCAAGAAAATGTCTCTTTTCTTAAATATATGTGCAATGGAAAACTTGAAAGAAGTTGATTTCCTTTTTACTTGCGAAGGTTGATCTCCGGATCACCACTTGCAATTCCAAGTAAAATAGAAAATCTGGCACACCCACACAAAAGAAATATTGATGCACGCCCCTTGCCCCCCGGTTACGAAAGGGTCAGACCCAACGGACTCCCACGTCTGCCGACCTCGGTAGGACCAGGCATCAGGAGCACGGTCCATCAGTCTCAGTAGTACCATTGGATCAGTACTTTCCGGGGCAGGAGTGCTCGTGGAATGTAGACTTAAAAAGGGAAAAATCTCCTCATTAAACACCACATGTCGAGAAAGGAAAACGCGTCTAGTGTCTATGTCGAGGCACCTATAGCCAAGATGATTTGTACTATAGCCAAGAAAAACACAAGGGCGAGAGGCGGAATTCAAGCTTATTTTTATTATATGGTCTTAACCAAGGGAAACATAGACAGCCAAAGGAGCGAAGAAATCGATAATTCGGGGCACGATCGAATAAACATTCCCAAGGTGATTTGTTTTTTAGAGTTTTAGTTGGCAAACGATTAATCAAGAAAACGGTCGTGTTAAATGCTTCAACCCAATATCTAAGAGGCATGTGAGCCGTAGCCAATAATGTAAGACCCATTTCAACAATGTGGCGGTGTTTCCGCTCGGCAACCCCATTTTGTTCGGGAGTGTGAGGGCATGAAATGCGGTGTGCAATTCCATGTGATGCCAAAAATGATTGAAAATGGTTACTCATGAACTCACCACCTCCATCAGATTGGAAGGCCTTAATTTTAGAAGACAACATGTTTTCAACGTAGGCTTTAAACTTAAGAAAAGTAACAAAAGCCTGTGATTTTGTTGATAAAGGAAAAAACCACACATACTTGGTGCAATCATCAATGAAAGAACTGTAATAGCAATACCCACTTATTGACATTTTAGGGGAAGATCCCCAAAGATCACAATGGATTAAATCTAATGGATTTGCAGAAATAGAAAAAGGCAACTGTGTGGGGATATTTCCGAACTCACCGGATGACTGGCCGGATGCTCTATCTCATGCTCCGGCGCCAGCTAGGCCATCTCGGCAAGGCCCGTCTCAACGTCCGCCAGTTCGGCCAAGTGCCCCACTCCGGCCAGAGACTCATCTCGGCACCTTGCACGACATTTCCACCTTGGCCCGGACGCTCCCAGCTCGGCTGAGCTCCACCTCGGCCAGGTCGTCTCCAGCTCGGCTAGGGACTCCTCCCCGGTCCTCCATTTCGGCGTCTCTGCAAGGGCTCTAACCAAGTCAAGGTCCTCTCCGACCTCGGCTCCCCAACCTCGGTGAGGATGCCAGGACTAGCCGAGGCAGGGCCTGACAGCTGTCCACCCTTGGACACTTGAGCACGCTATGGCCCGTGCGACAAGACAAGGGGGACAGCCCGTATCTCCTGACAGATCGCCCTCCACAGCTCCCAAAGCGCCAGGATATGGCCTAACGGGACAGGACAGGCTACGACGGGACCAGACATGCTACGATGAGACCACGCCTCCCTAGTACCTGACAAAGTGGGCTATGACAAGACAGCCAACAACCCCTTTGCCTCCTCCTCCTCTATATAAACACAGCTACCCCTCCAGAGGAAAAGGAGGACGCCATTACCACTCTGGTATGCCATCTTCTTCCCCAAAAATCTCCTCCCTCTGCTTAGTTCACACACTAACTTAGGCATCGGAGAGCCCTGCGCCGCCCAGGCCAGGGTCCTCTGACCTGCATTTCTCCTTCCTTTTCTCAGGCTCCAGGCGCAGGCATCGGTGTCCCTAATCTCACTCGGGTAAGTCCTCTAAGGCACCCCCCATTATTGTGGGTCGTTATTTTTTGCACCTACAATTGGCGCCGTCTGTGGGGAAGCAATATCCCAGCCTTCCCAACCTTCTCAATCTTTCCAAACACCATGCCTCGAAGAGCCAGAAAGGGAAAGGAACCTATCGCACTGTCGACCCAGCTGCCGACGGTCCCCCGCCGAGAGAGGTCAGGAGCAAGATCTGGCCAAGCAGGCGATCGACAGCAGGATACTCGGTCGGGTTCATCCTCTAAGGATTCGACCTCGACTCTACCCCCCGAAAGACGCGCCCTGAAGAGCAGAAGCAACCGGGCCCAGGAGCAGTTCAACCTCCGCGACAGCGATCATATCGCCTCCAGCTCGCTAGCAGCCCCCAGCTCTGCAGGAATCTCTTCCAACTCGGGGGCAAGCTAGACGGAACTTTTTGTCACTTAGCTTCCGACCTCATGCTGGTCCGTCCACGTGCTGGTTTCCACCTCACGCTGGTTTCGGCCTCATGATGGTTTCGACCGCATCTGACGACCTCATGCTGGTCCGTCCACGTGCTGGCCTTCACCTCACGCTGGTTTCGGCCTCATGACGGTCTCGACCGCATCTAACGACCTCATGCTGGTCCGTCCACGTGCTGGTCTTCACCTCACGCTGGTTTCAGCCTCATGACGGTCTCGACCGCATCTAACGACCTCATGCAGGTCCATCCACGTGCTGGTCCCCACCTCACGCTGGTTTCGGCCTCATGCTGGTCTCGACAGCATTTAACGACCTCATGCTGGTCCGTCCACGTGCTGGTTTCCACCTCACGCTGGTTTCGGCCTCATGATGGTTTTGACTGCATCTGACGACCTCATGCTGGTCCGTCCACGTGCTGGTTTCCACCTCACGCTGGTTTCGGCCTCATGATGGTCTTGACCGCATCTGACGACCTCATGCTGGTCCGTCCACGTGCTGGTCTTCACCTCACGCTGGTCTCGGCCTCATGATGGTCTCGACCGCATCTGACGACCTCATGCTGGTCCGTCCACGTGCTGGTTTCCACCTCACGCTGGTTTCGGCCTCATGATGGTTTCGACCGCATCTAACGACCTCATGTTGGTATCCCCCTCGTGCTAGCTACGCGCTTCACAGGTTTGGCCTCATGTCGGTCCCGGCCACTGCCATCGGGACTGCCCTCGGGTTCATACACCCGGGCCTCTCCATCTCGGCGAATGCCAGAAAAGCAAGTGACAAGGGTTAACAGCCCTGGAAAAGGCCTCGAGTTCGGACACTCGGCCAATTCCTAAAGTCAGGGTCTTCACCCATCTCCAAGGGTTAACAGCCCTGGAAAAGGCCTCGAGTTCGGACACTCGGCCAATTCCTAAAGTCAGGGTCTTCACCCATCTACAAGGGTTAACAGCCCTGGAAAAGGCCTCGAGTTCGGACACTCGGCCAATTCCTAAAGTCAGGGTCTTCACCCATCTCCAAGGGTTAACAGCCCTGGAAAAGGCCTCGAGTTCGGACACTCGGCCAATTCCTAAAGTCAGGGTCTTCACCCATCTACAAGGGTTAACAGCCCTGGAAAAGGCCTCGAGTTCGGACACTCGGCCAATTCCTAAAGTCAGGGTCTTCACCCATCTCCAAGGGTTAACAGCCCTGGAAAAGGCCTCGAGTTCGGACACTCGGCCAATTCCTAAAGTCAGAGTCTTCACCCATCTCCAAGGGTTAACAGCCCTGGAAAAGGCCTCGAGTTCGGACACTCGGCCAATTCCTAAAGTCAGGGTCTTCACCTATCAACAAGGCTCTACGCCCTGGAAACGGCATGGAAGAGTTCATACACTCAGCCTTTCCTAAAGCCCCGTGTCTTGGACACACTAAGGCTCTACGCCCTGGAAACGGCATGGAAGAGTTCCTACACTCAAGCCTTTCCTAAAGCCCCGTGTCTTGGACACACTAAGGCTCTACGCCCTGGAAACGGCATGGAAGAGTTCCTACACTCAGCCTTTCCTAAAGCCCCGTGTCTTGGACACACTGAGGCTCTACGCCTTGGGAATGGTCTAGAGTCCCTACACTCAGCCGTTTCCTAAAGTCCGGGTTCATAAACCCCTCACACCTCGGAGCAAGGCAGTTCGGCCAAGGTCAGCTTCCTGGAGTCAGGGTTTTTACACCCCTCAAAGACCGTTGCCGAACTCATGCTCATCTCCGATCCACTGTCGCAAGGCAGGGCAGTTCGTCTCGGCCAAAAGCTGGCCACTTCGGCTAAGGGCAGCTCGACAAGATTGCAGTAGAGACTGTTCTGTATCACCTCCTCGGCCTCATGCCAGTTCGCAGCTCCACAGCAGCGCCAGACTCCAGTACGGCAGGAAATCCTTCCTCCGGCTCGGCAGCAGTGCCAGTCTCCGGTTTCGGCCTCATGCCAGTTCGCAGACTCCAGTACGGCAGGAAATCCTTCCTCCGGCTCGGCAGCAGTGCCAGTCTCCGGTTTAGCAGCCTCCTCATCAGCTTGCTTCCTCAGCAGCAGCAGTAGCAAGATACTCCTAAATAAATGAGCCATCTCCCTTGGCTTTCAGCAACAATGCACTCTCCAGCTCGACAGAGGCATCTTGTTACAGCTTCACAGTGATGCCAACCTCCAGCTCCGGTTCATTGCCAGCCAGTCATCCTCCATGATACTTACCTTCTGACCTCAAGAGAGCAGTCTATTGAGCTCAGAAGCTGGGGGGCTATTGTGTGGGGATATTTCCGAACTCACCGGATGACTGGCCGGATGCTCTATCTCATGCTCCGGCGCCAGCTAGGCCATCTCGGCAAGGCCCGTCTCAACGTCCGCCAGTTCGGCCAAGTGCCCCACTCCGGCCAGAGATTTATCTCGGCACCTTGCACGACATTTCCACCTTGGCCCGGACGCTCCCAGCTCGGCTGAGCTCCACCTCGGCCAGGTCGTCTCCAGCTCGGCTAGGGACTCCTCCCCGGTCCTCCATTTCGGCGTCTCTGCAAGGGCTCTAACCAAGTCAAGGTCCTCTCCGACCTCGGCTCCCCAACCTCGGTGAGGATGCCAGGACTAGCCGAGGCAGGGCCTGACAGCTGTCCACCCTTGGACACTTGAGCACGCTATGGCCCGTGCGACAAGACAAGGGGGACAGCCCGTATCTCCTGACAGATCGCCCTCCACAGCTCCCAAAGCGCCAGGATATGGCCTAACGGGACAGGACAGGCTACGACGGGACCAGACAGGCTACGATGAGACCACGCCTCCCTAGTACCTGACAAAGTGGGCTATGACAAGACAGCCAACAACCCCTTTGCCTCCTCCTCCTCTATATAAACACAGCTACCCCTCCAGAAAAAGGAGGACGCCATTACCACTGGTATGCCATCTTCTTCCCCAAAAATCTCCTCCCTCTGCTTAGTTCATACACTAACTTAGGCATCGGAGAGCCCTGCGCCGCCCAGGCCAGGGTCCTCTGACCTGCATTTCTCCTTCCTTTTCTCAGGCTCCAGGCGCAGGCATCGGTGTCCCTAATCTCACTCGGGTAAGTCCTCTAAGGCACCCCCCATTATTGTGGGTCGTTATTTTTTGCACCTACAGCAACTTTTTACTTTTACCCATTTCACATGGAGTACAAATGGACGGAAGTTTGGAAGAGCCACTAACAGATAACTGAAATGCAGAAGCTAGATGTTGAAAAATTGTGGACGCTGGATGTCCAAGACGAGAATGCCAGATTGAAGCAGACACGCGTTCACCAACATAAGCAGCGGGGCCACCTTTATTAGAGTGGGTGTGAAGCTTACGAATTGCTCGGATAGGACATGCTCGGATAGTGTCGCACGGATCCAACTTAGAAGATTTTGGTCCTGTTGATTCCATTCAATAAAAGCAGATGAAATAGTTGATGTAAGCTTCTGGTCTTTGTCACGAGCAGATTTCTCGGGGCACAAATTGGATCGGTCAACTAACCCCATCAGGTCATGACTCATTAGAAGGGGCTCAAATTGAGATCGCTATAGCAAATAGTTATGACGGTCTAGGTTGATAGAAACCAAGTTAGAAATATTGGAAATGATAAAGGAGGTTACTGTTGAGTATGTACTTGCAGAAGCAATTTCCATAACAAGAGAAAGAGTGAAGACCACACTACTGTATGGGCAACGATCAAGCTGGTGCTTAGATAATAGAACCCAGGTATGGACGTAAGTCTAGAGGGGCTTTGATACCATGATAGAAAATGAAATAAGCTCTTTCTCTCGGTCTATCCCGAGAGTTGATGTATTAGTGTATATATATAAGTTTTTACAAACAAGAAATAAGTAACGTGGGTTTACATATCTGACAGATAGAAGTGATTTCAAACATTTGAATACAATCTCGATCTCAAGTCTTTTGAATCCATAGCTTGCTTATCAAATGACGTGGGGCCTTTATCATCTGTTATGCTAATAATGTTTAGGGCCTAAGAAATTGAATAGTGAGATTTGAGATATTGTTTGTATAGCCTTAAAAACATATGGTAAATAATCATTTATGTTCATTTCTTTTGGAGTTTTGTACCACTTTGCAATTGACTGCGCACTTGTTGTTTATTATATCTGAACAGTTCAATTTAATAAGAAATCTTGATAGAGATATTTTATTTTATTTTTTTGTAATAATAGGAGTTTATTTACTATTATTAGTTGCAACCATTTGTTAAGAAGATTGTGGTTTAATGTTTGATTATTAAGATTTTGAATATAGCTTTTATGAATGAATTGCTATGAGGTTTTCTTGTATGAAACGAGGATACTTTATTTTGAGTGATTTTTTTAATTTGGTATAGTATTTATATATACTTCTAAAAATATTGGTTGGACATGCCCATGCTAAACATGGGCAATTGTGATTGATGAGATTGAGCTCTGACTTTGCAGTTTATATATATGGTTTTCGGGCGATTTGAATGAGAAATTGAGGCTGATTTGGAGGAATTTCACTTTCAATTTCGATTTAAACTCGACTCGTCCTTAAATGTGACAATCCTTATAGAGATATGATAAGAAGTTTCATTTCAAATTACTAATTGTCTTATCTTTCCACTTATCTTTTTCAAATGAGAATACTCTAATCCTGACAAGAAGATAAGTCTCACTCTTAATTAATGCAATGGCAACTCAATACTCACATCTTCGGGAATCTATTATGGCCCCACATAATAATAATTCGAACTGTTCAAAATGAATGTCAACCCATCCAATGATATTTAATAGAATTTTATTTTAATAGACGTTGATCCACCGTTTAATTGAGCGCATCAATTTGATTTGAGAATTAAGGTGCAATTTGGAAATTGATTTCTCAATTGAGCTCCCAATATTAAATTGATTTTTTCATTATCTTATCAAATTTATAAGAAGTGTCTTATTAGATCTTGAATTTCGTAATCCTTATCAAGGAGAGTGGTCATTGACCGGACCGGACCGGCCTGAATCCAACCCGAGCTAGCCCACTTTGGGACAAGCTTGATCTTTAGATTTTGTCATGCGGATCAGGCTTAGATTTAGTGGTTTTGAGTTTTAATTTTGACTTGTCTTTTTAAATGAAAATAGTCTCATCTAGATAAGAAGGTAAGTCTCAGTTTCAATGCAATGAGAAATCACTGCTCATCAGAGATCTATCATGGGCCCCATATAATGATAATCTGAACCATTCAAAATTAATGTCAACATATCCAAAGATATATATTAAAATTCTATTTCAATAGACGTGGACCTTTCGTACTTCATTTTTTAGTACCAAAATCTCTCATAATCTAGACTCTTCGTGTATTATAGATTTTTTTCTCCTTATTATATATGATGTTGTTTTACTTCTTTTCTTTTTTTATTTTCTTTTGTTCTAAAATTCGACATAATCTTTCTCATCATATTAGCCAAGTGCCTCCAAATTCATTAGGTATTTGGCATCTACAGATAGCATTTTCTGTTATTGGAAATAGGGTTTTTCAATTGGTAATGTTGGGTTTATTTTAAAAATGATATAATTTACTATAGTTTTCATCTCTTTTCTATCTAAAAACTAATGTAAAGTAGAAAATATATATATGATTTTCTTTTGTGCATTTTTAATGTAAATTTTGATTTAAAATCTTATTTAAAGAATGATAAAATCTAGCACATTGGTGACTCTATTTTCTATCTAAGAATTAATAGAGACTATACTTTGTGATTGTTGCACAGGGTGATAGCATCCTCCCTATCGATGACTACATTTAAGTGTATAGAGTTTTTTTTTTTTAAATAATGTGGTGTTTTAGATCTCGGATAGTTTACACATATGAGATCAACTTAATTTTTTTATTTTATTATAAAAACTAAATGATAGTTTTTTGTATGGATTCTTTGACCATCCTAAGCATGGTAGTATTAATTGATACAGATAGGGGTGCTCTTGGACCAGGCAGGTCCAAGCCCAATCAAGGACCAACCTGCTTTGGGCCGGGCTTTAGCTTTAGGTTTTGATACATTGGCCAAACTTGGACCTAAAATCTATATAGTTTTAAGATACGGGCCAGGCTTGGACTCAATGGCACAGAGCTCAAAGCCAGGTCCGACCCAAATAAGTTACACAATTTAATATAAAATAATTTTATTAAATGGATAGAGACTCAAACACATGCATTTCCTCACATGCATACACGTTCTAACAAGCTAAGCTACTGCCTGGAGCTGATAGTGAAGACATTTTTATTTTATATAAATATTACCCACCTGTGCTTGGGCCTTACCTTTTTTAGATGGGTTGGGCCAAGTACTATGCCACTGAATAAAAATGTATACTATCATTGATTCATTTTGTTCAAGTAGTACAATAAATCTCTAGTATAAAAATTTAGACCATTACAAATTCTATATTATATCATTTTGTTATTTATTGTTTACGAACATTTTAAGCATTTGGTTTATATTTTATTAGATGATTGTTTAGTTTACAGCTATAAATAACTATACGATCGTGCTAGCATGAGCTACGATGCTAGTTGATTATGAGATTGGAGCTCAATCTTACTTTTAGTTATAACCAATTTTGAATTCATAGAGAGATTTTAGGAATTTTCAATGGTTACCTTAATATTTTTCCCTTAAATTTCTCTAACAAAGATTCCTTTTTTATTCTCTCAGTTAAACCTCGATCATCTTATCTCAATCCAAAAGAAACTCAAATTTTAAAATAATTCAAAGATTTTTTTATTTTAATATTGAAAATCAATAATGGTATTTTTTTGTTTTATATTTTTTTCTCATTAATTAGTATCTCAAAAAGCGCCCCAAATTAAATATATTTTTATTTTTAGGCACGGACTTAGTGCAGGCCTATTTTGCTAGTAGATCTGAAAATTTCAACACCTTAACCAACAGTTAATAGCCATATTTTTATCAATTGATGAAATTCACTGTGTTTTGTCTAAAAGGGATAAAAGTTTTCTTACATCTTAGTATCATTGGGATTGAATCCAGGGTGATAAATGTTGAAAGACCATTAATTTCGAGTCAATTTATTTGGAAATAAACATCATCAATTTGATACAAATTAGCTTATATCTAAGAAAGTTTTCATCCTTTCAAGGTAGCATTGGATATCATCAAGGGTAAAAAAGCGGCCTATGATATTAATCAAGGTGGTTGAAAAAAAATTAAATTAAGAGGTGATGCTTTGCAAAAACTTAAAAAAAAACAGTTGTCAGAAAAGACGGGTGGTTATATGTGTGATTTTCCTAAATCAAATCCTAACAAAATTGAGGCCCATCTAAGTCTCCCAACTAATATCATTCGCTCCTCACCCGCTTTTCTATTATTATTATTAGTAGCAGCAGTAGGGTGGTGGCATGGGTATCCTCGTGGTATCTTTACCCAACGGGATTATTCCTCCGAGCACAAACGCGACCATGCAACACATGTGCACCAAATAAGCCTTCCACTCCTCACCTCTTTAGAATCCACTTTACCATTAACTCCTATTTACATATGTGATAAAGTTAAATAAAGATAGATGTCAAGTCATGATAAAGGTGAGGTAAAGTAAGGTTACATAAAATATGTGGTGTAGTAAAGTGTGAGTAAGAGAGAGAATGATAAAGTAGTTACTTTTTTGTATTTCCTTTACCATACTTTTACAAGATTAAGGAAAAGTGACATGTGGCAACGTGTATAGTAAAATAAAGTGGAGTTTGGACTCTACTTTAAACACAACTTTTTCATCCAAACAATATAAAAGGAGGAGCAAGGCTCTCCTAAGCTTAAGCTTATGATATAATTCCATAAGCTAACGCTTCTAGGGCCCATCCTTGATCCATCCAAATGGACCAAACACACGACCCCCTTAAATTGCACAAGCCCACCAACTTTTGGTCAAATCCAAATTTACTAGACCGTTGGATCGACTATGTACCAATCCGAAAAGACCGTTGACTATTAAACTTTTGGTGCCCAGATGGAGATGATAGAAACCACGATTTGGGCTGATTTTTTGTAGGAAGGAGGGTCCCAGGGAGTCCTTGAAATCCCCCCCACCCCCATCCCCATATGGGTCCCCAAGTGGGCCCCACTACGTAATTGAACTTACTTCAGCTTACCTTATCTTAAGCTTCAGCTTAGGAGAGCTGGCCCCTAAAAGGAGACTTTTTTCCTATTAGGACTTACCTTAATTGACAGTTGGCTAAATAAATATGCCCTGGAGATTCAATACAAAAAATTGGCTCTTTAGTAAAACCTCTGTCTAGGTAGAAAATGTATATTTATAATAGACAACAAACAAATGGTGCATTTGAATGGTAAACATTTGTCTGATGCTCTTACAAAGTTTCTTGGAATTTTAGTGATACTCTGATGCATATTGTTTACCATTATGTTTTAAACATTTGTCTAATGGCTAATATAAGCTTCCTCTGCCTCAGTTGGCTTAGGACCATAGTTTGCATCCAGAAGTTGTAGGTTCGAAACTGCACTGCTACACTGAGTCTACAGAGGAATTTACCCGGCTTCCCTCTAGGCCTGGAGGGATTAGTCCAGCCCAAAGGGTTGGGAACCCTCCGATAGGAAAAAAAAAGATAAAATTAACGAAAGGTCCCTATAAGTGAATGTATCCAGCCTCCAGTCCAAGGAAAAACTTATTAAGGCCTATGGTCCACTCAGCTAGACTGTTTGCAGTGAGAGGTCCCTGAACCCACATGTTTGCATTTTTCTTGACGAAATTGCCCTTTCAACCGATTTTGGCACAAAATTTTGAAATTCATAATTTTAAATCTTTAAGTATCCCTCTTCTTCTGCGACAAGGGAGTCACAAATCAGGCGATCGAAGATCAGATGTTCAGAGATTGCACGAAGAAGACGACTGGGTCTGTTCACTCACCGGAGATTGCACGATCAGTGTTTTTATTGGATCTGATCCTCGTGAGAGTCACAGATCAGGCGATCGAAGATCAGAGGTATTCTGATCGACGAATTTTTGGATCTTTTCCAGCGCCTGCTCAGCGTCAATGTGGAAAGGAACTTTCTTCTCTTTGTAAATCTGTCCTATCTCTTCCAATGGCTGGGCGACCCCGATCTCATTGTTCTGCCAGGAAGGATCAAACACGCAGGCTACAAATTCTTGGGAAGAAGTCCAAGATCGGAGTTGCAGAGAGGAGATCGATTTCGATCACTGTTGGGCCACACAATTAGTTGTAGAGTAGAACGGAGAAGGGTTCTTAATTCTGGATAAAACAGAGTATCCAATACTGCCATCGCTGCAAACACGAGAAGAAAGCCGCCAGAATCAGACCGGAGGAAGCCGCCGCCGTTGACTGCCTGTCGCCGGAGTCCTCAGCCGCCGACGTCCCGCTACTGCAGTGCCATCGCCGGTTCTCGTTGTCATCGGATCAACCTGCCGACACCGGTATCGGATCAGAGTCTGTCGCCCTCATCGTTCGATCGCTGGCCATCGCTCGTCCCCGCTGATGCGCCATCGCCGGGGAGGAAGAAGACTCTGCCAGTCGTCTGTGGGTTCTGGTTACAGAAACCAGAACCAGAACAAAACGAAGAAAAAAGGGTTCTGGGTTGTTAGCCCAGGCCGGGTTAAGTTCCAGGTTAGTTCTGACCTGACCTGCTACAGAAGCCCAGCCTAGAGCCTAGACCAAGTCAGGTTAGGTTTGGGTCAGTTCCGCCATCCTAGTTTTTGTCAAATTTATCTGAGTTGTTGTCAAATTTATTTGTGTTTTGTTCAAATTTATTTGTGTTTTTGTCAAATTTATCTGAGTTGTTGTCAAATTTATCTAAGTTTTGTTCAAATTTATCTGTGTTTTTTTCAAATTTATCTGAGTTGTTGTCAAATTTATCTGTGTTTTGTTCAAATTTATTTGTGTTTTGTTCAAATTTATCTGAGTTGTTGTCAAATTTATCTGTGTTTTGTTCAAATTTATTTGTGTTTTTGTCAAATTTATCTGTCTTCTATCATATTTCTTTGTGTTTTTGGTAAATTTATCTGAGTTTTTTTTCAAAATTTATCTGAGTTTTTTAGCAAATTTATTTACGTTTTTTTGAAATCTATATGCATTTTTTAAATTTATTTGCGTCTTTTAAAATTTATTTGTGTCTTTTCAAATTTATTGCTTTTTTTGAAATTATTGTATTTTTTAAAATTTATTTTCATTATTTTAAATGTATTTGCATTTTTTTAAATTTTCTTTGGATCTTTTGAGATTTATTTAAGTCTTTTGAAATTTATTTATATTTTCTAAAATTTATTTGGATATTTTGAAACTTATTTGCATCTTTTTAAATTTATTTGCGTTATTTGATTATATATTACTTTTTTAATTTATTGTATTTTTTGAAATTATTTCATTTTTTAAAATTTATTTTCGCTATTTTAAAATTTGTTTGTGTGTTTTTAGAATTTATTTGAAAATCTGGGGACTCCATTAATCGTGGGCAATTAAGTGTTAGTTGACCATTATTAATGGGATATCCCACCAATCATGGGATATGATTTAAAAAAAATAGTAAATTAGACATTTCAGGTATGATTTTTTATTTTTTTATTTTTTTTTTGGATCTAAGGCTGTAAAGTGAAATGTTCAGGACCCGTACTCGAATGCCCCACAAAAAAAAAAATACAAGCTTCCTCTCACGGTTTGAGGAATTTGATATCACCTCACATTCACAGGACATATGGTTAATAATTGTATATAACCAATAGCGACTCCGGGATTCGGACTTCCTCTCCTGCTTAGGGAAATCCTGATTTTGGGTCATGACAACACCTTACTCCAAATTGCTAATTCCAACTTGATTGGTCTTCAAAATCCTTGGAAGACACACTCTCAAACATATGGAGAAGAGAACAAATGAGCAAAATCCCTTCATCACTTCAATTAAAGAGTAAAAGTCATCCAAGCATGGGGTTGGACGACCCCTATGTAACGTTTATATAGTATACTTACATGAAAGAAAGGCCTAATCTCCTATAATTAATCTTAGCCATCCACCCAAGCTAATTAAGGAAACTATTACACAAATCCTTATAAAATCCCACAATTGCTTGACATAAGGAAAGAAACTGGACACAAGGAAGTTGTAAGGCCTTGAACCCTGTTGTTTTCTTCTTGTTGTGGCATAGTAATTTCTTGTTGATTAAAAGGTTTGGGGATGCATGGTTTACAACCAATTGGGAGCCATTTCTTTGGCTGCGTCAATGCATCATACATCAAAGAACTACATCCTAGATATCAACCGTTAGGGTGTCAATTACCAATGCAAGTGACTTCATTTGGAAGATCAAGCAAATGGAATTATAGGACTTTAGCATAGAGAATTGCAGAGAATAGTTTGAAAACCTCATTAACCAACCAGGTAACTATAGTTTTTCATTTTGTCAGGGGACGAGTTAACAAGTTACAACACCTTTCTTGGATAGACCTACGTTTCCCTCATTATTAGGTCTATCCAAGAAAGGTGTTGTAACTTTTCTTGTGAATTACCAAAATGATAATTCTGATTCATGCCGCCCTTTCTCTTTAAAGGACAAACTGGTTCAATCTCAATGCAAGAATCAACACAGTTAAGATAATTATTAGGATCTAGTGGGTATAATCAAATCCACATTCAACCAGGTGGTGAATGGGAAGACAAAGTTCAAGAGAAGATGAATTGTTTGGATGGTTAGCAAAACTCATTGTTGTGTGTTCCAACAACACTCCCTTTTATAGCAGGAAAAAAAATAAGAGAACATACACCAGTTTTTGACAAAGGGTGAAAGCCCCATGGAACAAGAAGTTCTTCATCAGTCATCAACTTGAAGTGTACCTTCATGAGCACAAGTGTGATCTTACTAGGATTTTAGTCTCACAACAAACAAAGTTTCCATGGATTATCTACCACTTGTTGGTGTTTAATTTAGAATTTTAGCAGTCATTGCACCTACATGGCACGAAGGCTGAGAGAGCATGAAACAAGGATCATTAAATTGGAGGAAGGCTGATTAAATAGCCTTTTTAAAACTCTCAAAGTAAAGACAACAAAGTCATAGAAGTAATTAACTTTAACATTGTCTATGAAGTTGCATGGGACACCCACCTCTCATGTATGATTCAGAGGTGTGCTAAGCAAAGGTGGTCACCCAGCAGATCATTTCACTGACGAAACAAATGTGGGATGACAGAAGCACTCTACCTATGATAAAAGAATTCTGCGGCACGATGCGACCTCCTCAACATTGTGAAACTATTTGATAGAGAAAGTGTAACATTCAGACAGTGAAGCTCTGAAGTAAAGGGCCTCAAGTAACAGCCAAAAATATAATTTAAGTCAGAGCCCAATATACAAAAGGGAGTGTGTCAAGACTTCTTTCTCATCGTAAGCACTTGTTCAGGTGGCAAAAAAAAGGCAGCAGACGTCTTGAGTCGCTGAGCCTATGCCTATCAAGGTGACTGAATTTGATCACATAAAGAGACTACAAGGAGAAATTCATGAATCAATCCAAGTTGTGCAACAGGTTCCTTGACCAAAGTACAATATACATGACAGATTTTTATCGTTACCATTCTCAGTAGTTCTCCATATGAGCATGCCATCTTGGAGCAGTGTTTCCAGAATTGGAGCTGACACCTCAAATAAAAAAAACATCCTTGAGACTCAGTTCGTAAGGCATGGCTTTTATTTAGGCATGAGCATAATTCGAGATGCACAATCACATATCTTATTTTAAGGGAAAAGAAAGGAGAGATGACCATCTAAAAATAAAGGAGGGACAATCTGTAGTTTTAAGAATTTAGAAAGCTTTTTACCTTTCTAAGTTCAAGACTATTGTAACAAAGGATCAAAAAAGCGGTCGGGGAGGGAGTATCCCCACCCCCGCCAAACGATACACATGTAGTTGTGGTAAGTATTCAGTTATTGGAATGAATTCTAGTTGAGGTAAAAAAATTTCAAGAAATTATCCAAAAAAAAACCTAGAACATCAGATAATGTTGAGTTTTTTTATGTTATTTTCATTAGAAACCATACAAAATGTACAGGACCCTTTAATGTCAAAGTCTTGCATTACTCTATGATTTTAAAAAGAAAAATGCTGATATATTTATTCACTTATAATCACACTACTTAGGTATTTGAAGTTAAGACCTAATACAATGCTAATGGACAAACAATTGAAACAAAAAAAAAAAAAAAAATCAGAATTTACTATGTAGGTAGTATCAATCATGTGCTATGTAGTATAGTGGCACTAAGTTACTTACCATGCACCCCACTTGGATCAACCAACCCCTTTCAGCCTCAGACATTTGGCCAAGATATTGACGTCAACAATAGGGTGCTAAAATCAGCAAAAACCTTCAATAAAAATCTCCTCTGGTATTCTTTGATGACTTTTCTCTGACTACGGAGGCTCTGAGCCTTTTTTATAATGGTAAATTTTATTAAGCCAAAACTTGGCCACAAAAGCCAAAAAAAAAAAAAAAAAACACCACAACACCACCTTAAGAAAAAAAGGAAAATATATATCAAGAAATAAATGAGTGAAAGATTCCTTCGCTAGCACCAGCATTCGCCATGGCACTAGCATCTTATAAAATATGATTAAAACTGGCACCCAACTGACTTGAAATATCCTGTACCGCTCCAATCCAATCTGCCAACCGCCAAGGATAAGAAGAATTACATCCCACTAAATAGTAGAAAAAGAATCACCTTCAAGAATAGCATTAAAGCATCTCATTCTACACAACTCATGGCAACCCATCAGAAGAGAAAAAACTTTAACTTCATTAGCCTCTAAGGAATCTAGTGGCCCTGAAAAACTCCTAACAACTTTGCTAGACCAATCTCTATTAACACCAATTCCACCTCTTCTGATTGAGCGAATAAAACTTTCATCAAAATTGAGCTTTAGGATACCCATAGGAGTCGTGATCCAACAAACTCTAGTCATATGTTTAACATGCCAACCTCCATTCAAAATAGCCGCTCAAGATTTATGGAGATCGTTTAGATCAATACCTTGAAACTCCATTCTATTCCTTACCCATTCCGACACATACTAGACAACGGATTGAACAACCTCGCCCACAAAATTGCTTTTATTCTTGAAAACTCTACTGCTCCTTTCCAGCCAAAGCTCCAAAGGATAGCATATAGTACAAGCTTCCAATAAATTCTGCCGCAAACATAATGGCAAATTGAATTGAAGAAAAATATCATTAACTGTTCTAGGCAAGACCCACCGCATACCAAACATATCCAAGAAAAAAAGTCAGAAAAATGGAAGAGAAAATCAGGTTTTAACAATGAAGAAAGTGAGATGGAAAGAGGATGCTAGTCATCCATCATGAATATGCATTCATCAACATATCTTTTTTTAAATTTCATCATATATGTCAACAGGTATTTTCAGATGGCAGTCGTTTTTTAATTAAACACTTTGATCTTTCCTAAGTTTTAGTTTCAACATCATAATTATCCTTGTCCCTTTTGAACATTAAAGGAGTTCCATAACATGGAGCCTATCATAACTGAACTTCTAGAAGAACCAGGAAATCAAAATATGGTAATTGTCAGGAGCATGTATTCTTATCACCTAGAATAATATTTAGGACCCCTGTAAAATAACTAATGCAATTGTTATCAATAAAATAAAACAAATAAAAGGAAGAACCAAATGCAATCAATAGTCAAAACAACCGTTATCAAAAAAACAAAAAAAAAAAATCAATAGTCAAAACATTGATCATATTCATACCATTAAACATAAGTAGCATGCAAAAGGCAACATCTTAATTTTACACCCCATACTAGTCTAGTCACAATAACAGCTAGTTTCCATGTCAAGCATGAGAAGAATAGCATATACAAATAGAGAAGGGAATAACTATTTGGAACATTCACCATGGAAATCCAGAGTAATTAAATCTGGAAAAGACAAAAATAAGGAAACAATTTATAGACTTACTAGGGTGCATTTAAATGTAAACCATATTCAGTTTCAATATTTTGTCGAAAAGAACAATCATCGATTCCATTATGTGCTTGGAAAGCATGAAAATAAGACATCATATTGAGTGGGTTAATATTTTTGAACTTTCTGCTCAGATTCAATATCAGCAATCAATCCCATTTTAAGCAGAGAGGACAGAAAAAACAGTATGTAACTAATGTGGTTTCAGATTTCTAGATTGACACAGATACACAGCATGATGGGTAACGATATGCTTCCCATAACATCATGTTAACCACTTGTTATTGACCATTTAGGTAACATCAAAACACACCTTTAAAGAACGATGAAAATTACAAATTGAAAGGTAAATATGTTCCTTCCTCACCAAAAGTGAACAGAAATAAACCTAAATTTACTCAAGAAATTGTCAAGTTCGCTGACAGAGAGGAAAATTTTGCTTTAGACATGGAACAAGGAAAATGGTCAGATTCTACATGCGGTGTGATTTACCTACTTATGTGCGTTGTTGGATCAAGACTTGAACAACTGCCAAGGGAATGACAAGACTTTTATTCATACTCAAAATGCACATCAACATGCATATATTTCCTCATGAGCCGAACAATGGAAGAAGTAAAATTTGCCAGCATATGGCATTCTTCAGGAGATTTGGCCTCCGAGATGACACCATGGATAACTAACCTCTTAAGATTTGGGCATCTATGAAGCAGTCCTGTGACCCAGTGAGTGAAGAGCTCACTAATCACAGTCCATCCCAGCTCCAAAATCACCACATTCTCCAAACAAGATGACCCTTGCAATCCATGGTGAACCAGCCCATCTCTTAGATCATAACTCAGTGAAAGATGGCTAAGCTGAGGAAAGTACATAGCAATTGTTTCCAAGTCCACAACCTCATCCTCATCCTCAAAAACAACACCCCAAAGACGAAGCTTTCTCAGTTTAGATGATTTTGATATCATGTGGAAAAACCTGGGCCACATGATCGTAAAGTTGTTTACATCTACAACCTCCAGATGTTTAGTACTGTCCCCAATATCAAAATCAACGACATTGACATCATCGATTTTAAAGTATTTCAAACCGCCATTGCTGATAAGCTCGAAAAGCTCAAGGGTCGAGTCTTTTAAATGCAGACTTTCAATGCTATCAGCTTCCACTATAAACTTGTCCAAACTAATTGTTTCAATGTAAATACTCTTCAGAGTAGGGCTGCTGAGCTCCATTGTTGCCTGCGAATCTGACATCGCAATATCCGGATTAATGAGGGCCAAAGTCTCCAGTTTTGGACAGGCAGTGAGCAGCAGGCTCAGATCCAAGGCTGAAATACTGACATTACTTAAATAAAGGGATTTCAAGCAAGGAAATCTTTGGTAGCTTGGTTCAACCCCAGTTATAGAATTGCGAGCCAAGGCCAACATCTCCAACTTCTGCCTACTGCACTTCTCCAAAATGTTGACATTTGGAGTAGTGCGAACATTATATAGAAGCCGTCGTAAGGTTTCTCTAGTATACATGAGCCAAGCAATTACTGGAGCTGCAGAGAACTGATCAACATCGTCCATAAAGATCGACAGACACTGTAAGCCTGTAGTTTGGAAGATAGTCTGAGTAATAAGAATCTCTAACCGACTGGTAGTAAGATCGCGGTAAACAGGCCAGTCATTGGAATTGAAGGAAAGTGTGTGGAGGTGATTTCGGCAGGCCTCTCTCCATTTCCGGCAAGTTGCAGAAGCAATCACCACATCTCGAGCAGCTCCAAGCCAAGATAGAATGTTTCCGATGACTTCCACAGGAAGAGAGTCCATTGCAAAAAAGAGGTTGATACAGAAGATTTTCAGCTTTCTATATTTTCATGGAATCCACGAATTTCCCTCCAAGATAAATTTCAAAGGAATATACCCTGTACCAAATTGCCAGTAAGCAAAGACATGTCAAATCCAAAATCCTAGCTTTCCACAAATTGCCAGTAAGCAAAGACATGTCAAATCCAAAATCCTAGCTTTCCACAAGGTTAGAGAATTCATCAGATTTCAGGAGCTTCAGAGTCAGAAGTGATAAATAGAAAATCAACATTATCAGTCCATTTCCAATTTGCAAACCACAGCACCCAATAAATAGAAAAATCAACTTTATCTGGTTTCCATGTGGATGGAGTTGATTATAAGAACATCAGATTTCACTAATGTTGGACCAATCATCAAGAAACCGATTTAACTTTGTTCATCAACTCAAAAAGAACACCACAATTAACAATGAAATGTAAATATATACAGTCATGTTTTTATTTTAATTTTTACTCTTTGCACAGTCATGTTTTCTCCCAAAGAGCAAAATTCTCTTTTATCTCTCCAAAAAAAAAAAAAAAAACAAAGGAAAAGACTACAGACTCAATTCATTAAGATCCAAAAATTAAATTAAAAACTCTACATTTAGTCATATTTCATCTAAATTCAAAGGAAACCCAGTTCTTATAAGTCAACCCCACACATACCCAACAAAAGAAGTTAAACAACAGTAAAAAAAAATCTGCACCTGGGTAAGGAAAAGGCAAGATTTCATGGGATCCCATCTAATTCGATTCAATTAGTAAAAATACCAACAAACCCAGAACCCAATTCCTTAAGAAACCACAGATCCCATTCCTTCACAGATGAAAACTATCCTAAAAAAATGAAACCTGGCATCTGGGTTTCCTTCAAAAAGATCAAAAAGTATTCACGATACCATATCACCCGCATCTAATCACTGAAGAATCAGAAAACCCAGTTCTCACATTTAGTTCCAGAAGAAAAACAAGCACTCCAAAATGATCTCAACTTTAATAGATGGGAAAATAAAATCAACAGAGATTTGAAAATCTGGAATCTGGGTTACTAATAAATAGGTAAAAAGATCTCAACTTTATCAGAAACCGCAATCAAATGTAATTCAAATTTCAAGTAAAAAAGCACAAACATAGATTGTTTTTTATTTTTTTCTAAATAGACGAAGAATAGCTGAGAGATCGATTGAAACTGTACCTTTGGGATGAGAACAAGAGAGAGAGATTGAGAAGTCTGATAGGTCAAGGGAAGAGGTTGCAGCTAAAAAGAACCGATGGAATCGAAGGAGGAGAAATTTGGGATGGAATTTTTTTTTTTTGAGGATTTGAAGGCTGAGGACAGAATCGTAATTTCAGTTGTTGAATTCGGAGCTGGGAGAAAAAGTCAGGAGAAGAAGTGGCGAGCCTCGAGGCCCTCGACGCGCACTACTGCTAAACCCCCTGTCTCCTCTCCCATTCGTTGCACGTGTGCATGACACGTACGGTTTCGGCCCCACCCCCACAAAGAAAATTGGCCCGGTTAGGGCAGACTGCAGAGCCTAGCTTGGGATGGAACCTGGTCGGGTGACCTGCTCCTATTTATTACTTTACATGCTAGTTTTCTTAGGTTTGGGGCAGATTTGGGTTATAAATTCTGACCGAAGTCAATTCGGGATAAGATGGGCATTTGTAGGTACTTTTTGACGGGGGAGGTGGGAAACTTGAATTTCTTCTCGATCGTAAAATAAAGCTTTCAAAATGCTTAGAAAAATCAGGAGGAAAGGAATCGTCGTTGCACCCAAATGCGAGGCCGAAGGCTCTACACAAATGCCCCCATAAATGCCCTTCTGCATCATCCTCCGTCCTATTTAAAATCAATTTACATATTTGTTAATAGAGTATAAAATATAAAGCCTAGCTAACGTAATTGATATTTGGACATTTTAGAAAAAGAGCAGTTAGTTCTCAAGTTTGAGCTTTGTTTGGTGTGTGAGATATAACATCAGTAATATTTTCGATGTTCTAGTATCTTAATAAAAATTGAAGGGATAACTCGTATCAAACTTAATCTAACGCGGGTTTGATATCACATAATATAAATTCGTCACTAGTTGGATAGGTAGTATGATCACACCAAGTGAGGCGGATTTGAATGGGTTAAATGAACTCGTAGCAAAACCAAACCCAATCTCATAACTAAAATTATAGGACAAAAATGGGTCCATTGGTTTGTGTCAATAGTTTATGTAGGCCTAAATCAAATACTAGTCATGGTTAAGGTCTGGTACCCATTCCAAACACTTCTGCTCAAGATAATAGGAGTATTTACATGAAGAGTACTAAAAAAAAATCTATTTTTAGGTCAAAGTATTCAAGACTTTTTGGGATTTACAGCAGAATGCTTCCCCTGAATGACCAAAATAATCACGAGCTTATACTAATGATCACATGGTCCTCCCTATACGACATTTTTAACATCAAAAACCTTTTTAACTTCGAGAGTCGATTAAGGTATTGACAGTACCTAATGGTGGCTGCGTTATGATCACAGAACTTATATGTGTGATAATGTTTAGTCATACACATATTCAACCAAATTTAGCATAAACTATGAATCTTTTTCATTGTTGTTTTCATATCAGGCCACCTAAGAAATTCTCTTGCTGCGCCTCCTAAGAAATTCTCTTGGGCTTAAACATTGGGTCTTTTTTGTTTTTTTTTATTTCTTGGTTCCATATAAAATCAGCCTATTGATTTTGTTTTTTAACTACATTGATTATGATATAGTTTATGCCTAATGAAGGTTACTTTACAGCCTCTTTAATGGTTACATATTCAGCCCTTTCTAATGATGAGAAATATTCATATGCTTTTATCCCTCACCATATATGGTGAAGAACAACTTGATGGGGCTCACCCGAGGCCCTATTAATCACAGGGCCAAAGGGATGGAAAGACACATTTTGGATGGGCCCACATATCAAGTCTGGGGATGATGTCAATCACATGCCACTAACCCCCTCATCCATGGCCCAGAAGTTTAATGTCTTTATATTAAAGAAAAGATATGACCCTTGATCCAATGGTCTAGTCGATCTGGATCGATGAAAACTTGATGGGTCGAGTGTAATTCAAGGGGTCCTGTGTGTGTGGTGGTTTGGATGGATCATAAAGTCACCCTCACTATGTGTTCTTCACCCCTTGATGAGGGAGGGATGCACTATACTACCCTGACCCTTCCTTAATCGTATTTAGTATCTAATTAGCCCTAATTACATGCACAATAGATGTCTTGAATGTATTTGGGCTTGGTTAGGTAGATTAGAAGGGGTTTGACCATTGACTAGGTAGTATTATGACTTTTGGGGTATTTTGATTTTATTGGGTCCAGCACTTGTGCTTTATGTTTTCCGAGGATTTTGGGGTGTATCGCATAGGTCATGAGTCACTTTTTTTATTTTTTGTGTTTTGACCCAACTCATTTAAGCCCATTTAGATCCATTTATGACTCAAAAAGCCCTAAACTGTAAATTTCTATTTTATTTTGGACTTTCCTGCAAATAGCAGAAACCCATTGTATAAAACCCTAGCTAAAACCCTAGAACCCATCTTCTTTCATTTCATTCTCATCTCCAATTGCAAGAGGCACCTGGGGTTTAGTTCTCCATCACTTTTCCTTCCATTTCCTTGCTTCCAAACCTCAAAAGAGAGACTAGTGAGTGTTTTACTTCATCTTCTTCAAGTAGGAACCCATCACTTTCATCTTCTTCAAGCTTCCAATTGTTTTTCTTTGTCTCTCTTACTTCATAGGTAAGCAAATATCTCCCAAATCACTCTCTCTTGTTTCAAATCAATGATTGAAGGTTTCAATTCTTGAATGCATGTTGATTCGTAGCTTTTCCTTCATTTCACAATTGTAGGAGCTTGGTTTGAGGTTTTATTTGGGGGTTTTTCTTAGTGCTTGGTATTAAATGGGTAAGGCTTAGAATTGGTAGATTTGGAGATTCAAGCACCAAAGGGCAAGTTTAAGCTTTGGGAAGGTAGTAAAATGCTTGGAATTTATTTCATGTACTCTTAATGTATGATTCTGGGTATGTTCTTCATGATAGAAAACCCTAATTTCATCTCATAGGTTAGTTGAGTTCCAATTTTTGTTAATGGGTACGTTCACATGTGTAATTGGTTAATTTGTGGTTATCTATGTTATATGGATGTTTTGGAGGGTTTAGGATGCTTCTACAATACTGCAAGTTTAAGCCTTGGGAAGGTAGTAAAATGCTTGAAAATGAGAAATCTTTGAATCAGAACTTTCCCAGGCCAAACCCACGGTCTGTCGGTCAGGTGTTGGTTAAACGACCCTGAATTTAGTTAGAATAACAGAAGGGCGAAAATTACAAAAACAGTGAGTTTGGTTACTGAACCTTGACTAATAGTTAACCAAACTTTGACGGTTTATTTAATTGGATGCTCATTTTCCTGCAAACTGACACTCGGTCAAGTGTAAGTTAACCGACATGTTCCTTTTTGGTTAACCAACATGTACTTTTCGATTAACTCACAGCTAACCAAGTAGTGACCGAACTATCCATGTTTTTAGGTGGTTTTTGGACCTAGTATTGGAGCTTGGTATTGAAACCTTTGAACCTTAATGCATGCCTAATGGACTGTTAATTTGATGGGTGTGGTGCAAGCTACCATACACCCACACGGATTGCTCACTCCCTTAGACTTCTTGACTCCGAACCAAAAGTGTTATCTTAAGGCATTTGGCGTCCCAAGTTATGTAACGCAAAGGGTCATTATAGCCCAATGACGTTAGAAGCCTTAGGACTACACACTGTTGGGCGATGAAGCCGAGTATTCCCGAAACCATAGGATTTTATTGTTATTCATCCTTGACTCGTTATATGATCCTTATGCATGCATTAGTTTACATTTTTATTACTCTCGCATGATATTTACATTTTTTCTCGTATTTATTTACTTAGCTCATGTACCTTGTTCATATTACGTCATATGTTTCCTTATGCGCTATGTATTCGTACATGTTCATAGACTATGTCGTGTTACGCACTTGTGATTATGGTCATGTACTTGTTTATGATTATGTTTTGTACATGCTTATGCTCATGTTATGTTACACCATGATATATATTGTACACTCTATTCCTTGAATCGGCACCACTTAGCTTTGACCTTAACACAGTCGAACCCGGCAGGGTGTGAGCTCAATAATTTTCATGGACCTCTGCAAATGGGATTTTATGGGGATTTGACCGTTACGTCAGGTCCACAATGGAGTTTCCGGGCCCTATGTCTCCTAGTGGTACCTCATGTTATGT
Organism: Litsea cubeba; assembly: GCA_012931725.1. NCBI lineage: Eukaryota > Viridiplantae > Streptophyta > Magnoliopsida > Laurales > Lauraceae > Litsea > Litsea cubeba. The sequence goes on along the minus strand of CM022948.1, from coordinate 47,510,017 downwards.
CATGTCATGCTCATGCTCTCATGTAATACTTTAGCATTTAAAAGTAGGGGTGTAATGGTTCAGTTAACCGTTCATTTTGGGAGAACCATTAACCAAACCGTGAATTACAGTTTTTAGTTTTAAAAACCGTAACAATATCCGAAAAAATTGTTAAAAACCGAACCGTGATTAACCGTTAAAAACCATAACCAAACCGTATCTAGAAAAACCATTAAAACTCATTTTGTGAAGTGTATACTTAAGTAAAGAATTATATACATATTTTATTTAGGCCATTTATTTATTTTTATTAGTATAACGGTAGGGTTAACCATGTGCCGGTTAACCGAACCGTATTGTATGGTTTGGTTCGGTTAATAACCGTGAGTCAACGCTGAAAACCGTAACCGAGCCGTGAAGTACAGTTTCCCAATTTTAATAACCGTAACCGTGACCTAACCGTGAAACACGGTTATTAACTGTGGTTCGGTTCGGTCAGACGGTTTTTCGATTTTATTTTACACCCCTATTTATAAGTTTTACTTATATTTTAACCCCTTCACATTTAATGTTGTTGAACTAATTAACTGTGAAGTGAAATAGACTGTTATTTTATTGATACTAGAATTATCTTGAGCAAATTTTTCTCCTACGAAAATGTTTGCATGCAGATATCTTGATTCGGACGTTAAAGAAGCATGGCCCATAAAAAACCCTGGACCCTCTAATATCAAGGGTCCCGTCGTGATGACATAGTACATATTCATGCACAAGTGTCAAGAGAAAAATCCCCTCTCCTTTGTGTAGTCAAACAATACTCAACGGCACGTTTGTGTAGAAGGGTTTTCCATAGAATGTGGAAATTGCCACATCAGCAAAATCCATGGGACATAAATTTAAAAAAAAAGGTTTTATGCAGATGCCAAAATTCCTCATAAAAGAAAACCAATGAACCCTTTGATCCATCCCACCAATTAACATAATCAAGAAAGATTAAACTCAACCCAAGAACTGGAATAGTGAATTGGAATTTGAAAGGCCAAAAGAATATGATGGAGAAGATGCTTGATGTCCCCACCCATCAAATGATCCGAACCGAGAAGGGCTCATAAACGACAGCATTAGTAGCTTCATCGCATTACTTGCTATCATCAGTCGATGGGGAGAAATCGCAGTGCTTGTGGATTCTGGTAATGCTCTCATTTGACATAAGTTCATGAGACTAGTAGAAATCATACATCCCCTGCTCATCTGTTTGATGGATTTAGGTCTCCACATCTCACTTCCACAACTCAGATCTACTTAAACTAAAAAGGCTCCCTCACAAACCATATAAACTCAATATCTCATAATCGAGATGGGTCTCTCACAACCTAAATGTTACTCTCAACATCTCAAATCCCCAACTCAAATCTACTCATTTTTTCTCTGATATCTCCTACATTTTCTTGAAAGAGATGGAGATGGATCATGGGGTTTGTCTGCTGCTGGAAAGCTCGTGAAGGAGATAGAGATAATATACAGATGGGGAGAGAGATGAAGATGGAAGCTGGAGATGGGTGATGGAGATGGTTGAGAGAGAGGTCTGTACTTTTTTCACTAGAGAGGTCTTGGTATTGATGAAGAGACAGGAAACATGTTTATATACGAAGGCCCTTTTTTCTAAGGGCACGTTTGTGTACACACCCTTTTCGCGAAAAGGAAAAATTGCCACGTCAGCAAATTCCATAGAAATGAAAACCTTTGAAAAGCATTTTCGTAGAATTTAGAAATTCATGTTTGGTGCAAAAAAAAAACTCCTCATTGAATTGGTGCTAATGTTGTTTGGTGCGGCTGTGGATTCCTTATAAAAAATTAAATTTTCTTATTTGGTAAAATAATTTTTTGAAGAAAAATAACATAACAAGTATATTATTTATTAACATCAAATAATAATTTATTTAAAGAAATAAAAAATGAAAGAGTTGTAGGGTTTTGGGTTGAAATGGACAAGAGTGAGGAAAATAGGGAGAACTTTTCCGAGAAAATCCATTTCCCATACCCCGCATATGAAACCCATTTCCACCATTATCAATGAAAATGCTGACGAGGTAAGAGAGCGTTTCCGCGGAATTTTTTCGCACCAAATGCCGAAAAAATGAGTTTTTTGCATAAAACCATCAACTTTTTCGCAGAAAAGTGTTACACAAACATTGCCTTCGTAATTCTCCCATGGTAAAATGCATTGATGCAAAACTCAATTCATTAGTTCTTCCTAGCACCAAACTGATGGAGCCAGGGGAACATTGTGCATTACGCATCATTTAAAAATAAAAAAAGCTCGTCACTGATCACACTAAAAATGTGTTATGTGTATCCAATGGGATGGACCGGAGTAATCCAAGAGCACCATTATAGTAGTCATAGCAGTCATAACAATAATTTTACCATAAAAAAAATAGTCATAACTATAAGAAGTCCGCCCATATTCAGAAGATCCACCATTAGCCCTTAGTACTCCAATCAAAATGGAAATAAATGTACAATGGAGAATTCCTCTCTATCATCTGTGTTAGGCCAAAAGTCACTTGACAGAAAATTATGTCAGGCCTGAGACAAAGGAGTGTCTCGCTATAGAGAGAATGGCGCTGATGACAGACAAGCCCAGTTCGAATACAACTCTAAAAACAGAGTTTGGGTTTGATTCCTCTTCTGATTGGAGTTTAATTAGAAGACTAAGGCACGAACTTAGGGTTATATATTGGGTGATTCTCTGAACCCAAAGATATAAGATAAGAAGTTAATTCTCTCTCTTGATCTGGGGTTAGAATACCCTAAGAGAGATTTCTTTGTTTCTCTAGAGCCATTGAGAGTTTGTTTTGAAGGGCCGCTCTAGAAGGTTTTGTTGCTTCTACTCTCTTGTAGAAGATTGATCATCTTGGTGAACAAAGTGTGAAGAGATCAAGTAAGGAGAACGGTGCACAGTGGAAGTCGTGATAGTGGATTCTGCGCAAGAACAACTACAGTCCTTAGGTCGAGGTACAGGCTGAGGTAAAGGAGCTTGTGAGTATATCTTGTAACTGTTTATGAAATCTTGATTTTTAGATCGTGGTTATTCTCCCTGGAAAGGATTTTCACGTTAAATTTGTGTCTACCTTCTTGTAGTGATTGCTTGGTAGATTTATTTGCTAGTTCTAGATTATGTGATTGGTTTCATCCGCTGCATTGATTTGATTAATTAGACTTGCATCTATTCAAGTGTGTCCTAAAAAACCTTCAATCTAGATAGAGGATTCCTTCATTCCCTCGAAACTTTGCTATCGTCTTTGAGGATTTATGCGGAGTGGAATCACTGCATTTAAGGTTTGGAAAATAGGAGGAGTCACTCCTTGTAACTCGGGTGCTTCTTTGCTTCTGTGGAATTACACAATTTGATAGGGGAGGTGGAGACTAAGGAATCTGTAGAAGAGAGGGTTTTTGATGGGTTAGGAGGAGTTGAAAAACCATTTCTCGTCTTTCCTCTTTTTACTCAAACGTGGGTTTTTTTCGAAATCGAGGAAAACTAGAGAGGATTCCTCTCCGAAGACATCACTGAAATGTGCCCTTAGAACGATATCAAGTGACTCATGAATGAAGAATAGCTCCTTACCCAAGTGGTAATGAGTGTCAGTTTTTACCTAGTTGTCCGGGGGGGGGGGGGGGGGGGGGGTACGTCACCTCTTCATGCTTGTGCAGGCTCCTTTCCCACTTATGTGGGCTTTCTTCCCGTTTGTGTGGACTTCTTTTCCACTTGAGTGAGCTGCCTTCCCATATATTTGCGGGCTCTCTCTTGGGTCGCAGCCCCATTGGCTGGGTTATAAAAAAAAAGTGACTCATGAATGGTTGGATTCAGCCAACTAGATCTAGTACAAATAGGTTTTCTAGTCTATAGGAAAACTGATTATCCAGTTTGATTATTTTGCATTGTTAGTCACCACAGCCTATTATCCAATATTTGAGTAATCAAGTGGAGATATTAAATTAACATGCTAAATAGAAGGTGTGATCTAACTAAGGGGTTGTTTGGTTGAGAGCATTTACGTATGTAAATAACTCATATGCGAATCATTTACACACCTTCATGTTTGGTTAAGGTCATTTACACATCACATGTGAAATTTTGATGTGTAAATGATGTCATTTTCGTACTCAGATTTTCACATGTGAAGGGGTAGTAGAATGAATCACATGTGATTTGCACATAAAAGAAAAACACATCAAAAAGGCGGACGGTGTGCACCAGTGACGTTCCGTCACAACAGTGCAACGGTTCGAAACCAGTTTGGCCTTTTTTCTCATTTTTTTATTTGCAACAACATACCTTTGCAACCCTATGATATTATCATACGTTCCGTCTTCTCCCATTCATCTTCCTTGCGGTGCTGCTCAAGAACCCCAGGCTCCCTTGCGGTGTTGCTCAAGAACCCCAGGCATGGTCTCTCTCTCTTTCTCATATTTTGGTCATCTGTTTATATTTGGGAATGTTTTTTTTGCCATCATCTCTCCTCTCTGCAATTCCCCATCTTCTCCCTTCAAATCTCTCTCCAAGAATCCATCAATCCAATTCAATCCGAAGAACAAACCAAAACCCATTTCAGATTCCTAAAGGGTTGCTTAGATTCTCAGTTTTAGATGGAAATCCATGTTCGTTTCACCCGGTTCTGCTCGACTGGGGGTGAGAAATCCTTCGATGTTTATGTGAAAACGAATCAAGAGTCTGAAATGGAGATTGGGGATGATGGGGTGGAGAGTAGATTAAAGGTGGAGGTACCATCAACCCAATTCGTCGATCTTTTTCTATGGATTCTTCATCTGATAGACAGCTCTTTCTTTCAATTCAAGAGACCCTGCGGCAGAATCCTCACCTAAATGAGGTTAGTGGCGGTAATGATGAAACTAGTATAAGAATCCGAAGATCCTTCTTCTCACTTGACCATGGCAGGTGATCCAGAAATTCAGTAATTCCAGTCCAATTCGACCCATAGTTCAATTGAAATTTGATAGTGATTGTAATGTTATGTGGGCATTTATAGTGAGTAAAGATTGAAATATGTCATTAGTGCAAATATGAAATTGGTAGAAAACATGTTTTACATATGATCAAATCAATGGCAAGCTTCATTTTGACTAAGTGAGCGGTAGGGAACCATTAAAAAAAATTCATGTCATGTGTTGACACTCGCCAAATCTTGCTCTAACAACTCTATCGGGTTTTTGAGAAGCTAATCACCTGTTTTATCCATGATCAGAACAATTCAATAGTGGGCCCTCCCTCAGTTGGAGAGAAAGTCCTTCACCTAATTTGCTCACTCCCTTTTCTATTAGTTAAATAGTCATCTGATGGGGATAGAAATAGAATACAGTTTGTGTCACGTCCCCAGCAACCCTTACCTAGAAGAGAGGAGTTAGAGAATCCCCAAAAAAATTGCATCGAGATGTAGCTTAGGTCCTTGTGGAATTGATGATGATGATGGATGAAGAACATGATGGCTGGATTGTTCATATGGCCAAGAGGTAGAGAAAAAGAAAACCAACGAAAGAAAGAGACAAAAACGAATGAAAACAGAGAGAGAGAATAGTAGCAGAGAGGAAGAAAAAGAGTGAATAAATAAAGAAAGAAAGATAAGAGAGATGGGTGGGCGATGGGGATCATCCCAAGTGGGAAGAGAGAAAGAAGTGAGGAGAGAGATTAAGTGAAGAAAGAGAGAGAAAATGATGATAAGGGAGGGATGGTGCTGCCTACATAGGATAAATGGATAAGGAAAGAGAAAATGAATGTTTAAATGGGTTTTGGGTCAGGCTTTCCACAATAGAAGATGTATGACCTATTGGCTACCTTTGAACCATATTAAAAGATTATATGACCTATTGGTTACCTTTGAACCATATTAGAAGACTTTCCACATGTTTTAATGGAAATGATTACTTTCTTTCGATATGCTTTTATAGTATGAATTTCTGTATATATGAATGAACACCACTAAGCTAGTATGATTCCACATAGGAACTTATGTACGACTACAGCTCGGTATGTATGAATTTCTTTCGATATGCTTTTATAATTTTTGATTTCACCCATCATTACATCATATATCAAAGGATTTTATGCTATTCAAATCACATTGTGTATGACTATTAATAACTTCTTGACTAAGTTTTTTATTCTATATAGAAATGGATATTGATATGATTGACGAACAAGTTCAATGCATTAATGTTGGACAATCTTCTGGTGCGAAGCGTGGTAAAAGAGATAAGAAGAATGTCACTTGGACAGAGATTGCAGATGAATTCTTGACTAATGTGCTAATAGAACAAATAACCCTCGGGAGAAAAGATGGGATTAAGTTTACTTCGGAGGGGTGGAGAGAGATTGAACGAAAGACGAAAGAGAAATTTGGCGATGCGCATGATAAAGCTAAAATTAGAAACCGCCTAAGAACAGAAAAAAGTCATTATAATCATATCAAGATTCTCATGGGCTTAAGTGGCTTTGGATGGGATGACATCACAAAAAGGGTAACAGCAGAAGACCAAGTTTGGGATGACTATCTCAAGGTAAGTGAGTAATTATATATCTTGAGTTTTCTATTAACTATTAATAACTAATTAATTAATATGTTTGTCTCATTTGTGCAATTCAGGCACACCCTGATTATGAATACTATCGAGGAAGAAGTTTTCCCGACTTCGAAAAATTTGCTATTATATATGGAGACTCAATTGCAGGTGGAAGAGATGTCATATTGACTAATCATCGTCCATCGCATCCAATGGAAACCCCTAAATCTAACCATGATAAAGATATGGCAGCTGAATCTTCTAGATCGGAAAAAAGGGACGAAGGTATCTCCAAAGCACCACGTACCAAGAAGCACTCAACTGTTAGTTCTAGATGCATTATGTGAGACGAAAATAGAGCAGATGGTGACATGAAATCAGATGTTGATATTGCACGTGCAGTGAAGGACTTAACCAACACCCTCATTTTTGTTGCTGACAAGATGGCCCAATCAAGGCCAACTCAAGCTGATGTAGTTGCTGTTATTTTGGAGTTAGATTTGGAGCAGACTTTACAAATAAGGGCGCTTAGGCTACTTAGGTATCCACAAGTGGCCGGTCAATTCCTTGCATTAACAACTAAGGATAGGCGCCACACATTCCTCATGGCGAAGTTAGATAGCTCTATTTAGGATAGTGGTTACTAAAACTACTTTATGAAATGAGATTGATTTTGCTTTTTTGCTCATGATACATTTGAATGTTATGTTAGTTTTATGTCATGGTACATTATTTTGTTATGTTAGTTTAATGTCATGGTACATCTTCATGTTTGATTTTTAATGTTATTTACTTATGCTAGTTTATGTTCTAATATTTGTCAATTTACCATGTAACAGTTCTGAAGTTATGGATAAAAAGATGAAGATGATGTTTATGCAATTAGCGGTAATATCCATTATTGTAATTTTACTGTTATTGGATCAAGGCCATAAACAAAAGCGGATAAGAAAGAGGAAGCGAGTATATGAATCATCTCTATCTGGCCATGAATTTATTCCGTACATTATCAACAGTCATGACCAAAATTCATACGATTTACTTCGTATGAGGAAACAATGTCTTTCTAGAATTATGTGAGTTGTTAAAAAGAGAAGGGTTACTACGTGCAACTCAACATGTGTCTGTAGAAGAACAAGTAGCCATCTTCCTAAATACTGTAGGCCATAGTGAGCGAAATCGGGTAATGCAAATTCGATTCCAACATTCGGGGTACACAATAAGCAAGTACTTCAATGCCGTTCTTGACACTGTTATATATATATATATGCCTTGATTATGTGAAAATTACGGACCTGACACCCCCACTCCATCTCAAATTTCTACGAATCCAGTGTTCTACCCCTTTTTCAAGGTAATTCAATAAACTTTTACTATAAATATTTTTGACGTTATTCTCTATGACAAGATTTTAACTTATCATTAATGGTGTAGGATTGTATTGGTGCCATTGATGGCACTTATATAATAGCTTGGGTACCAATTAAAGATCATCAGCGATATCGATGTAGAAAAGGCTTCATTGCGCAGAATGTGATGGCCATTGTGGGTTTTGACATGCTTTTCATTTGTATGTGTCGGCTTCGAAGGATCAGCCAATGATCAAAAAGTTCTAACTGATATTCTACAAATAGGGGGGTTCATAATCTTTAGATTCTATATGGTAATAAGAAATTTGAAATGCCAATATTAAAATTATTTATATTTTATAGACCTATTTAACATATTACATATGTTTGATACTTGTCATATTATCTTTATAGGAAATATTATTTCGTAGATGCTGGATATGGGAACAGGAGAGGGTTTTATTGTACCATATCGTGGAACTCGCTATCATTTAAAGGAGTACGGACCCCAAGCGTTGGCTCCAAGGATGCCTAGTGAGTTATTTAATCTTCGGCATACGAAGTTAAGGAATGTTATAACTTTATCATGTCGAAAAATCCCAGTACGGATATATTATATGATCGTCACCGACGGGAAACAATAAGCATTGATGTTGACGATAACGATGATCGTGAAGGCGAAACAAATGAAGAGTCTGACAGCCAGTATGCATATCGTTTACGGAATACGATTGCATTAGAGATGTGGAATGCTAATGCTAATAGAAGAGCTCGATGAACTAATATGTAGAGATTTGTCTCTATGTTTTTGCAGGAAAATATATTCATTTTTTGGGAATTTATATTTTGTAAACAGAAAATAGTATAGCTTGGGTGTACCGTAGGTTGTGTTTGAAATGAGCTACTTTTATATATTTGCAGTTGATTTACATTGTCTTATATTTTGCGTAGCCCTTAGTTGATTATGATAGACCTATTTAATATAAAAATAATGAATCACATCTATTTAAACTGTAAACAATCTATTGGTTCCCATAGTGGGCAGAACAATCTATATAGGGTACCAAATGCTATAGGCATTTTTAGTTGTTTCAGCTTTTAAATATAAACACAAAATTTCTTTCATGCATTTACATATGTGTTTGAAACAAACGTGGTATAATGAACCACATGTGTAAATCATGTGAAAATGGTGCTATTTGCCAAACATCGTAAACAAAAACGCATGTGGAAAGCTTACATACTCACCATTTACATATTTAACATTTACATATGTGATTTGCATTTACGCATCTCATGTGTAAATGCCAAACAACCCCTAAGTAGTTTGTAGATTGAATAGGGCAGCGGTTTATGAAACTCACGCTTGACATATAGAGGCCCACGTGAGCATATGTCAACAAGCCATTGTACTTGCATGCTGGTTTGGAAGCACAAATTTCTAATGAGTAAATGAGATGGGATAGTTGTTTTCAGGTTTTTCACATTATTCTCCAAATCCACGAGGATCTAAAATATGAATGAATCTTCATGTTTTTAGATTAATTTATCATTTATATGAGAACATTCAATGGTTCGGATTGGGGGCCTAAAAACTCTCATAAATTACGAAGGTTTGGAGTTTTTTAGTGTATTTACATACTTAAAAAAACCTACGAAGATTAAAGATACAAAATTAAACATCTTACATTTAGTAACTCAATAAAAAGAATTTGAACTATTTGGATTGCAGTCTGGGGTGTCCACATGACTAAGGAAAACATATAATGCGGTTGATGGATTTTGTCCTGCAAACCATTATAGAGATCAATTTGTATATGCAATTCTGAAGAGCAAGATGTGTAATAGGAGAAATTTGAGAATTTTAATGTGAAACTTGTTCAATTATACGCCATTTTCACACCAAACTTTACGCATGTAATGCTTCAATTAGTACAAACAAACGTGCTCATACGTATTGTAAAATTTACATATGTGATGAGTGATGAAAGCAAACAAAAATGTGCCAAACCCACGCAGGACTCGGGTGTGATGTAAGAATCAGGCAGGCCTGTAGAACTAATTCCATTTGTGTGATGTTAGAATTACGCAGGCAGGGCTGGCTTGAGACAACTTGAGGCCTAAAGCAAAAATATTAAATGAGACCTTTTTTATTTTGTAATATTATTATAAATATTTTATTTAAAATCTATTTTTCTCGCTTTTGTGATGCAAAATTACTAATTAAGTTTTTATATTCATGTTTTTGCTAACATATCCTTTTCAATTGATATTATAGCTAATCCACTTAATCTTTCTTGTGACATTGTTGATCGTAGGTAGGTATTTTATTAATTTTATTTTGAAAAACTTCGTTCTGCAGAAGCAACAGTTACATGTATTGTCAATAATATTCTGTAAGCAATATATACGTTTGGAAAAGAATCTAGTCTTTTTATATAATTAAGTTTGTCAATTGGAGTGTTTTCTTCTGTTTGTAAAATCTCTTTTAAAACTTTCAATTCTGAAAATAAATCTAAACCATCATATCTGAAAAACTATCATGTTTCAAGGAACATTCGAGATTATGAAAGCTTTTTTTTCAAACTACCATTGTCTATTGATTTTAAAATTTTAAAATTAAATAAAAAGCCAAAAAAGTTTTCATATATTTTAAACTGTTCAAACCTACTCTGAATTGAAGAAATAGCTTGATCTACTTTATATATAAAAATAATCAATTCTAAATGATTCTTCAGCAGATTGTATTGTCTCGTCATTGACATTCTCATCAAACTATTTCTTCTACGAAATTATACGTTTTCACGAAATATAGGTTCTATTTCCATTTCAGCCGCAATCTCTCTAACTGTAATCATAGTAGATGTAAATCCATTTTTCTCTATATTTTTCAAAAAAAGAAATAAGACCTTTTAATTGATCTATGGCAATATCAATACGCATATCTTTTGATTGTAAATTTTTACTAACTAAGTTGATAGCAAAATAATATATCATACTAAATTGTCATGCCTAATAAAAATTCAAAGTCTCAATCTCATATGTTGCTAAACAGTTAGCTTCACTTTTAATTTTAGGATCTTCACTATTTTTTGCTAATTGCAATAGTGCATCTCTTATTTGTGGAGCTTGTTGGTATCTTATTGCTTTAAACACTTTCAATACGACTTTTCCAACGTATTTGTGACAATGACTTAAGAGTTAAACCGGATACATTATTTATAAATTCTCCATCATTTTGTAGAAAGAAGAAAATAATGAATATATATGTTGTACAACTCCAAAAAAAAGATATAGCCTTATGACAAGAGTTAGCCATATCGCAAAGTACTAGATTTAGATTATGGAAACCACATGGTGTGTAAAATGCTCTAGGATTTATATCTAGGAGTATTTTTTATACCCCTTGATGTTTTCCTTTCATATTAGATCCATTATTATATCCCTGTCCTCGTACATCATTAATATCAAGTTCAAGATTTCTTATTGCATCTATAATTGCATTAAAAAGGCCTTTTCCAGTGGTATCGTCTACTTTTAGAAATTCTAAAAAATATTCTTCTATTTTATTGGACTTGATGAAATATCTACACTTCGTAATAGGAGAGACATTTGCTCTTGATGACTAGCATCCGGAGTGCAATCGGAGTATAATTGAAAAATATTTTACTTCTTTAACTCTTTTAATAATTTTACTTCTAATTTCATTTTCTATTAAATTTATCAATTCATTTTGTATATTATGTCCAAGGTAATGATTATGAATTTCATCATGTTGAATACGTCGAATATGTTCTTGCATTACCGGATCAAATTCTACAATCATTTCAATTAAACTTAAAAATCTCCATTATTTTCTTGATATATCTTTCATTTGTTCCTCGAAATGCTCAACTTATTTTTACCAAGATTCTTTACGACAGCAATAATTCTTAATAATACTTTTTTCCAATGATCTTTCTCTTTGTTAATTTGTTCTTGGATATTTTTATCAATTGTTTTATTTTTGAACAATCTTATTTCTAAATCAATCCAAGTATTCATGTTAGTAATATGCTCATTAGTTGTCTCACGACTCTTAAGCTTAACACCAAGATTTCTCCAATCTTTAGTTCCTTCATTAGTTAGTTTACTTGTATTACAATCTGAATTAAACAACTTTCAACAAAAACAAAATACTCTATCCAAATCTTTTGAATACACTAGTCATTTTCTATCATGCTTCTCCCCATTTGGTAATTTTCGAATATAATATGTAGCAGAAAAATGTCTAGAGAATTCATCTTTGGGAAAATCTAGATCATTATCTCTAATTGGGCCCTTTTCTACTAATAAATCTCTTAGTTTTGTATCAATATTTGTCCACTGACTTGGATCGTAAATATTTGTAGGAATATGATGAGTTGTTTCATTAATATTCTCATGTTCTTCATTAAGAATTTGACTATCATTATGAATATCTTCATTGATATCTTTTTGTTCGACTATTTTATTATCTTCAAACTCATTTAGATCAATTTCTTGTTCATTTATTGTTATATTTTGCTTATTGTTTGTAACAGATTTATCAAGAGCTCCTTTTTAAGATTGAATTAAATCATCTATTCTTTTTTTTTAATTTTTGAGTACCCAGATTTGAATTAAATCATCTATTCTTCTTTTTTTTTTTAATTTTTGAGTACCCAGATTCGTATTTTCTAGTAGACATATTTATTATTTATAAATTATAACTAATAATATTTACAAATAAAATAAGCACTAACTATAAAAACAAAGAGTATGAGCTTGGAATTTAAAAAAGTTTAAAAGCACAGAACAATAGAACCTGATTTAACAATTTATCAGTGTTGGCCACAAAGATTATAGAACCTAAAAAAAAAGATCATATTTGTTAGTGAGCCATGATTAACATATATTATCAAAACTATATTATAAAAATAAGTATCACATAAGAACAAAAAGAAGAGGGGAAAATAATATATAAAATGCATACATTTGGCTTCAATCAGAACAAAACAAGTTCCTTTTGGAGTCCAAATTGCAGTGAAGAAATTAGAAGGAGAATATAGTATGGAGCAAAAAAAAAAAAAAAAAAAAACTCTTGAATTGAAAGGATTCAATAAGAACACAGAGGAGATTGTTCTCTTTGGATTGCAAGCAGATGCAGAGAAAAATCTATAAAGAGGAAGAATTTTAGAACTCAAACTGAATTCATTACTTGTTGTAATTGCAAGGTTTTCTTTTTATGTTTTTAATGACTACAACTTTCTCATTTTTTGGAATGTAAAAAGGTATAAACTGTGTGAAGCCCATGAAGGAGTAGTTCGTTGGATTTTTTTGGAATGTGGAACGGTCTACAACTTTTCTCTTGTTTTGGAATGTGAAAAGTTTAATTCTTTTGGAATGTGTTTAAACAGGGCCTTATTTTTTGGGATTTGTTATGAGGCCTTTTTTGGAATGTCAAAGTTTAAAATTGGGCCTTATTTTTTGGGATTTGTTATGAGGCCTTTTGGAATGTATACAGTTTAAAATGGGGCCTTATTTTTTGGGATTTGTTATGAGGCCTTCTTTATTGGGAGAAACAAGCTAACTTTATTTTTTATTTTTTTGGAAGTTGAGAATATTGGGGCCTAAAATTTTGGAGGCCTAAAGCAAGGGCTTTTACCTTATGCTTAAGCCGGCCCTGTACGCAGGCCTATGAAACTAATACCAATTCAATCCGAAACATTTTCTATGAACAGAGGAAAAATACTTCCAACTTTTGTTTTCTTTTTGAATGAGAAAGCACTGCATTAAAAATGTCGTAACTTGGAGGCCTTTTCTTGCCCCTTAAGAATTTTCACGGCTGCATCAATGTGTCATTGAGATGACCCACCAAGTCCTAGCGCGCATATATATATATATATATATATATATATGGGCAATGTTCATGTGCATCCTTCCCTCACCATATGGTGAGGGATAAATTCAATGGGGCCCACCTAGGGCCCTATTGATCATGGGACTTGGGGGATGAAAAGAGTCATATGATATGAGATCATATATCAAGTTTGAGGTCAATCTCAAGTTTCTAACCCCTTCATTCGTGACCCACAAATTTAACGACTTTATATTAAAGGAAGTTTTGACCCTCCATCCAATGGTCCAATACAATCGGATTAATGAAAACTCAATTGATCCATTGTAGTTTAGGGGGTTCCATGTGGATGATTTGGATGAATCATAAAGTGGCCCCACTATGTTGTCCCTCACCATAATGTGGTGAGGGATAGATGCTCATGGATATTGCCATATATTCGGATACGTTGCTAGTTGGGCCAGCAAAAAAACTCTCGTATAATAGTTCTCACTTCAGTATTTGCCAGTATATATATATCTTTCCCATTCCTTTGTTTTCCTATTTTTTGTTTTTTGTTCACCCACTTAAGCCAGCTTGCCCAATGCCCACGTAGTATGCAGCCTTGTGATGTGCGAGACTAACATCAGAGTCAAGCTTCCTGATTTTGTTCACTTTCTTCTGAAAGGGCATGGCTTGTGAAGTTGTTTGGCTGAGAGGGAATTAAAGTCTCATGAGGTAGCCAATAGCTAAAACCCTCACCTTATCGGATCTTGTCCCTTTGTTTGTTTTTGCACCTGATGAGCCCACATCTCTCCTTCTAATGTAAGCCATAGCAATTGGAACTAAACAAGTGTTTTACATTTTTGAGAAATTTACATATACTCACCAAATAATTGTTTCTATTTTTGGAATTTACATACAACAATCTTTTTTTTTTTCATAACGGACTGTGTCTTGGACATTTGGTCTGGACTAATCCCTACGGGTCCAGGGGGAGCCAGGTAAATCCCTTATGACCCCGTGTGGTAGAGCAATTTCGAACCCTTAACCTCTAGGAGAAAACCGTGGTCCTAGGTCAACCAAGCTACCTCTCAGGGTTTACATACAACAACCTTAATCTCTCCCAATATATCATTCACGACCATTATATTAGTCTACCATGCTTACTGAACTCAATTAATATTTTTGCAAAAAGATAAAATGCCCTTGTATTAAATTAACTTGCAGTGAACTTAGTATTTGAACATAGAATAATGAGAGAAATCCCCTAGGAATTTAAAAAACCCCCCTAGTTTTATGAGAATTTTCGTTTTTATTTTATTTTATATTGAACCCCCACAAGTTTGGAAAAACCTCAAATAATATAGAAGATTTTTAGCCGTTTTTCCTATGTTGGCCCCTCCAAGAATTCTTTTTACATAGTAAGCCGCCCAAGCCAAATTTCTTTGGTTTCACCCTTGTCCCCTATTTAACACTACTTGAAGTCTCCAACTCAACTTGGTAAATCAAAATTTAGGTTGACATTTTTTTAACTTTTGAGCTGGACATTGATTGGGAATTTTGACTCAATAATCCCCATTCAGGATTTAGCCCAATTATGTGACCCTCGGTGCTTAACAATGGAGGACCTATGATTTCCTTTGGGTGGTACAATATATGGTCAAGTGAAAGCGTAAAATAAAAAATTATTTTATTTAAGTTACTATCTAAGGAGTTTATCAAATCAAGCAGGACCCACCTGCTGATAACATTTGGGTCCGCACTCAACTAACCCGACCAACCCAATTGCATTACATCACAATGCCATTGCAAGGAAGAAAGCACAAAAGCAGCAGCAGTAGAAACGGCGTGTAAATGCTCTGGAAAAGAGAAACCAATGATTGGCGTTTTGTATGTAAATACTAGAAAGAAGAAGCGGTTATATGTAAATAAATTTTGTTCTCTATTTGTCACTCTTGCATCACTCCAAACAAATTCAGACCATTGCAAGGAAGAAAGCACAACAGCAGCAGCAGCAGCAGAAACGGCGTGGAAATGCTCTTCTTAAACAGTAATCCCAGTCCAAATGCTTGAAGAAATCTTCCACAGCTATCTCACGGGTGCACTTTCCTTATCTTTTCTTATTCTTCCTCTTCTTCTTCTAGACCCAGCTTTCCCTTTTCAACATTCTACCCTTTTTGACATGTGATATGATGTTTTGATGGTTTGGGCTACTTTTATCAACTGGGTTTTCAGTGGGTTTTCATTTCAGTGAGGATTGGGTTCAATTGTATTGGGATTTTATTGCATTATGGGTGTTGATTTGTTGTGGTTTAGGGTCTTTGGGAGGGAGGAGGTAGGTTTGCTTTCTTGGTAATTTGGATTTCTGATGTATCTTGCTACAATTTGTTGGGCGTTAATGGATTCTTTGGATTCAATGGCTAGGTCTGAAAGGATGGAAAGTGTCTAATGGAATTACAATTTTGGCAGAACAGAACGGTATCTAAGGCCGTCGACGACTCATTTTCATTTAAAGTGATACTATTTGCTCAAGATGGCGGCATCACATATCTCGTATCTTACTACTACTTGTGATGGTCGAAATTCAGTCGGTGTCTTGTCTGTTCTTGGAGGGAGGGTCTTGACGGAGAATCGAATGGGCTCGTTGAAAATGGCTTATGATAAAAGCGGGTCTAGATCCTTGGGGCAAAAGATTGCTTCTAATCCTGTCAAATGTTCTGCAAATACTAAGAATGTAAGCCCCTATCATAGTAAAGACCCTTTCTTGAATCTACACCCAGAGGTCTCAATGCTCCGAGGAGAGGGGAATGATGCAGTTATTTCACCGAGAAAGGAGAGTTCAGGCAACAGTGTCACTGAGAACTTGAGAGACTCTTCTGCTCCAAATAATTATAATGAGGCCAAGATCAAAGTTATTGGTGTTGGAGGTGGTGGTTCCAATGCTGTCAATAGAATGATCGAGAGTTCCATGAAGGGTGTAGAATTTTGGATTGTTAATACAGATGTCCAGGCAATGAAAATGTCACCTGTCTATGCTGAGAACCGTCTACAAATTGGTCGAGAGCTGACCAGAGGTCTTGGTGCGGGTGGGAACCCAGATATTGGTATGAATGCTGCAAAGGAAAGTAAAGAGTCTATAGAGGAGGCTGTTTATGGTGCTGATATGGTCTTCGTAACGGTAATCTTTTGTTCATCAACTTTAGCTTGCTCTCCTACTTTGTATTATTTGGATTTTAACTTTTAGATTATAGTTTGTTTGTTCCTTGCTTGTCCACTGCATTCAATGCATGAGGGAAGAATATGTGCTATTTATGTTCAATCCAAAGAAACTCCGATCAGATGTTTTAAATGATTCATTGTCTATATCTATTGACCAAGCTAAGTTTTTTGGTAAGAAAAATAGTCTCAGTTTTGCATTGGATTTGGTTTTGACCAGAACATAGTTGACTTGTTTAAAATGAATCATTTTGGCTGAGTTGAACCAATTCCAACAAGTTCAAGTAACTAAGATCTAAACTTGTAAAGAATGTGTAAAAAATGAAAGGGTTATTCGAGGATAATGGATTTTTATGTGTAATCTATATATTTGAGAGCAAATGTGATTTCAAATCAACTTAAGTTCTCTATTGACTTGAGATTTAGTAATGAGATATCATTAAAAAAAAAAAAGAGATATTGAACAAGGTAAACATATGTAACAGGCTTTCTCACATTAGTTGACAATTTTGTAGGTCCTGGGTGATATGAGCAACAGTTGTTTGAAAGATTAAATCTTTGTTATCTGCATAAGTGTAGTGTATGCAAATATATACTATGGTACAGTTATGATAAGTGAGATATTACAGCAGCAGAGTCCTGTGAACTAGAAGAGGTTACAACAGAACAATAGAATCGGTCAATTAAGATGGGGCCCAGTGTATGATTGGGCCTGTATGTTATCACCCCCTTCAAGCTGAAGCGGGCGAGGCCGGGCAGAAGCTTGGCCTGGAGATGACGAACACGACCGGAATGGAGACCTTTTGTAAATATATCTGCCACCTGATCCAATGTAGAGATATAAAATTAACTTCAAGTGCTTTTGAGTTACCTTTTCACGAACAAAATGATAGTTGATCTCGATATGTTTTGTTCGTGCATGAAAGACGGGGTTGAAAGCAAGAGAAATGGCACTGACATTGTCACACCAAATCAATGGAATGGATGATAATGGAATGTGCAAATCACATAAGAGAGAGCATAACCAAGTAACCTCAGCAGCGGTTTGAGCTAGACAGCGATATTCAGCCTCAATGGATGATCGAGCCACATGGGCTCCAAGATACTGGATTAGGCCCGAGAAAGACACAAAAGCCACTAGTGGAGAGGCGGTCATATGGAGAACCAGCCCAGTTAGCATCACAAAAGGCCTGGAGAGAAAATGGGCCAGGTCGAAAGAGAAGTCCATATTTGATAGTGCCTTTGAGAAACCGAAGAATCCTTTTAACCGCCATCATGTGGCTGTCATTGGGAGCATGCATAAACTGGTAGACCTGATTGACAGCGAAGCAAATATCAGGTAGAGTTAGAGTGACATACTGAAGAGCGCCCACGATACTGCAATATGTGCTAAAGGATATCTGTTAGATGGACCCAGCTTGGCCTTAGATGTGGGAGAGCCTATTGGTTTACAACCAAGCATCTCTGTTTTTAGAAGAAGATCAGTAATGTATTTCATTTGGGAAAGAAAAAGGCCATTTTGATTTCTCTGAACTTCAACACCAAGAAAATATCTTAACTGGCCTAAATCTTTCATTTTGAAATGCAGGCCCAGTTGCGAGATAAGGTGACGAATAAAGGTCGAATCACTGCCAGTAATGATGATTTCATCCACATAAATTAAAAGATAAGTAATGCATTTGGAGCCTGCCTGTACAAATAGAGATGGGTCTGATGCTGATAGAGTGAAGCCCAAATCAAGTAGCTTAGATGAAAACTTTTCATACCACGTCCGTGTTGCTTGCCGTAGCCCATAAATAGATTTGATCATGCAACACACATGAGTGGGCATGGTTGGGTCAATATAACCCGCGGCCGCCAATCAAGAGATTTTGTTGCTTGCATGTAACAAGTTGGCTCAACTGGGTAAGAAGTAGCCAATAGAGCACGGGGAAATGGTGTTTTGTGCTCAGCCATGATTCCTTTTTGAAAATACCGGATTGCGACCGAGTACACATAGTAGGAGTGCGAACAGGAATAGGGGAAGAGGGAGGTGGTTTGGGAATATTGCTTGAAATAATTGGAGCTTGTGGAGAGAAGAAGCGTTCAAGGTTAAGATTGTTGGAGCTGGACATGGGCGGGTGAGTGCTGAGTTAGGCTCGGCTTGAGTGGAGTTGGAGGTGGGCTGGATGAGTGCTGGTTTTGCCTGGGGTAGTTCCAAATGTTCAGGGTCAATTGGGGATGGGGAATGCATGTGGCCATGTGGGGGATGCATATGGCCAAGTGGGGAATGCATAAGGCCAGAAGCGGTGTTGATGGGGATTGGGACTATTGGACCTTGGGTCTGATGGCCAGGTGGGGACAATTGAGATGACGAAGGCATTGGACCAGTGCTAGTAGTGGGAACTGTAGGGCTAGTGTTGATGGTGGGGACTGTGAAACTTGGGGCAGGGTCAGTCCGAGAGTGTGTTTCCCTGGGTTGTGATCCTTGGGTGGGACAGGTTGGGGGAAGCCAGGACTGAATCGAGCCAAATATGTTTAGCTCATCAGAAACCAATGGGGGTGATTGTGGGGTCGGAGTCATGCAAAAAGGAATATTCAATTCATCAAAAACCACATGAAAGATAAACATACACGCCTGGTTAAAGGGTCTAGGCAGCGATAGCCTTTATGATCAGGACTATATCCAAGAAAGACACATTTGATGGATTTAAAATTAAGTTTCTAGGCCGTAGCCATGGGTAACATGCACATCCAAAAATGCGAGAGAGTTGGTCCGGGACCTTGTGAAACAAGGCCTCATAGGGTGAAATCTTAGAAACTATGGGCATCCAATTTATTAAATAAACATCCGTATTAAAAGATTCAAACCAATATTTAGAGTGAGCCAAAAGAGACAATCCAGTTTCAACAATGTGACGGTGCTTGCGTTCAGCAACACCATTTTGTTCAGGTGTGTGGGCATGAGAATTGATGAACAATACCATTTGAGGAAAATAAAGAGTTAATAAAGATTTATTTTAAATTCACCACCGCCATCGAAGCAAAAAACTTTAATTTTGGTTTCGAAAAATCTTTCGATGTAGTTTTGAAAAGTGCAGAATGTTTGAAAGACATCTGATTTGTAAACCAGAGGGTGAATCCAGCAGTACCGAGTGCAATCATCGATAAAAAGAACATAATAACGATTGCCACTGATGGAACTAACAGGGGAGGGACCCCATACATCACAGTGAATAAGTTCAAACGGTTTATTAGAGATAGAAAAAGATAGAGAGAATGAAAGTTTGGAGCTTTTGCCCATCCTACATGAAGAACATACAGCAGGCACATGTTTAATAGGAGAAGAAAATGTTGAAAAAATAGCCCGTTGAAGATTGGATGAAGGATGGCCAAGACGACAGTGCCAGATATCATCAGTAACACGATGGGTGAGAAAAACTGTCTTGACAAGATTAGTTGAAGAGAGTGCCAGGCGAATGGGATAGAGCCCATTGTCAAGTGGACCTTGGAATAGCATCTTCCCTGAAACTTTGTCCTTCACACAAAAACCATTGTCATCAAAGCAGAAATAACAATTGTTATCACGGGAGAATTGAGGAACAGATAATAAGTTAGCAGAAGCTCGAGGACAATGCAAAACATTATTAAGAAAAAAAGTGGTCCATGGTGTGTTTAAAGCGGCAGTACCAGTGTTGGAAATCGACAGTCCAGCCCCATTACCAACTTGTACAGTGTCAGAACCATGGTATGGGGTATGAAGAGTGAGGTTATCCAAGTAAGAGGTAACATGGTGTGTGGCTCCGGTGTCAGAATACCAAGATGAAGATGAATTGGGTTGTTGAGAGGCAACCATGGCAGCGAGGCGTTGAGGTGGATGACACCCCTGATAGGCAGAATCCATGCGGTGCAAGCAATCCAGGGCGAGATGGCCCATTTTCCCACAAATTTGGCACTGCGGACGAGGGCGAGATGAGCCCGGGCTGGTACCATGTTGCTGCTGTCATAAGATTAGAGGAAGAATTCTGGCGATGGCCGGAGTTGCGATAAGAACGAGAGGTAGTACCCGCGGATCGGCGTTGATACTGATTCTGAGTGGTGGTGGATCGACCTTGTGGAAACGAAGATTTGCTTGCAGCAAAAGCAGTGGATGACTCAGCAGTTACGTCATCAGCTAAACTTAGCTCCTCACAAACGAGGAGAGTATGCAGTTCTTCTACAAAAACCGGGTCATGGCGTGACCGGGTGCGAATGGACATTTGAAAGGGACGATAAACAGAAGGGAGACCAGACAGTGTATGAAGAATAAGGTCTTCTTCACCCACCGGAGCACCGCATGTTGCTAGTTGATCAGCAATAATCTTAAGTTGATGCAGATATTCCTGCATTGTTGATGATCCCTTTTGGATGTGTTGGAGACACTTCTTAAGTTCGAGGACATGGGAGCGAGACAGGGAGCCATAGCGATGCTCTAAAGATTCCCACGTATCTCGTGCCGTTTCCTTGCCAACGATGTAAGGAAGTGCCGAGTCGGAGAGTGTGGCATTAATCCAAGATAGAAGGGTCTGATCTTGGTCAGACCAAGTAATTAACTCTGGATTTGGAGCAGTTTTTCCATCGGCAGTAGATATTTCTCGTGGTGGAGAAGGTTTTGAGTTATCAATAAAATGCTCCAAATGATGACTGCGCAATGTGGGTTTAAACAGGGATTCCCAGAGAAGAAAATTGGTATTATCCAGGAATAAGATTAGCGATATTGGATATGGCAAGATTAGGTGAAGTTGAGATGGATGAGGAGGAAGGTGTAGTAGAAGAAGATGCTGAAGAAGCCATAGGAGCAGATATGGTTGTGGTTGCACAGAAACTACAAATGAGGATTCAAAAGAAAACTAACCCACATGGAATTGTTTGCTCTGATACCATGATATGAGCAACAGTTGTTTGAAAGATTAAATCTTTGTTATCTGGATAAGTGTAGTATATGCAAATATATGCTATGGTACAGTTATGATAAGTAAAATATTACAGCAACAGAGTCCTGTGAACTTGAAGAGGTTACAACAGAACAATAGAATCGGTCAATTAAGATGGGGCCCAGTGTATGATTGGGCCTGTATGTGATCACTGGGGTATTACAAATTTAGTAGTGAAATCCCTCTCCTTAAAACTCTCAGGGCCCCTTTGATGGGAGTGATCTTAACAATTTGTGTCTGTTGGGATTTGAGGAATTTGGAAATATGCCAAAACAAAGAGCAAGGATGAGAATTTGAAATGGCAATAATCCATTTCATTAGAAATTAAACTTTTTTTTTTTTTGGCCATTCCCAACTCTTGGCAATGTGCTTTTCCAACATGACATTCCTGTTGGCATAACTTATCAGGAATTCCTGCTGCCAAAACAGGCTTTAGAAAGCCCAAAGAAATTGATGGAAGTAGAATTAATTTTTTTTTTTTTAAAACAGCTTTTCCTTTTTTTATCAAATGAGTCATATAATTTGACAATTGTTGGCAATGAAGTTGTTAAAATATCGAAACCATTCTCGTAAATCCTTAGGCAAAAGAAAGTGATGGAAGTGGAATTCTCACAAAGATCGAAACCAACTTGTATGTCGTATTGGATGAGTCGCCATGTGTGACTTCGCCAAAGCAAATGATGCTGATTTGAGAAAGTATGGATCGTGGGGAACCGGGATTACATCAAGTCAAAGAGCCCCACTAGTTTTGCCTGCCTATTGCAAATCGCCTAAGTTGTTTAGCAAGAACAGGACAATGCAGCCTCTTTATAATTTAGGTTTATTTTACCTATTAATAAGAGAAACAAAGAAATCTTCAAGAGGGACCTCTACTCCTTGATGGTTGATAAACCTACTTCAATTTATGATGTGGTTACCAATTTAAAACTTTGGTTTAGAGAAAATATTGAATTTAATCCAATAAGCATGTTATTGGATTGGAAGAAAAAAGAAGAATGCAGTAGAAAAAGAATATGAAATAAAGATGTTAGGGAAAAAGAAACTGCTGGTTGTCCAATCTTGGTTTGGGTGCCCCACTGATGCAGGACAAGCCCATGGTCCCCCATGGGTCGACCCGCCCGCGGGCCTAACCCAGTTATCCTGCCCAAGCCTTTGGGCCCAGTCCATTTTTTATGTTATTTAGGCCTTTAATTATATTTTAGGTTGCTTATTAGGATGTTTTAATCGGTGTTTTTAAAAGCGCGAGGCGCATCAAGGCGCTAAGGTCTCCTGGGGCCTAGGCGTTAAGGCGCGAGGCGAGGCGCATGCTTCATTGAAGCGAGGCGCACATTGTATATAAAAAAAAATATTTTGGTATAGATAGATAATTCAAAAAATAGAACAAATTAGATAGACTAACAAATAATTGGCAAGGAATATTAGAAAAATTCTAAACGTCATAAAGCATCCATCACTATAAATGTTAAACATTCAACAAAAGTACCAAAATCCATCAAAACCAATACAACTTCAAAGTCTAAGGAACAACACAGATGCTCCTAAGGAGGACCTAACGAGATTGGTGATAACCTTATGATGTTTTAAAAAAAAAAAGCCCACAGACCAGCCTTACCAGGTCATCTCAAAATTTCAGCATGGGCCCTTCTAATGGATGGTTAAGTCGGTGATGGCATAAGCAAAATATGATTCTTGCCTCACCGATTTGATGATGCGTTTGAAAAAAAAAAAAAAGAAGCCCCAGACCAGCCAGTGCAGGTCATCCCAAAATTTCAGCATGGGCCTCACTGGCTGCTAATCAGGCGGATCGCTGGTTGTTGGCTGGAGTGGATCGCTGGCTGGTGTTCTCCTTTCTCCGTTCTCTTCCCTTTTTTTTTTTTCGTTGGATGATATAGGAAACAACTAGGCCAGGGCATGGCATCTTTATTTATATTAGAAAATTTTCATTTAGCCCCTTACATCTCTTTCTTTTTTAATTTAAAGCCTGGGTGACAATAAAGCGCAAGAGGCGAGCGCTTGGAGCCTGGACTTGAGGCGCGCGCCTCAGGGGCTTTTTTGGGGCCTGTTTCAACTCGCCTCGACTCCCATCACTTGAGGCGCAATTGCTAGGCCTTGACGAGCCTTGAGCCTAGGCGCGCGCCTAGGCGTGCTTTTAAAACCCTGGTTTTAATCTTGGCCATCAACGTGTTTGGATGGTCCAGATTGGTCTTAATGTTATTTATTTTCCTATATAATGATGTCAAGCCTCCTTGGCTAAGGGATGATTGATGATTAATGAAAATGAGTTTTCTTCGAGTTCTCCAAGAAATCCCTAACGCCTCTGGATTGGAGTTTGGTGAGAGCCCAATTTCTGAGTCTCTTGAGCTTTACCTTGCTCATCTGACATAACGCCTCTGGATTGGAGTTTGGTGAGAGCCCAAGAAAAGGTATCATCTTCCCTATCTTCATCGTTCTCCCGCATCTCTACCTCCACTGTCCACACCAATTGGAATCAGAGCCGAAGATCGATCCAACCACGGATTACTCCATCATTGCTACCAAGCCAACACCATCAACATTTGCTCGTCTCGGCCATCACAGATCTCAACACCCAAATCCAGGCCCCATCTATTTCTTCTCCATTTGGCCGCAATCAGTCATCAAATCAGATCTTTCCCAGCCTTGCTTGCATCATCCGAATTAGCCAAACCCAGTTTGGCCGAAACCGCAGAGCCAACCCATCGCCTAGCCCTTCTAACCTTCTCCCACCTTCACCAAACCCTTAAATCAGAACTCCCCAAATCAAATTTCCTTTCAACCCAAAACCCCCAGACATTCAGAACCAATCAACTGCCAACCCAAACCCAAACTGAACAACCAAATCCTAATCCAAGTCCCCAACATTTTCCCCAAATTCCCAAAACTCAACTGCCAACCCAAACAGCCCATTCCCCAGCCAAAAAAAAAAAAAAAAAAAAAAAAAAAAAAAAAAAAAAAAAACAAAGAGAGAGAGAGAGACGGGGAAGAGAAGAGACTGTAGAAAGAAAGAAAAAAAAAACAAAAAAGAGAAGAACCAAAAGGAGAAAAAAAAAAAAAAAAAGAGAAGAAAGAAAAACAGAAAGTAGAATAAGAAAAAAAAAAAGGAGCGGAAAGAAAGAAGGAGGAGAAGGCAGAAGTTTACCTGCCACCATCGCCTCAACCTCCATCTCGCCAGTGTCGCTCTTCCAGCCTCTGCATCATCACCGCAGCGGCGCAGCAGAACATCATCTTCTCCGTCATCATCGTCTGCACCGCTATCGCCAGTACCTTGCCTTGCCGATCGCCTGCACCAACGCAATCCCCATCTGCTCGTTGAAGCAGCCTAGAGGAGTCGAGTCCAAGCACCTCCCCATTCCTTTTTCTCTGCATTCACAGGAGTCAAGAGGAAAATGTGAATAAAGAAAGAGGATTTCTCCTCCCTCACACGTGTGTGTTGAGCCCAGCAGTGGGCTTTAGTTCAGATCCGATCCAACAACAGCAACACTCATTTGGGCATGAGTTGTGTTCAGGTTAAGCCCAAACCTTAAAACCAGTTAAAAAAAAAAGTGACAGCAGTGAACTCGTTATTTCATCAGCAAGGCCCAATCAATTGATCATAGTGCAACGGTAGTAGAAAATATATTTCGAGCTGGAAAAGTGGGCCCAAAGCCCTTCAAATTTTCAACCGTCCATGTTCAAATAGTAGATTCTCCATCCAGACTCCGATCGACGTTTCGTCTTCACCTACAAGCTCCAATCAGTGAGATCTACACATTGGTTAGTTGATTTTTTAATTCTGAAGAGCATTAAAATTTCCAGTCTTTGCATCAAGTAAATATGGAATTACAGGACAATATCACATTGTAAATCTACAATGATATGCAAAGAATCATTTATGCATGTAAATATGGGAATTGGTATTATGAAAATAAAGACTACTTTGATCAGTTCCTTAATTTGAGACAAGGAAAGTTGACTGTTGATGAATATTCTGATGAATTTTCAAGCCTACAAGCACAATGTACATTAGTTGAAGATGATGAACATTATGTCACTATCTTTACTAGAGGTTTGAGATCAAGTATACGGAATAATATGAAAAAGGAATGCAAAGATATGTACGAAGCATTTTGGGAAGCTACCCGTGTTGAGCGCTTGATTAAAACGCTATCGCCTCCAAAAAGCTAAGATGCAAGAAGAAAAATCTCTGCAAACCACAGAAGCTCTTCTTGTGGAATCAATTGTTGAAAATGTCTGGGTTGATATTGAGGTACAAGATCAAGTAAAAAGGGAAGTAGTTGCATCTTTCAAGAAAACATCGAAGTTGACATGGAAATACAAGCAAAAGAAAATAGAGGAATTGACAGTGTTATCAACAAGTGCGAGCAACTCAAGAAGGAGACTGGCACATTGAAGAATTGGAAGTAGTATGCAAGCCAATGAGCTTCTGATAGAAGAATCTATAGCAAGTACACTTCCAAAACAGCCAGCTGAAGCATCAGAAGAGCAGCAGGCTATTGATCAAGAGGTTGCGAATGAAAATCAAGTGATTGAAGTTCCACACATTGATTTCGTCTCGGAGATCGATCATTGATGTATGGAGATTGTGTGTAGCTAGTTGAAATTCAAAGTTAATGCATTAGATGTTTAGCTCTCACTCAAAAGCAAGTTCCTTGATTTTAGAAGCAATGGATTCCCCAAT
>CM022948.1:47295265-47480407 GCA_012931725.1 Litsea cubeba | reverse complement strand
GAGAGATGCTGATGTCCCCACCCATCAAATGATCCGAACCGAGAAGGGCTCATAAACGACAGCATTAGTAGCTTCATCGCATTACTTGCTACTTGCTATCACAGTCGATGGGGAGAAATCCAGTGCTTGTGGATTCTGGTAATGCTCTCATTTGACATAAGTTCATGAGACTAGTAGAAATCATACATCCCCTGCTCATCTGTTTGATGGATTTAGGTCTCCACATCTCACTTCCACAACTCAGATCTACTTAAACTAAAAAGGCTCCCTCACAAACCATATAAACTCAATATCTCATAATCGAGATGGGTCTCTCACAACCTAAATGTTACTCTCAACATCTCAAATCCCCAACTCAAATCTACTCATTTTTCTCTGATATCTCCTACATTTTCTTGAAAGAGATGGAGATGGATCATGGGGTTTGTCTGCTGCTGGAAAGCTAGTGAAGGAGATAGAGATAATATGCAGATGGGGAGAGAGATGAAGATGGAAGCTGGAGATGGGTGATGGAGATGGTTGAGAGAGGGTCTGTACTTTTTTCACTAGAGAGGTCTTGGTATTGATGAAGAGACAGGAAACATGTTTATATACGAAGGCCCTTTTTTCTAAGGGCACGTTTGTGTACACACCCTTTTCGCGAAAAGGAAAAATTGCCACGTCAGCAAATTCCATAGAAATGAAAACCTTTGAAAAGCATTTTCGTAGAATTTAGAAATTCATGTTTGGTGCAAAAAAAAAACTCCTCATTGAATTGGTGCTAATGTTGTTTGGTGCGGCTGTGGATTCCTTATAAAAAATTAAATTTTCTTATTTGGTAAAATAATTTTTTGAAGAAAAATAACATAACAAGTATATTATTTATTAACATCAAATAATAATTTATTTAAAGAAATAAAAAATGAAAGAGTTGTAGGGTTTTGGGTTGAAATGGACAAGAGTGAGGAAAATAGGGAGAACTTTTTCGAGAAAATCCATTTCCCATACCCCGCATATGAAACCCATTTCCACCATTATCAATGAAAATGCTAACGAGATAAGAGAGCGTTTCCGCGGAATTTTTTCGCACCAAATGCCGAAAAAATGAGTTTTTTGCATAAAACCGTCAACTTTTTCGCAGAAAAGTGTTACACAAACATTGCCTTCGTGATTCTCCCATGGTAAAATGCATTGATGCAAAACTCAATTCATTAGTTCTTCCTAGCACCAAACTGATGGAGCCAGGGGAACATTGTGCATTACGCATCATTTAAAAATAAAAAAAGCTCGTCACTGATCACACTAAAAATGTGTTATGTGTATCCAATGGGATGGACCGGAGTAATCCAAGAGCACCATTATAGTAGTCATAGCAGTCATAACAATAATTTTACCATAAAAAAAATAGTCATAACTATAAGAAGTCCGCCCATATTCAGAAGATCCACCATTAGCCCTTAGTACTCCAATCAAAATGGAAATAAATGTACAATGGAGAATTCCTCTCTATCATCTGTGTTAGGCCAAAAGTCACTTGACAGAAAATTATGTCAGGCCTGAGACAAAGGAGTGTCTCGCTATAGAGAGAATGGCGCTGATGATCCAGACAAGCCCAGTTCGAATACAACTCTAAAAACAGAGTTTGGGTTTGATTCCTCTTCTGATTGGAGTTTAATTAGAAGACTAAGGCACGAACTTAGGGTTATATATTGGGTGATTCTCTGAACCCAAAGATATAAGATAAGAAGTTAATTCTCTCTCTTGATCTGGGGTTAGAATACCCTAAGAGAGATTTCTTTGTTTCTCTAGAGCCATTGAGAGTTTGTTTTGAAGGGCCGCTCTAGAAGGTTTTGTTGCTTCTACTCTCTTGTAGAAGATTGATCATCTTGGTGAACAAAGTGTGAAGAGATCAAGTAAGGAGAACGGTGCACAGTGGAAGTCGTGTTAGTGGATTCGCGAAGAACAACTACAGTCCTTAGGTCGAGGTACAGGCTGAGGTAAAGGAGCTTGTGAGTATATCTTGTAACTGTTTATGAAATCTTGATTTTTAGATCGTGGTTATTCTCCCTGGAAAGGATTTTCACGTTAAATTTGTGTCTACCTTCTTGTAGTGATTGCTTGGTAGATTTATTTGCTAGTTCTAGATTATGTGATTGGTTTCATCGCTGCATTGATTTGATTAATTAGACTTGCATCTATTCAAGTGTGTCCTAAAAAACCTTCAATCTAGATAGAGGATTCCTTCATTCCCTCGAAACTTTGCTATCGTCTTTGAGGATTTATGCGGAGTGGAATCACTGCATTTAAGGTTTGGAAAATAGGAGGAGTCACTCCTTGTAACTCGGGTGCTTCTTTGCTTCTGTGGAATTACACAATTTGATAGGGGAGGTGGAGACTAAGGAATCTGTAGAAGAGAGGGTTTTTGATGGGTTAGGAGGAGTTGAAAAACCATTTCTCGTCTTTCCTCTTTTTACTCAAACGTGGGTTTTTTCGAAACGAGGAAAACTAGAGAGGATTCCTCTCCGAAGACATCACTGAAATGTGCCCTTAGAACGATATCAAGTGACTCATGAATGAAGAATAGCTCCTTACCCAAGTGGTAATGAGTGTCAGTTTTTACCTAGTTGTCCGGGGGGGGTACGTCACCTCTTCATGCTTGTGCAGGCTCCTTTCCCACTTATGTGGGCTTTCTTCCCGTTTGTGTGGACTTCTTTTCCACTTGAGTGAGCTGCCTTCCCATATATTTGCGGGCTCTCTCTTGGGTCGCAGCCCCATTGGCTGGGTTATAAAAAAAAAGTGACTCATGAATGGTTGGATTCAGCCAACTAGATCTAGTACAAATAGGTTTTCTAGTCTATAGGAAAACTGATTATCCAGTTTGATTATTTTGCATTGTTAGTCACCACAGCCTATTATCCAATATTTGAGTAATCAAGTGGAGATATTAAATTAACATGCTAAATAGAAGGTGTGATCTAACTAAGGGGTTGTTTGGTTGAGCATTTACGTATGTAAATAACTCATATGCGAATCATTTACACACCTTCATGTTTGGTTAAGGTCATTTACGCATCACATGTGAAATTTTGATGTGTAAATGATGTGTAAAAGGGTCATTTTCTCAGATTTTCACATGTGAAGGGGTAGTAGAATGAATCACATGTGATTTGCACATAAAAGAAAAACACATCAAAAAGGCGGACGGTGTGCACCAGTGACGTTCCGTCACAGTGCAACGGTTCGAAACCAGTTTGGCCTTTTTTCTCATTTTTTATTTGCAACAACATACCTTTGCAACCCTATGATATTATCATACGTTCCGTCTTCTCCCATTCATCTTCCTTGCGGTGCACTCAAAACCCCAGGCTTCCTTGCGGTGTTGCTCAAGAACCCCAGGCATGTCTCTCTCTCTCTCTCTCTCATATTTGGTCATCTGTTTATATTTGGGAATGTTTTTTTTTTTGTTTTTCCATCATCTCTCCTCTCTGCAATTCCCCATCTTCTCCCTTCAAATCTCTCTCTAAGAATCCATCAATCCAATTCAATCCGAAGAACAAACCAAAACCCATTTCAGATTCCTAAAGGGTTGCTTAGATTCTCAGTTTTAGATGGAAATCCATGTTCGTTTCACCCGGTTCTGCTCGACTGGGGGTGAGAAATCCTTCGATGTTTATGTGAAAACGAATCAAGAGTCTGAAATGGAGATTGGGGATGATGGGGTGGAGAGTAGATTAAAGGTGGAGGTACCATCAACCCAATTCGTCGATCTTTTTCTATGGATTCTTCATCTATAGACAGCTCTTTCTTTCAATTCAAGAGACCCTGCGCAGAATCCTCACCTAAATGAGGTTAGTGGCGGTAATGATGAAACTAGTATAAGAATCCGAAGATCCTTCTTCTCACTTGACCATGGCAGGTGATCCAGAAATTCAGTAATTCCAGTCCAATTCGACCCATAGTTCAATTGAAATTTGATAGTGATTGTAATGTTATGTGGGCATTTATAGTGAGTAAAGATTGAAATATGTCATTAGTGCAAATATGAAATTGGTAGAAAACATGTTTTCCATATGATCAAATCAATGGCAAGCTTCATTTTGACTGAGTGAGCGGTAGGGAACCATTAAAAAAATTCATGTCATGTGTTGACACTCGCCAAATCTTGCTCTAACAACTCTATGGGTTTTTGAGAAGCTAATCACCTGTTTTATCCATGATCAGAACAATTCAATAGTGGGCCCTCCCTCAGTTGGAGAGAAAGTCCTTCACCTAATTTGCTCACTCCCTTTTCTGGTAGTTAAATAGTCATCTGATGGGGATAGAAATAGAATACAGTTTGTGTCACGTCCCCAGCAACCCTTACCTAGAAGAGAGGAGTTAGAGAATCCCCAAAAAAATTGCATCGAGATGTAGCTTAGGTCCTTGTGGAATTGATGATGATGATGGATGAAGAACATGATGGCTGGATTGTTCATATGGCCAAGAGGTAGAGAAAAAGAAAACCAACGAAAGAAAGAGACAAAAACGAATGAAAACAGAGAGAGAGAATAGTAGCAGAGAGGAAGAAAAAGAGTGAATAAATAAAGAAAGAAAGATAAGAGATGGGTGGGCGATGGGGATCATCCCAAGTGGGAAGAGAGAAAGAAGTGAGGAGAGAGATTAAGTGAAGAAAGAGAGAGAAAATGATGATAAGGGAGGGATGGTGCTGCCTACATAGGATAAATGGATAAGGAAAGAGAAAATGAATGTTTAAATGGGTTTTGGGTCAGGCTTTCCACAATAGAAGACTTGTATGACCTATTGGCTACCTTTGAACCATATTAGAAGATTATATGACCTATTGGTTACCTTTGAACCATATTAGAAGACTTTCCACATGTTTTAATGGAAATGATTACTTTCTTTCGATATGCTTTTATAGTATGAATTTCTGTATATGAATGAACACCACTAAGCTAGTATGATTCCACATAGGAACTTATGTACGACTGCAGCTCGGTATGTATGAATTCTTTCGATATGCTTTTATAATTTTTGATTTCACCCATCATTACACATCATATCAAAGGATTTTATGCTATTCAAATCACATTGTGTATGACTATTAATAACTTCTTGACTAAGTTTTTTATTCTATATAGAAATGGATATTGATATGATTGACGAACAAGTTCAATGCATTAATGTTGGACAATCTTCTGGTGCGAAGCGTGGTAAAAGAGATAAGAAGAATGTCACTTGGACAGAGATTGCAGATGAATTCTTGACTAATGTGCTAATAGAACAAATAACCCTCGGGAGAAAAGATGGGATTAAGTTTACTTCGGAGGGGTGGAGAGAGATTGAACGAAAGACGAAAGAGAAATTTGGCGATGCGCATGATAAAGCTAAAATTAGAAACCGCCTAAGAACAGAAAAAAGTCATTATAATCATATCAAGATTCTCATGGGCTTAAGTGGCTTTGGATGGGATGACATCACAAAAAGGGTAACAGCAGAAGACCAAGTTTGGGATGACTATCTCAAGGTAAGTGAGTAATTATATATCTTGAGTTTTCTATTAACTATTAATAACTAATTAATTAATATGTTTGTCTCATTTGTGCAATTCAGGCACACCCTGATTATGAATACTATCGAGGAAGAAGTTTTCCCGACTTCGAAAAATTTGCTATTATATATGGAGACTCAATTGCAGGTGGAAGAGATGTCATATTGACTAATCATCGTCCATCGCATCCAATGGAAGCCCCTAAATCTAACCATGATAAAGATATGGCAGCTGAATCTTCTAGCTCGGAAAAAAGGGACGAGGGTATCTCCAAAGCACCACGTACCAAGAAGCACTCAACTGTTAGTTCTAGACGCATTATGCGAGATGAAAATATAGCAGATGGTGACATGAAATCAGATGTTGATATTGCACGTGCAGTGAAGGACTTAACCAACACCCTCATTTTTGTTGCTGACAAGATGGCCCAATCAAGGCCAACTCAAGCTGATGTAGTTGCTGTTATTTTGGAGTTAGATTTGGAGCAGACTTTACAAATAAGGGCGCTTAGGCTACTTAGGTATCCACAAGTGGCCGGTCAATTCCTTGCATTAACAACTAAGGATAGGCGCCACGCATTCCTCATGGCGAAGTTAGATAGCTCTATTTAGGATAGTGGTTACTAAAACTACTTATGAAATGAGATTGATTTTGCTTTTTTGCTCATGATACATTTGAATGTTATGTTAGTTTTATGTCATGGTACATTATTTTGTTATGTTAGTTTAATGTCATGGTACATCTTCATGTTTTTTTTAATGTTATTTACTTATGCTAGTTTATGTTCTAATATTTGTCAATTTACCATGTAACAGTTCTGAAGTTATGGATAAAAAGATGAAGATGATGTTTATGCAATTAGCGGTAATATCCATTATTGTAATTTTACTGTTATTGGATCAAGGCCATAAACAAAAGCGGATAAGAAAGAGGAAGCGAGTATATGAATCATCTCTATCTGGCCATGAATTTGTTCAGTACATTATCAACAGTCATGACCAAAATTCATACGATTTACTTCGTATGAGGAACAATGTCTTTCTAGAATTATGTGAGTTGTTAAAAAGAGAAGGGTTACTACGTGCAACTCGACATGTGTCTGTAGAAGAACAAGTAGCCATCTTCCTAAATACTGTAGGCCATAGTGAGCGAAATCGGGTAATGCAAATTCGATTCCAACATTCGGGGTACACAATAAGCAAGTACTTCAATGCCGTTCTTGACACTGTTATATATATATATGCCTTGATTATGTGAAAATTACAGGACCTGACACCCCCACTCCATCTCAAATTTCTACGAATCCAGTGTTCTACCCATTTTTCAAGGTAATTAAATAAACTTTTACTATAAATATTTTTGAGTTATTGTCTATGACAAGATTTTTAACTTATCATTAATGGTGTAGGATTGTATTGGTGCCATTGATGGCACTTATATAATAGCTTGGGTACCAATTAAAGATCATCAGCGATATCGATGTAGAAAAGGCTTCATTGCGCAGAATGTGATGGCCATTGTGGGTTTTGACATGCTTTTTCAATTTGTATGTGCTGGCTTCGAAGGATCAGCCAATGATCAAAAAGTTCTAATTGATATTCTACAAAATAGGGGGGTTCATAATCTTTAGATTCTATATGGTAATAAGAAATCTTGAAATGCCAATATTAAATTATTTATATTTTATAGACCTATTTAACATATTACATATGTTTGATACTTGTCATATTATCTTTATAGGAAAATATTATTTCGTAGATGCTGGATATGGTAACAGGAGAGGTTTTATTGTACC
This sequence comes from Litsea cubeba, assembly GCA_012931725.1. Lineage (NCBI taxonomy): Eukaryota > Viridiplantae > Streptophyta > Magnoliopsida > Laurales > Lauraceae > Litsea > Litsea cubeba. The sequence continues at coordinate 47,473,082 of CM022948.1, read as the reverse complement.
ATATCGTGGAACTCGCTATCATTTAAAGGAGTACGGACCCCAAGCGTTGGCTCCAAGGATGCCTAGTGAGTTATTTAATCTTCGGCATACGAAGTTAAGGAATGTTATAACTTTATCATGTCAAAAATCCCAGTACGGATATATATATAGATCGTCACCGACGGGAAACAATAAGCATTGATGTTGACGATAACGATGATCGTGAAGGCGAAAAATGAAGAGTCTGACAGCCAGTATGCATATCGTTTACGGAATACGATTGCATTAGAGATGTGGAATGCTAATGCTAATAGAAGAGCTCGATGAACTAATATGTAGAGATTTGTCTCTATGTTTTGCAGGAAAATATATTCATTTTTTTTGGAATTTATATTTTGTAAATAGAAAATAGTATAGCTTGGGTGTACCGTAGGTTGTGTTTGAAATGAGTTACTTTTATATATTTGCAGTTGATTTACATTGTCTTATATTTTGCGTAGCCCTTAGTTGATTATGATAGACCTATTTAATATAAAAATAATGAATCACATCTATTTAAACTGTAAACAATCTATTGGTTCCCATAGTGGGCAGAACAATCTATATAGGGTACCAAATGCTATAGGCATTTTTAGTTGTTTCAGCTTTTAAATATAAACACAAAATTTCTTTCATGCATTTACATATGTGTTTGAAACAAACGTGGTATAATGAACCACATGTGTAAATCATGTGAAAATGGTGCTATTTGCCAAACATCGTAAACAAAAACGCATGTGGAAAGCTTACATACTCACCATTTACATATTTAACATTTACATATGTGATTTGCATTTACGCATCTCATGTGTAAATGCCAAACAACCCCTAAGTAGTTTGTAGATTGAATAGGGCAGCAGGTTTATGAAACTCACGCTTGACATATAGAGGCCCACGTTAGCATATGTCAAACAAGCCATTGTACTTGCATGCTGGTTTGGAAGCACAAATTTCTAATGAGTAAATGAGATGGGATAGTTGTTTTCAGGTTTTTCACATTATTCTCCAAATCCACGAGGATCTAAAATATGAATGAATCTTCATGTTTTTAGATTAATTTATCATTTTATGAGAACATTCAATGGTTCGGATTGGGGGCCTAAAAACTCTCATAAATTACGAAGGTTTGGAGTTTTTTAGTGTATTTACATACTTAAAAAACCTACGAAGATTAAAGATACAAAATTAAACATCTTACATTTAGTAACTCAATCAAAGAATTTGACTATTTGGATTGCAGTCTGGGGTGTCCACATGACTAAGGAAACATATAATGCGGTTGATGGATTTTGTCCTGCAAACCATTATAGAGACAATTTGTATATGCAATTCTGAAGAGCAAGATGTGTATAGGAGAAATTTGAGAATTTTAATGTGAAACTTGTTCAATTATACGCCATTTTCACACCAAACTTTACGCATGTAATGCTTCAATTAGTACAAACAAACGTGCTCATACGTATTGTAAAATTTACATATGTGATGAGTGATGAAAGCAAACAAAAATGTGCCAAACCCCCGCAGGACTCGGGTGTGATGTAAGAGCAGGCAGGCCTGTAGAACTAATTCCATTTGTGTGATGTTAGAATTACGCAGGGCAGGGCTGGCTTGAGACAACTTGAGGCCTAAGCAAAAATATTAAATGAAACATTTTTTATTTTGTAATATTATTATAAATATTTTATTTAAAATCTATTTTTCCTCACTTTTTGTGATGCAAAATTACTAATTAAGTTTTATATTCATGTTTTGCTAACATATCCTTTTCAATTGATATTATAGCTAATCCACTTAATCTTTCTTGTGACATTGTTGATCGTAGGTAGGATTTTATTAATTTTTAATTTTGAAAAACTCGTTCTGCAGAAGCAACAGTTACAGGTATTGTCAATAATATTCTGTAAGCAATATATACGTTTGGAAAAGAATCTAGTCTTTTTATATAATTAAGTATGTCAATTGGAGTGTTTTCTTCTGTTTGTAAATCTCTTTTAAAACTTTCAATTCTGAAAATAAATCTAACCATCAATATCTGAAAAACTATCATGTTTCAAGGAACATTCGAGATTATGACAGCTTTTTTTCAAACTACCATTGTCTATTGATTTTAAAATTTTAAAATTAAATAAAAAGTCAAAAAAGTTTTCATATATTTTAAACTGTTCAAACCTACTCTGAATTGAAGAAATAGCTTGATCTACTTTATATATAAAATAATCAATTCTAAATGATTCTTCAGCAGATTGTATTGTCTCGTCATTGACATTCTCATCAAACTGTTTCTTTCTACGAATTATACGTTTTTCACGAAATATGGGTTCTATTTCCATTTCAGCCGCAATCTCTCTAACTGTAATCATAGTAGATGTAAATCCATTTTCTCTATATTTTTCAAAAAAAGAAATAAGACCTTTTAATTGATCTATGGCAATATCAATACGCATATCTTTTGATTGTAAATTTTTACTAACTGAGTTAATAGCAAATAATATATCATACTAAATTGTCATGCCTAATAAAAATTCAAAGTTCTCAATCTCATATGTTGCTAAACAGTTAGCTTCACTTTTAATTTTAGGATCTTCACTATTTTTTGCTAATTGCAATAGTGCATCTCTTATTTGTGGAGCTTGTTGGTATCTTATTGCTTTAACACTTTCAATACGACTTTTTCCAACGTATTTGTGACAATGACTTAAGAGTTAAACCGGGTACATTATTTTATAAAATTCTCCATCATTTTGTAGAAGAAGAAAAATAATGAATATATATCGTTGTACAACTCTAAAAAAAGATATAGCCTTATGACAAGAGTTAGCCATATCGCAAAGTACTAGATTTAGATTATGGCAACCACATGGTGTGTAAAATGCTCTAGGATTTATATCTAGAAGTATTTTTATACCCCTTGATGTTTTCCTTTTATATTAGATCCATATTATATCCCTGTCCTCGTACATCATTAATATCAAGTTCAAGATTTCTTATTGCATCTAAATTGCATTAAAAAGGCCTTTTCAGTGGTATCGTCTACTTTTAGAAATTTTAAAAAATATTCTTCTATTTTATTGGACTTGATGAAATATCTACACTCGTAATACGAGAGACATTTGCTCTTGATGACTAGCATCCTGGAGTGCAATCGAGTATAATTGAAAAATATTTTGCTTCTTTAACTCTTTTAATAATTTTACTTCTAATTTCATTTGCTATTAAATTTATCAATTCATTTTGTATATTATGTCCAAGGTAATGATTATGAATTTCATCATGTTGAATACGTCGAATATGTTCTTGCATTACCGGATCAAATTCTACAATCATTTCAATTAAACTTAAAAAATTTCCATTATTTTCTTGATATATCTTTTCATTTGTTCCTCGAAATGCCAAATTATTTTTACCAAGATTCTTTACGACAGCAATAATTCTTAATAATACTTTTTTCCAATGATCTTTCTCTTTGTTAATTTGTTCTTGGATATTTTTATCAATTGTTTTATTTTTGAACAATCTTATTTCTAAATCAATCCAAGTATTCATGTTAGTAATATGCTCATTAGTTGTCTCACGACTCTTAAGCTTAACACCAAGATTTCTCCAATCTTTAGTTCCTTCATTAGTTAGTTTACTTGTATTACAATCTGAATTAAACAACTTACAACAAAAATAAAATACTCTATCCAAATCTTTTGAATACACTAGTCCATTTTCTATCATGCTTCTCCCCATTTGGTAATTTTCGAATATAATATGTAGCAGAAAAATGTCTAGAGAATTCATCTTTGGGAAAATCTAGATCATTATCTCTAATTGGGCCCTTTTCTACTAATAAATCTCTTAGTTTTGTATCAATATTTGTCCACTGACTTGGATCGTAAATATTTGTAGGAATATGATGAGTTGTTTCATTAATATTCTCATGTTCTTCATTAAGAATTTGACTATCATTATGAATATCTTCATTGATATCTTTTTGTTCGACTATTTTATTATCTTCAAACTCATTTAGATCAATTTCTTGTTCATTTATTGTTATATTTTGCTTATTGTTTGTAACAGATTTATCAAGAGCTCCTTTTTAAGATTGAATTAAATCATCTATTCTTTTTTTTTAATTTTTGAGTACCCAGATTTGAATTAAATCATCTATTCTTTTTTTTTTAATTTTTGAGTACCCAGATTCGTATTTTCTAGTAGACATATTTATTATTTATAAATTATAACTAATAATATTTACAAATAAAATAGGCACTAACTATAATAAACAAAGAGTATGAGCTTGGAATTTAAAAAAGTTTAAAAGCACAGAACAATAGAACCTGATTTAACAATTTATCAGTGTTGGCCACAAAGATTATAGAACCTAAAAAAAAAAGATCATATTTGTGTTAGTGAGCCATGATTAACATATATTATCAAAACTATATTATAAAAATAAGTATCACATAAGAACAAAAGGAAGAGGGGAAAAATAATATATAAAATGCATACATTTTGGCTTCAATCAGAACAAAACAAGTTCCTTTTGGAGTCCAAGTTGTAGTGATAGAAATTAGAAGGAGAATATAGTATGGAGCAAAAAAAAAAAAAAAACTCTTGAATTGAAAGGATTCAATAAGAACACAGAGGAGATTGTTCTCTTTAGATTGCAAGCAGATGCAGAGAAAAATCTATAAAGAGGAAGAATTTTAGAACTCAAAATGAATTCATTACTTGTTGTAATTGCAAGGTTTTATTTTTTATGTTTTTAATGACTACAACTTTTCTCATTTTTTGGAATGTGAAAAGGTATAAACTGTGTGAAGCCCATGAAGGAGTAGTTCGTTGGATTTTTTTGGAATGTGGAACGGTCTACAACTTTTCTCTTGTTTTGGAATGTGAAAAGTTTAATTCTTTTGGAATGTGTTTAAACAGGGCCTTATTTTTGGGATTTGTTATGAGGCCTTTTTTGGAATGTCAAAGTTTAAAATTGGGCCTTATTTTTTGGGATTTGTTATGAGGCCTTTTGGAATGTATACAGTTTAAAATGGGGCCTTATTTTTTGGGATTTGTTATGAGGCCTTCTTTATTGGGAGAAACAAGCTAACTTTATTTTTTATTTTTTTTGGAAGTTGAGAATATTGGGGGCCTAAAATTTTGGAGGCCTAAAGCAAGGGCTTTTATTGCCTTATGCTTAAGGCGGCCCTGTACGCAGGCCTATGAAACTAATACCAATTCAATCCGAAACAGTTTTCTATGAACAGAGGAAAAATACTTCCAACTTTTGTTTTCTTTTTGAATGAGAAAGCACTGCATTAAAAATGTCGTAACTTGGAGGCCTTTTCTTGCCCCTTAAGAATTTTCACGGCTGCATCAATGTGTCATTGAGATGACCCACCAAGTCCTAGCGCGCAATATATATATATATAAATATATATATATATATATGGGCAATGTTCATGTGCATCCTTCCCTCACCATATGGTGAGGGATAAATTCAATGGGGCCCACCTAGGGCCCTATTGATCATGGGACTTGGGGGATGAAAAGAGTCATATGATATGAGATCATATATCAAGTTTGAGGTCAATCTCAAGTTTCTAACCCCTTCATTCGTGACTCACAAATTTAACGACTTTATATTAAAGGAAAGTTTTGACCCTCCATCCAATGGTCTAATACAATCGGATTAATGAAAACTCAATTGATCCATTGTAGTTTAGGGGGTTCCATGTGTGGATGATTTGGATGAATCATAAAGTGGCCCCACTATGTTGTCCCTCACCATATTATAGTGAGGGATAGATGCTCATGGATATTGCCATATATTCGGATACGTTGCTAGTTGGGCCAGCAAAAAAACTCTCGTATAATAGTTCTCACTTCAGTATTTGCCAGTATATATATATCTTTCCCATTCCTTTGTTTTCCTATTTTTTGTTTTTTGTTCACCCACTTAAGCCAGCTTGCCCAATGCCCACGTAGTATGCAGCCTTGTGATGTGCGAGACTAACATCAGAGTCAAGCTTCCTGATTTTGTTCACTTTCTTCTGAAAGGGCATGGCTTGTGAAGTTGTTTGGCTGAGAGGGAATTAAAGTCTCATGAGGTAGCCAATAGCTAAAACCCTCACCTTATCGGATCTTGTCCCTTTGTTTGTTTTTGCACCTGATGAGCCCACATCTCTCCTTCTAATGTAAGCCATAGCAATTGGAACTAAACAAGTGTTTTACATTTTTGAGAAATTTACATATACTCACCAAATAATTAGTTCTATTTTTGGAATTTACATACAACAATCTTTTTTTTTTTTTTCATAACGGACGGTGTCTTGGACATTTGGTCTGGACTAATCCCTACGGGTCCAGGGGGAGCCAGGTAAATCCCTTATGACCCCGTGTGGTAGAGCAATTTGAACCCTTAACCTCTAGGAGAAAACCGTGGTCCTAGGTCAACCAAGCTACCTCTCAGGGTTTACATACAACAACCTTAATCTCTCCCAATATATCATTCACGACCATTATATTAGTCTACCATGCTTACTGAACTCAATTAATATTTTTGCAAAAAGATAAAATGCCCTTGTATTAAATTAACTTGCAGTGAACTTAGTATTTGAACATAGAATAATGAGAGAAATCCCTAGGAATAAAAAAACCCCCCTAGTTTTACGAGAATTTTCGTTTTTATTTTATTTTATATTGAACCCCCACAAGTTTGGAAAAACCTCAAATAATATAGAAGATTTTTAGGTTTTTCCTATGTTGGCCCCTCCAAGAATCTTTTTACATAGTAAGCCGCCCAAGCCAAATTTCTTTGGTTTCACCCTTGTCCCCTATTAACACTACTTGAAGTCTCCAACTCAACTTGGTAAATCAAAATTTAGGTGACATTTTTTTAACTTTTGAGCTGGACATTGATTGGGAATTTTGACTCAATAATCCCCATTCAGGATTTAGCCCAATTATGTGACCCTCGGTGCTTAACAATGGAGGACCTATGATTTCCTTTGGGTGGTACAATATATGGTCAAGTGAAAGCGTAAAATAATAATATTATTTTATTTAAGTTACTATCTAAGGAGTTTATCAAATCAAGCGGGACCTCACCTGCGTGATAACATTTGGGTCCGCACTCAACTAACCCGACCAACGCAATTGCATTACATCACAATGCCATTGCAAGGAAGAAAGCACAAAAGCAGCAGCAGTAGAAACGGCGTGTAAATGCTCTGGAAAGTAGAAACCAATGATTGGCGTTTTGTATGTAAATACTAGAAAGAAGAAGCGGTTATATGTAAATAAATTTTGTTCTCTATTTGTCACTCTTGCATCACTCCAAACAAATTCAGACCATTGCAAGGAAGAAAGCACAACAGCAGCAGCAGCAGCAGCAGCAGCAGAAACGGCGTGGAAATGCTCTTCTTAAACAGTAATCCCAGTCCAAATGCTTGAAGAAATCTTCCACAGCTATCTCACGGGTGCACTTTCCTTATCTTTTCTTATTCTTCCTCTTCTTCTTCTAGACCCAGCTTTCCCTTTTCAACATTCTACCCTTTTTGACATGTGATATGATGTTTTGATGGTTTGGGCTACTTTTATCAACTGGGTTTTCAGTGGGTTTTCATTTCAGTGAGGATTGGGTTTCAATTGTATTGGGATTTTATTGCATTATGGGTGTTGATTTGTTGTGGTTTAGGGTCTTTGGGAGGGAGGAGGTAGGTTTGCTTTCTTGGTAATTTGGATTTCTGATGTATCTTGCTACAATTTGTTGGGCGTTAATGGATTCTTTGGATTCAATGGCTAGGTCTGAAAGGATGGAAAGTGTCTAATGGAATTACAATTATTTTGGCAGAACAGAACGGTATCTAAGGCCGTCGACGACTCATTTTCATTTACAGTGATACTATTTGCTCAAGATGGCGGCATCACATATCTCGTATCTTACTACTACTTGTGATGGTCGAAATTCAGTCGGTGTCTTGTCTGTTCTTGGAGGGAGGGTCTTGACGGAGAATCGAATGGGCTCGTTGAAAATGGCTTATGATAAAAGCGGGTCTAGATCCTTGGGGCAAAAGATTGCTTCTAATCCTGTCAAATGTTCTGCAAATACTAAGAATGTAAGCCCCTATCATAGTAAAGACCCTTTCTTGAATCTACACCCAGAGGTCTCAATGCTCCGAGGAGAGGGGAATGATGCAGTTATTTCACCGAGAAAGGAGAGTTCAGGCAACAGTGTCACTGAGAACTTGAGAGACTCTTCTGCTCCAAATAATTATAATGAGGCCAAGATCAAAGTTATTGGTGTTGGAGGTGGTGGTTCCAATGCTGTCAATAGAATGATCGAGAGTTCCATGAAGGGTGTAGAATTTTGGATTGTTAATACAGATGTCCAGGCAATGAAAATGTCACCTGTCTATGCTGAGAACCGTCTACAAATTGGTCGAGAGCTGACCAGAGGTCTTGGTGCGGGTGGGAACCCAGATATTGGTATGAATGCTGCAAAGGAAAGTAAAGAGTCTATAGAGGAGGCTGTTTATGGTGCTGATATGGTCTTCGTAACGGTAATCTTTTGTTCATCAACTTTAGCAACTTTAGCTTGCTCTCCTACTTTGTATTATTTGGATTTAACTTTTAGATTATAGTTTGTTTGTTCCTTGCTTGTCCACTGCATTCAATGCATGAGGGAAGAATATGTGCTATTTATGTTCAATCCAAAGAAACTCCGATCAGATGTTTTAAATGATTCATTGTCTATATCTATTGACCAAGCTAAGTTTTTCTTGGTAAGAAAAATAGTCTCAGTTTTGCATTGGATTTGGTTTTGACCAGAACATAGTTGACTTGTTTAAAATGAATCATTTTGGCTGAGTTGAACCAATTCCAACAAGTTCAAGTAACTAAGATCTAAACTTGTAAAGAATGTGTAAAAAATGAAAGGGTTATTCGAGGATAATGGATGTTTTATGTGTAATCTATATATTTGAGAGCAAATGTGATTTCAAATCAACTTAAGTTCTCTAAATTGACTTGAGATTTAGTAATAAGATATCATTAGAAAAAAAATAAGAGATATAGTAATAAATAGTAATAAATTGAACAAGGTAAACATTTGTAACAGGTTTTCTCACATTAGTTGACAATTTTGTAGGTCCTGGGTGATATGAGCAACAGTTGTTTGAAAGATTAAATCTTTGTTATCTGCATAAGTGTAGTGTATGCAAATATATACTATGGTACAGTTATGATAAGTGAGATATTACAGCAGCAGAGTCCTGTGAACTAGAAGAGGTTACAACAGAACAATAGAATTGGTCAATTAAGATGGGGCCCAGTGTATGATTGGGCTCGTATGTTATCACCCCCCTTCACGCTGAAGCGGGCGAGGCCGGGCGCGAAGCTTGGCCTGGAGATGACGAACACCACCGGAATGGAGACCTTTTGTAAATATATCTGCCACCTGATCCAATGTAGAGATAAAACGAACTTCAAGCTGCTTTTGAGTTACCTTTTCACGAACAAAATGATAGTTGATCTCGATATGTTTTGTTCGTGCATGAAAGACGGGGTTGAAAGCAAGAGAAATGGCACTGACATTGTCACACCAAATCAATGGAATGGATGATAATGGAATGTGCAAATCACATAAGAGAGAGCATAACCAAGTAACCTCAGCAGCGGTTTGAGCTAGACAGCGATATTCAGCCTCAATGGATGATTGAGCCACAGTGGGCTCCAAGATACTGGATTAGGCCCGAGAAAGACACAAAAGCCACTAGTGGAGAGGCGGTCATATGGAGAACCAGCCCAGTTAGCATCACAAAAGGCCTGGAGAGAAAATGGGCCAGGTCGAAAGAGAAGTCCATATTTGATAGTGCCTTTGAGAAACCGAAGAATCCTTTTAACCACCATCATGTGGCTGTCATTGGGAGCATGCATAAACTGGTAGACCTGATTTACAGCGAAGCAAATATCAGGTCGAGTTAGGGTGACATACTGAAGAGCGCCCGCGATACTGCAATATGTGCTAAAGGATATCTGTTAGATGGACCCAGCTTGGCCTTAGATGTGGGAGAGCCTATTGGTTTACAACCAAGCATCTCTGTTTTTAGAAGAAGATCAGTAATGTATTTCATTTGGGAAAGAAAAAGGCCATTTTGATTTCTCTGAACTTCAACACCAAGAAAATATCTTAACTGGCCTAAATCTTTCATTTTGAAATGCAGGCCCAGTTGCGAGATAAGGTGACGAATAAAGGTCGAATCACTGCCAGTAATGATGATTTCATCCACATAAATTAAAAGATAAGTAATGCATTTGGAGCCTGCCTGTACAAATAGAGATGGGTCTGATGCTGATAGAGTGAAGCCCAAATCAAGTAGCTTAGATGAAAACTTTTCATACCACGTCCGTGTTGCTTGCCGTAGCCCATAAATAGATTTGATCATGCAACACACATGAGTGGGCATGGTTGGGTCAATATAACCCGCGGCCGCCAATCAAGAGATTTTGTTGCTTGCATGTAACAAGTTGGCTCAACTGGGTACGAAGTAGCCAATAGAGCACGGGGAAATGGATGTTTTGTGCTCAGCCATGATTTCTTTTTGAAAATACCGGATTGCGACTGAGTACACATAGTAGGAGTGCGAACAGGAATAGGGGAAGAGGGAGGTGGTTTGGGAATATTGCTTGAAATAACTGGAGCTTGTGGAGAGGAGAAGGGTTCAAGGTTAAGATTGTTGGAGCTGGACATGGGCTGGGTGAGTGCTGAGTTAGGCTCGGCTTGAGTGGAGTTGGAAGTGGGCTGGATGAGTGCTGGTTTTGCCTGGGGTAGTTCCAAATGTTCACCAGGGTCAATTGGGGATGGGGAATGCATGTGGCCATGTGGGGGATGCATATGGCCAAGTGGGGAATGCATAAGGCCAGAAGCGGTGTTGATGGGGATTGGGACTATTGGACCTTGGGTCTGATGGCCAGGTGGGGACAATTGAGATGACGAAGGCATTGGACCAGTGCTAGTAGTGGGAACTGTAGGGCTAGTGTTGATGGTGGGGACTGTGAAACTTGGGGCAGGGTCAGTCCGAGAGTGTGTTTCCCTGGGTTGTGATCCTTGGGTGGGACAGGTTGGGGGAAGCCAGGACTGAATCGAGCCAAATATGTTTAGCTCATCAGAAACCAATGGGGGTGATTGTGGGGTCGGAGTCATGCGAAAAGGAATATTCAATTCATCAAAAACCACATGACGATAAACATACACACGCCCGGTTGAATGGTCTAGGCAGCGATAGCCTTTATGATCAGGACTATATCCAAGAAAGACACATTTGATGGATTTAAAATTAAGTTTCTATGATTGGTATGGCCGTAGCCATGGGTAACATGCACATCCAAAAATGCGAAGAGAGTTGTAGTCCGGGACCTTGTGAAACAAGGCCTCATAGGGTGAAATCTTAGAAACTATGGGCATCCAATTTATTAAATAAACATCCGTATTAAAAGATTCAAACCAATATTTAGAGTGAGCCAAAAGAGACAATCCAGTTTCAACAATGTGACGGTGCTTGCGTTCAGCAACACCATTTTGTTCAGGTGTGTGGGCATGAGAATTGATGAACAATACCATTTGAGGAAAATAAAGAGTTAAATGATTTATTTTTAAATTCACCACCGCCATCGGAGAGAAAAACTTTAATTTTGGTTTCGAAAAATCTTTCGATGTAGTTTTGAAAAGTGCAGAATGTTTGAAAGACATCTGATTTGTAAACCAGAGGGTGAATCCAGCAGTACCGAGTGCAATCATCGATAAAAAGAACATAATAACGATTGCCACTGATGGAACTAACAGGGGAGGGACCCCATACATCACAGTGAATAAGTTCAAACGGTTTATTAGAGATAGAAAAAGATAGAGAGAATGAAAGTTTGGAGCTTTTGCCCATCCTACATGAAGAACATACAGCAGGCACATGTTTAATAGGAGAAGAAAATGTTGAAAAAATAGCCCGTTGAAGATTGGATGAAGGATGGCCAAGACGACAGTGCCAGATATCATCAGTAACACGATGGGTGAGAAAAACTGTCTTGACAAGATTAGTTGAAGAGAGTGCCAGGCGAATGGGATAGAGCCCATTGTCAAGTGGACCTTGGAATAGCATCTTCCCTGAAACTTTGTCCTTCACACAAAAACCATTGTCATCAAAGCAGAAATAACAATTGTTATCACGGGAGAATTGAGGAACAGATAATAAGTTAGCAGAAGCTTGAGGACAATGCAAAACATTATTAAGAAAAAAAAGTGGTCCATGGTGTGTTTAAAGTGGCAGTACCAGTGTTGGAAATAGACAGTCCAGCCCCATTACCAACTTGTACAGTGTCAGAACCATGGTATGGGGTATGAAGAGTGAGGTTATCCAAGTAAGAGGTAACATGGTGTGTGGCTCCGGTGTCAGAATACCAAGATGAAGATGAATTGGGTTGTTGAGAGGCAACCATGGCAGCGAGGCGTTGAGGTGGATGACACCCCTGATAGGCAGAATCCATGCGGTGCAAGCAATCCAGGGCGAGATGGCCCATTTTCCCACAAATTTGGCACTGCGGACGAGGGCGAGATGAGCCCGGGCTGGTACCATGTTGCTGCTGTCATAAGATTAGAGGAAGAATTCTGGCGATGGCCTGAGTTGCGATAAGAACGAGAGGTAGTACCGCGGATCGGCGTTGATACTGATTCTGAGTAGTGGTGGATCGACCTTGTGGAAATGAAGATTTGCTTGCAGCAAAAGCAGTGGATGACTCAGCAGTTACGTCATCAGCTAAACTTAGCTCCTCACAACGAGGAGAGTATGCAGTTCTTCTACAAAAACCGGGTCATGGCGTGACCGGGTGCGAATGGACATTTGAAAGGGACGATAAACAGAAGGGAGACCAGACAGTGTATGAAGAATAAGGTCTTCTTCACCCACCGGAGCACCGCATGTTGCTAGTTGATCAGCAATAATCTTAAGTTGATGCAGATATTCCTGCATTGTTGATGATCCCTTTTGGATGTGTTGGAGACACTTCTTAAGTTCGAGGACATGGGAGCGAGACAGGGAGCCATAGCGATGCTCTAAAGATTCCCACGTATCTCGTGCCGTTTCCTTGCCAACGATGTAAGGAAGTGCCGAGTCGGAGAGTGTGGCATTAATCCAAGATAGAAGGGTCTGATCTTGGTCAGACCAAGTAATTAACTCTGGATTTGGAGCAGTTTTTCCATCGGCAGTAGATATTTCTCGTGGTGGAGAAGGTTTTGAGTTATCAATAAAATGCTCCAAATGATGACTGCGCAATGTGGGTTTAAACAGGGATTTCCAGAGAAGAAAATTGGTATTATCCAGGAATAAGATTGGCGATATTGGATATGGCAAGATTAGGTGAAGTTGAGATGGATGAGGAGGAAGGTGTAGTAGAAGAAGATGCTGAAGAAGCCATAGGAGCAGATATGGTTGTGGTTGCACAGAAACTACAAATGAGGATTCAAAAGAAAACTAACCCACATGGAATTGTTTGCTCTGATACCATGATATGAGCAACAGTTGTTTGAAAGATTAAATCTTTGTTATCTGGATAAGTGTAGTATATGCAAATATATGCTATGGTACAGTTATGATAAGTAAAATATTACAGCAACAGAGTCCTGTGAACTTGAAGAGGTTACAACAGAACAATAGAATCAGTCAATTAAGATGGGGCCCAGTGTATGATTGGGCCTGTATGTGATCACTGGGGTATTACAAATTTAGTAGTGAAATCCCTCTCCTTAAAACTCTCAGGGCCCCTTTGATGGGAGTGATCTTAACAATTTGTGTCTGTTGGGATTTGACGAATTTGGAAAGATGCCAAAACAAAGAGCAAGGATGAGAATTTGAAATGACAATAATCCATTTCATTAGAAATTGAACTTTTTTATTTTTGGCCATTCCTAACTCTTGGCAATGTGCTTTTCCCAAATGCCTGAAATCAAACATGACATTCCTGTTGGCATAACTTATCAGGAATTCCCGCTGCCAAAACAGGCTTTAGAAAGCCCAAAGAAAGTGATGGAAGTGCAATTAAATTTTTTTTTTTTTTGAAAACAGCTTTTCCTTTTTTTATCAAATGAGTCATATAATTTGACAATTGTTGGCAATGAAGTTGTTAAAATATCGAAACCATTCTCGTAAATCCTTAGGCAAAAGAAAGTGATGGAAGTGGAATTCTCACAAAGATCGAAACCAACTTGTATGTCGTATTGGATGAGTCGCCATGTGTGACTTCGCCAAAGCAAATGATGCTGATTTGAGAAAGTATGGATCGTGGGGAACCGGGATTACATCAAGTCAAAGAGCCCCACTAGTTTTGCCTGCCTATTGCAAATCGCCTAAGTTGTTTAGCAAGAACAGGACAATGCAGCCTCTTTATAATTTAGGTTTATTTTACCTATTAATAAGAGAAACAAAGAAATCTTCAAGAGGGACCTCTACTCCTTGATGGTTGATAAACCTACTTCAATTTATGATGCTTGGTTACCAATTTAAAACTTTGGTTTAGAGAAAAGATTGAATTTAATCCAATAAGCATGTTATTGGATTGGAAGAAAAAAGAAGAATGCAGTAGAAAAAGAATATGAAATAAAGATGTTAGGGAAAAAGAAACTGCTGGTTGTCCAATCTTGGTTTGGGTGCCCCACTGATGCAGGACAAGCCCATGGTCCCCCATGGGTCGACCCGCCCACGGGCCCAACCCAGTTATCCTGCCCAAGCCTTTGGGCCCAGCCCATTTATTTTATGTTATTTAGGCCTTTAATTATATTTTAGGTTGCTTATTAGGATGTTTTAATCGGTGTTTTTAAAAGCGCGAGGCGCATCAAGGCGCTAAGGTCTCCTGGGGCCTAGGCGTTAAGGCGCGAGGCGAGGCGCATGCTTCATTGAAGCGAGGCGCACATTGTATATAAAAAAAAAATATATTTTGGTATAGATAGATAATTCAAAAAATAGAACAATTAGATAGACTAACAAATAATTGGCAAGGAATATTAGAAAAATTCTAAACGTCATAAAGCATCCATCACTATAAATGTTAAACATTCAACAAAAGTACCAAAATCCATCAAAACCAATACAACTTCAAAGTCTAAGGAACAACACAGATGCTCCTAAGGAGGACCTAACGAGATTGGTGATAACCTTATGATGTTTTAAAAAAAAAAAAGCCCACAGACCAGCCTTACCAGGTCATCTCAAAATTTCAGCATGGGCCCTTCTAATGGATGGTTAAGTCGGTGATGGCATAAGCAAAATATGATTCTTGCCTCACCGATTTGATGATGCGTTTGAAAAAAAAAAAAAAAGAAGCCCCAGACCAGCCAGTGCAGGTCATCCCAAAATTTCAGCATGGGCCTCACTGGCTGCTAATCAGGCGGATCGCTGGTTGTTGGCTGGAGTGGATCGCTGGCTGGTGTTTCTCCTTTCTCCGTTCTCTTCCCTTTTTTTTTTCGTTGGATGATATAGGAAACAACTAGGCCAGGGCATGGCATCTTTATTTATATTAGAAAATTTTCATTTAGCCCCTTACATCTCTTTCTTTTTTAATTTAAAGCCTGGGTGACAATAAAGCGCAAGAGGCGAGCGCTTGGAGCCTGGACTTGAGGCGCGCGCCTCAGGGGCTTTTTTGGGGCCTGTTTCAACTCGCCTCGACTCCCATCACTTGAGGCGCAATTGCTAGGCCTTGACGAGCCTTGAGCCTAGGCGCGCGCCTAGGCGTGCTTTTTAAAACCCTGGTTTTAATCTTGGCCATCAACGTGTTTGGATGGTCCAGATTGGTCTTAATGTTATTTATTTTCCTATATAATGATGTCAAGCCTCCTTGGCTAAGGGATGATTGATGATTAATGAAAATGAGTTTTCTTCGAGTTCTCCAAGAAATCCCTAACGCCTCCTGGATTGGAGTTTGGTGAGAGCCCAATTTCTGAGTCTCTTGAGCTTTACCTTGCTCATCTGACATAACGCCTCTGGATTGGAGTTTGGTGAGAGCCCAAGAAAAGGTATCATCTTTCCCTATCTTCATCGTTCTCCCGCATCTCTACCTCCGTTGTCCACACCAATTGGAATCAGAGCCGAAGATCGATCCAACCACGGATTACTCCATCATTGCTACCAAGCCAACACCATCAACATTTGCTCGTCTCGGCCATCACAGATCTCAACACCCAAATCCAGGCCCCATCTATTTCTTCTCCATTTGGCCGCAATCAGTCATCAAATCAGATCTTTCCCAGCCTTGCTTGCATCATCCGAATTAGCCAAACCCAGTTTGGCCGAAACCGCAGAGCCAACCCATCGCCTAGCCCTTCTAACCTTCTCCCACCTTCACCAAACCCTTAAATCAGAACTCCCCAAATCAAATTTCCTTTCAACCCAAAACCCCCAGACATTCAGAACCAATCAACTGCCAACCCAAACCCAAACTGAACAACCAAATCCTAATCCAAGTCCCCAACATTTTCCCCAAATTCCCAAAACTCAACTGCCAACCCAAACAGTCACCCATTCCAAAAAAAAAAAAAAAAAAAAAAAAAAAAAAAAAAAAAAAAAAAGAGAGAGAGAGACGGGAGAGAGAAGAGACTGCAGAGAAAAGAAAGAAAAAAACAAAAGAGAGAAGAACCAAAAGGAGAAAAAAAAAAAAAAGAGCAGAAAGAAAGAAAAACAGAAAGTAGAATAAGAAAAAAAAAGGGAGCAGAAAGAAGGAGAAGGCAGAAGTGTACCTGCCACCATCGCCTCAACCTCCATCTCGCCAGTGTCGCTCTTCCAGCCTCTGCATCATCACCGCAACAGCGCAGCAGAACATCATCTTCTCCGTCATCATCGTCTGCACCGCTATCGCCAGTACCTCGCCTTGCCGATCGCCTGCACCACCGCAATCCCCATCTGCTCGTTGAAGCAGCCTAGAGGAGCCCATTCCTTTTCTTCTCTGCATTCACAGGAGGCAAGAAGAAAATGTGAACTGGAAAGAGGATTTCTCCTCCCTCACACGTGTGTGTTGAGCCCAGCAGTGGGCTTTAGTTCAGATCCGATCCAACAACAACAATGCTCATTTGGGCCTGAGTTGTGTTCAGGTTAAGCCCAAACCTTAAAACTAGTTAAAAAAAAAGTGACAGCAGTGAACTCATTATTTCATCAGCAAGGCTCAATCAATTGCTCAATCAATTGATCATAGTGCAACGGCAGAAATATATTTCGAGCTGGAAAGTGGGCTCAAATCCCTTCAAATTTTCAACCGTCCATGTTTAAATAGTAAGATCTTCTCCATCCAGACTCCGATCGACGTTCCGTCTTCACCTACAAGCTCCAATCAGTGAGATCTACACATTGGTTAGTTTGATTTTAATTCTGAAGAGCATTAAAATTTCCAGTCTTTGCATCAAGTAAATATGGAATTACGGGACAATATCACATTGTAAATCTACAATTATATGCAAAGAATCATTTATGCATGTAAATATGGGAATTGGTATTATGAAAATAAAGACTACTTTGATCAGTTCCTTAATTTGAGACAAGGAAAGTTGACTGTTGATAAATATTCTGATGAATTTTCAAGCCTACAAGCATAATGTACATTAGTTGAAGATGATGAACATTATGTCACTATCTTTACTAGAGGTTTGAGATCAAGTATACGGAATAATATGAAAAAGGAATGCAAAGATATGTACGAAGCATTTTGGGAAGCTATCCGTGTTGAGCGCTTGATAAAACGCTATCGCCTCCAAAAAGCTAAGATGCAAGAAGAAAAATCTCTGCAAACCACAGAAGCTCATGTTATGGAATCAATTGTTGAAAATGTCAGGGTTGATATTGAGGTACGAGATCAAGTAAAAAGGGAAGTAGTTGCATCTTTTCAAGAAAAAATCGAAGTTGACATGGAAATACAAGCAAAAGAAAATAGAGGAATTGACAGTGTTTATCAACAAGTGCGAGCAACTCAAGAAGGAGACCGGCACATTGAAGAATTGGAAGTAGTATGCAAGCCAACTGAGCTTCTGATAGAAGAATCTATAGCAAGTACACTTCCAAAACAGCCAGCTGAAGCATCAGAAGAGCAAGCTATTGATCAAGAGGTTGCGAATGAAAATCAAGTGATTGAAGTTCCACACATTGATTTCGTCTTCGGAGATCGATAATTAATGTATGGAGATTGTGTGCAGCTAGTTGAAATTCAGAAGTTGATGCATCAGATGTTTAGCTCTCACTCAAAAGCAAGTTCCTGATTTTAGAAGCAATGGATTCCCCAATTGAAAGTATCGATTCCAGCCTCCAAGTCATGCCAAGAAGTTGAAGACCAAGAAGCACATCGAGGATTTGTACGCTTGATATTTGATCTTGGAGGACTTCTATAAAACTCGAGGTCGAGTTTTCTCCAAGAAGAGGAGAAATTGATGCAAGACAAGCCCATCGTCCCACATGGGTCGACCCGCCCGCGGGCCCAACCCAGTTATCCTGCCCAAGCCTTTGGGCCCAGCCCATTTATTTTATGTTATTTAGGCCTTTAATTATATTTTAGGTTGCTTATTAGGATGTTTTAATCTTGGCCATCAACGTGTTTGGATGGTCCAGATTAGTCTTAGGGTTATTTATTTTCCTATATAATGAAAAGCCTCTTTGGCTAAGGGATGATTGATGATTAATGAAAATGAGTTTTCTTCGAGTTCTCCTCCAAGAAATCCCTAACGCCTCCTGGATTGGAGTTTGGTGAGAGCCCAATTTCTGAGTCTCTTGAGCCCTACCTTGCTCATCTGACGTAACGCCTCCGGATTGGAGTTTGGTGAGAGCCCAAGAAAAGGTATCATCTTCCCCTATCTTTTCTATCTTCATCGCCCTCCCGCATCTCTACCTCCGCTGTCCACACCACCCACCAATATAGTATGTCTAATTTGTCAATTTTCAGTCTATGATGCCCTGATACGGTAGGGATACGCCATGGATATGTCAGGGACACGGATATCACATATACAATATGACATGATACATTGGCTATTTTGAAGTATCAGGCTACCATAACTTTTAGTATTTTACAAAAGCACCCCATGCATTTAATAACTTTGCAAGTCAGCCCCTGAATTTCTGAAAATTACAGCAATAAAAAAAACCCTTTCTGCATAAAAACAGATACTGTTTGGACTTTAAAGGGATTCCACACATCGGACCCAGACAATGATGTCAATACATAATCTGACCCATTTTAGAGTTATCCTTCCTCCCAAATTGAACAACTGAAAGAGCATTAGCCACAAGATTAAAATAGATTCAATCTTCCACTTTCGAGACCTCCATCATTTATTTTTTCCAGTCACCGGCTTATGGAAAATGAATTGTGTGGGATAAATGTGACCACACTTCAAGGGCTTTCTTAGACTACTAAGTAACATCAAATCAATAGACAACATTGGCACATGAAAACATAGGACAGAGAGACTCAGAAGGTCTAGCATTCTGTGTGCCTAGAACGGGAGCCAATGAACCATCGCCTGACAACTATTAATGTGAAGGAGAATAGTCCACAAAGGAAGGTCTCAGTCCAGTCATATAATGTGTCGTACCAAAATCAATGATCTAAACTGGACTCATTGTTTGTGATGGTGTATGATGAGAGAAAGTAGCGCAACATCTTTCCAGAACCATGAGCAATGACAAAGCTCTCTAACTTCCTCCTTGAGAGTGATTATGAATTTTCCATATGAGTAGTTCATATTGTGAGCGACAAATTCCACTTCTACAATTCTGGAGAACAATTAACTTCATACACCCCATGAAGCTTGAAACAAGGATTTATTAAGAAAAAGTCTAAATGGACGGACTTTTTCTGCCCGGATCCTTGCCAGATCCGGGCAGAAAAAGTGGATCCGGGCAGAAAAAGTCTGTCCATGTAGAACGGTTGATTTATTAAACGTAACAACACTACTAAATTGATCCTCTCTCATAAAAAGGTTCAATACTTTATCGTAATTTCAGTCTTATCAGTGCTGTACTCTAAAGGTAACAGATGTAGCGGCCAAACAGAACACAAACAGCCGCCCCAGACAGAACTCTCTATGGAAAAAAAGTACTAAGGCTGGACAGCCCTGAACAGCCACATGGAATCCCTTGGAAGTCTGCAGACTCAACTTGTGAATGTCACCAAAGCACTGCTATATGCTACACTTCTATACACAAGCAGTCCCAACAGCCAAACTGCACTAGCCAAATGAATTGCTGCTCCAAGATAGACTTGACCAACTGATACAACTCCTAGATAGACTTGACCGACTGATGCAACTCCTTGAAACTCCATGCAACTAGATGGATACACATCCAGTGAATGGAGCCTGTTTTTCTCTCACTTCAGAAAAAGCTCTTCATAAGATTCGCTAGATTGGAATAAAACTC
This sequence comes from Litsea cubeba, assembly GCA_012931725.1. Taxonomy (NCBI): domain Eukaryota; kingdom Viridiplantae; phylum Streptophyta; class Magnoliopsida; order Laurales; family Lauraceae; genus Litsea; species Litsea cubeba. The sequence goes on along the minus strand of CM022948.1, from coordinate 47,452,647 downwards.
ACATACCAGCCCTTTTTATGCACTGTTAATGCTCTGTTACAGATACAACTGTTCATGCATTGTTCACTGCTCTGATACCAAGTTATATATGTATGTATGCACGTCTCTCTCTCTCTCTCTATATATATATATATATGACCTATCCAGCCTCCATGCACACCTTGCTATGGGGGTGGGTCCTACCGGTGTACAGTGGCAGGGGCTCAATTGATCATTCTAACCTCTTGATCAAAGGCAAACAAGTTTCACCCCTTAAAGAATTGACCTGTCGATCCACGGTGCAGTCCATTTGAATGGGTATAGAAAAAGGGATTAGTGATTGGCAAGGGGGGTTGTGTGTGATTTATTTGGATGTGTCATCAGGTGGGCCCCACTATGAGTGTGCATAGGATAATTTGTGTGTGATGGGCGATGTGACAGACAAGATGAGATGAAGAAGAAGAGGAAGAACAAAGAAAGAGAGGAAATGGTAACAATTTTTTTTGCAATACGTAATCCCTTTATTTTGTAAAAATTACATATAGCCCTTGAATTATTGCTTAATTATAAAAGCACCTGTAAGAAATTAAAATACAAAAACCTCTTTATAAAATATATTTTTCTACACAGTCGACAACCTCTAAGATCTATATCTGTCATGGTTCCAAACTCCAGCCCTGTTATATTTGTAACAGTAACCAGACCTCGATAGTTAAATATCTGCTCCCCTAAAACTTTACAGAAGCCCTCTATTCCTGTGCTTATATCCCCTTCAACTGGCCTCAAGACGGTCCCAAACAGCACCTTGGCGGTTTCTTTTCCCATAGCTCAGACCATCCCAAAATTAATCTACTCCCTTTTATCGCCAATTTCAGTTCTTTGTTATTCCCAAAATCAAGCTACAATCAGGTCTACTCAAAGTGGACAGTCCTCTTGGGGATGATTGTCAGAATGACAACAAAATGACTTGCTCCTTCTCATGGTACTAAAAGTGCTTTCCATATATAAATGAATGGCTTGTCCAAAAAGAAACATGAAGGCCTTAAGTTCATTCTATTTCTAGTCCTAATAAGGAGGTGGAGTCAATTCCCATTTGACCTGAGAAAGGTCCAGGTGTTGTGCATCTGATGGTTGAAAAATTGATTGAGGAAACAACTAAAGCTATTCCACTACAAAAGAAAGAGAATAATTGTGAAGGAAAGGAGTACATGACCAATATAAAGATTCTAGAAGTCAAATTGAAATGAATTTTTAACTGTTATAAAAAAATTTGAAAAGTTGGCCACAAAGTGGTTGATTGATTCAGTTGCAATGGAACAATTGGTAGATAATCCAGGCTTCCTGAGAAACAATCTGAGCAAGAAGAATTGCCTTCAGAGGAGGTGATAAAAGAAGAGATCCAATTGATGGAGAAGGCCAAGCGATTGTCGGAAGACAAATTGCATTAGAGCCCACATACAGATCCAGTTGTTCTTCAGAATATCATATGGAACAGATCAGTCAGATGACTCTGGTCCAACCTCAGTAAGCGGGTTCAGAAATCAGATTTCTTGTAGATAAATCAGAAGGGCCTGAAAGATGATCAAATTGTTGAGATTTCAAATTCTAGCCTTTCCATGGGTCCCGTCTTTGGAGATTGAGATTGGAAAACAAAAGAAAGATCAATGGTTGATTCGCAACTATATTTTAGTCTGATGGTTAAATCAGAGCTGTTGCTGATCAACAGCCCAATGACATTGTAGATCCAATCTTTACCATCACAAAAAGCTGTGCTTCTGTTATACTTCTAGTTGTATGAATCTATCTCATGATTCATTTAGGCGATGATAAAAGCAAGATGATCAACTGTATGACTGCAATTTGCAAATATGTATTGTGGATCTTCGATCCAAGTGGACCCCAGTCTAACTTGAGGTTGACTTCCTTCAAGCCAAGGAGGATGATGCAGATCGAAGAGAGCTTGTAGGATTGAAAAGTGTGTTCATATCAAATCCAAGGGCTCCACCAATTTCGCATTCGTATTGTGAGTTATGCAAGTCTTATAAAAATACACTACAGCTGAGAGTCTTAAGGGTTTGGTAGTCCTAGATGTTTAAGGGGTTGTTTAAGAAAGTATTTTCCATTATAATTGGAAAGAAGTAAAGTCACTAGCAATCCAATTGAATTTGGCTTCTTTTATTTGTTTTCGATCAAGAGAGGAGATCCAGGTGGCCTATTTTGCTTTGTAAAGAGATTCTGGTTCTCTTGTGTTATGTGTCAATAGAAACGAGTCTATAGTTTTTGTATTATTTGACTCAGTTTTCTGCTTATGTTTGGGTCAGCTCCCTTGTTAATATTGCAGTGTTAATTGTGACACCACGGTCGCTATTCCTGTATGACTACATGAGTTATCAAGCAGGGTAAAGATCGGAGTGCAACTCTGAGGCCCTCATTTGGTGTCAACGAATGAATGTTGTTTGAGTGAGGCAGAGCCGATCGAGTTTATGCATTTCTTTTAGCATAATAGCAGGGGCTTCTATCAAGTAGGATCTGGTACAAGTTAATTGAGAGTTCAGCTTAAATTTTGGTTATTTGGTTCTTGGTCTATAGCTTTCTTGTACATGCCTTAATTGTTTATATATCATTCTCTCTCACAACAAATCAACTTGCTTATTCTGCTACATTCAGGGCTAGATTAGGAATAACTTGAATAGTTTTAAATATTGGACAATGCATAGCTAATTACCAAAATGTATTAATTATTCCCCAGGTGATATTTGATTCATATACAGAGAATGTTCTCCTACGAGTAGATTGCATATTGTTCAATTGCAGTCCAGCTTGTGGGGTCCACTTAAATGCATGTCTATCAATGGGCGGAGGGCAGATGGAAAGGTCTCCTTATGGACAAGGGGGAGCCAAAAAATCAGCCCCACCAGATTACCCTAGCCCTTGATTTAACTGGCTTAAATTTTAATGGCTTCTTAACTGTAGATTTTTTTTTTTTAAGATTCAATCCAGTGGTGAGTGAAGGTTCAATGAGTGTAAAATTGGGCATGATGCCAGATCATTGGATGACAAGATTATCAAATGGGCTACATTGATCAATGGTGAGCCCTATAGAGCTGAACTGTGTAAAAATCCATATACCAACCCAAAAGCTTAAGTTGATAGGTGGAAGGCACATATAGGTATATTAAGACATGTCAAGCTTATTACTTAGGCGATGTGGGATGTGGGACTTCCCAACACTCCCCCTCACGTGCAGGCCAGCAAATTTCATGGACGGGCCTGTCACGTGGGTTACACAAGAACAACGGGATCGGAACTCGCTCTGATACCATGTAAAAATCCATATACCAACCCAAAAGCTTAAGCTGATAGGTGGAAGGCCCATACAGGTATATTAAGACACGTCAAGCCTATTACATAAAGCGATGTGGGATGTGGGACTTCCCAACAAACTGCACATGCAAAACACTAGTATGAGAACATTTTCCTTCATATACATGTCACTCAGTAAAATGTAATGTGAATGAAGATGTCGTCTTTGGTTATAAATAGGGAACAGATGTCTGGATACTAGCTGCAATTGCGACGAAGTAATAAACTAGTTTCTTTGCAGGCTGGAATGGGTGGGGGAACTGGCACTGGCGGAGCTCCAGTCATTGCAGGTGTTGCAAAATCAATGGGCATACTGACTGTGGGTATTGTTACAACCCCATTTTCTTTTGAGGGAAGAAGGCGAGCAGTTCAAGCGCAGGAAGGGATTGCAGCTTTGAGAGACAATGTTGACACATTGATTGTCATTCCTAATGACAAGTTGTTGACTGCTGTTTCCCAGTCGACGCCTGTCACAGAGGCATTTAATTTGGCTGATGATATACTTCGACAAGGTGTACGAGGAATCTCTGACATCATTACGGTAAGGAATTTTGTAACAGGCTTGGTATTTCTGCTTCATATGTATATAAAATATTATCTCCAGCCTTTCTTCTTCTCCTTTTTGGTCCAGTGCAGCCTTTTAGTGTTTTTCTTTCTAAGTTATCTGAACATTCAACCTCCCTAGATACTCTACCATTCTTGTTATCAGTAACAAGGTAAATCTTATCATAGAAGAGAAGAAAACTTCCTTGCATGGCAGTATAAAAGATCTATAGTATAAAATATCTATATTTCTACACCAACAAAGCAAAAACAAAATTACACAAGAGGCCCAACTTCAGGTGCATACTTTTGCTGAGCGATCCACAGCAAATGAAATATCCAACAAGTGAATTTTTTTTTTAATATTTTTTTGTAGTTGTAAATATAGTATGTAATATGGTGTCATCAGCTCGGGCAAATTTTGGATGTACTCCTGATTGTAACTTGTAGAGATTGGATTGGATGTTCTTACCCATCTGATAAATGGATGGTTTCCTGTTCCCATTTGATTGTTGTGGGTCCTTGTGGACATAGTTCATGCCATCTACTCTTGGATCCAAGGTTGGAAAACTCGGGACTCGGACTCGACTCGTCCAATGGAAAAAAATTGACTCAAATAGAGTCAATGCGTTGACTTGAGAGAGTCATATCTTTTTTAAAATAATTTTAAAAAAGGATCAAATACTTATAAAATATAAATATACATTTATTTACATGCATTCATGATAATAAGTTCAAATTAATAAATTTATATATACAAGAAAAATATTATAATACGAAAAATATTATAATAAGTTCAAATTAATAAATTTACATAATTTGTTAGTCCAAATTTTGAATGTAAAATATCAAATATAAGTTTCAAATTACATACCAATCATCATTTTTAAAATGTTGACTTGTGCATACTTGTTTAAAAAACAAATATTAATTGTTTAAATTTAGATATACCTATTCAATGGTTCAAACGTAAATAACTTACTAAATCAAGACGACTTGGCCGAGTCTCTCCTCTATTTGACTCGGTCCTTTGTCAAAACGAGATGAATCGGGGGAGTCAAGAGTCAACTCGGGGAGGTTTCTAACCATGCTTGGATCACCAATCGTAGGATTTTTATTTTCTTGTAAAAATGAAAAAAAAATAGAATATTTTAAAAAAGCAAGAAAATTAGTTATTTATAATCCATCCATTTTCCATCTATAGCAGCAACAACAAAGTAATAATTAAGATAGATTAATATATAATAAATTAATATAGAGGAATCTATGGGAAAAAACCCCATAGATGGGTGCTACGCAGAAAAAGTCCCACTAAACTTTGCAAACCGAAAAAGGTCCTCCTGTTGCTTTTTTACTTTATTTTGTTGTTTTGATATCAACCATAAGTCATGTTTCAGCAAAAATGCTAGCTTCAGTTGAGGTGAATCCTGTCTGACAAGTTGGTCGATATCGACCATAAGTCATGTTTAAGCAAAAATGCTAGCTTCAGTTGGGGTGAATCCTTACTGATAGGTTGGTCGATATCAACCATCACCTCTAAGTGGCTGTGGTCGATATCGACCATAAGTCATGTTAGTGACAATCCAATTGAACTGGAGGTCTGATACTTGGACTCATTGAATGGGCTGCAGTAAGGTGTAGAGAAGATGGTGTCATTGAAATCATAGAGGAGATGAAAACTTGGTTGGTGCAAAGGTGCGTGCAAGAATGTTTGTTTAAAGGAACAAGAGAAGAAAAGATCATGTAGGATATGTTTCTGAAGATGAGTTGGTGTTATGGAGTGGCTGAGTTGCTTGTGAAGGTTTGTTTGGTTCTATCTTGACATAGAGATGGCATGGCCATGCTTAGCAGGTGAGTTGAGTTGTTGGTGGGTTGGTTTTGTTAATGAGGAAGGTGAATATTTGAGCAAGAGGGTTTCTTGGTTTGGATTAATGAATAGTGGATCGGAGATGAGGGGTGGCTGTTTGATGTATAGAACAATGGGTGTGGCTGGAGAAGATTGAGTTTACTTGGTGTTTGGGTCAGCAAGATGGAGGGCTGCTGTTTGGGCTTTGATTTTGTTCTAGAGAGAGAGATGGGTTGCACAGGCCTTGAGTCAATGCAACAGGGTGATGGTTTAGAGGTTCTGTGAGGTGAGAAGGATAAAAGTGTGTTGGCAATGATGGGGAAAAAGATGATAAGTCTGGGGTCTTGTTCTATTTGCCGGATCGGGATGAGTTTGGCATGGTGATGGAGGGGCAAGGTGGGTTATGATGGGCCATGATCATGAACAGTGTCGCAATGAAAACGTGGAGGTCCGGACTTGGATGACATGATTTTTAGAGAGGTGATGAAGATGGGTTCGGAATGGAAGTCGGGTCGTGTGAGGTGATAGTGCTCGACGACAAAGTTGCCATTGTCAGAGAGGGAGAAGGAGGTGACGGGGTCCGGCAAGAGGCCACTTGGGAGGCCGTACTTGGGGAGGAGCTCGTAGACAGTGGTGCCATTGGAGGGCTGAGTCGGCAAGTCGGTGACCACTGGCTAGGACCACCATGGCGGGGAGTGTTGACGATGACAAGGAGAAGGGAAATAGGGAAAAGAGGAAGAAGACAGAATGGGGGAATAAAGGCCTTTTGGCCTTTAGTAGATGCGTAGTGACGGTCGGTATCAACCGTCCAAAAAAAAAAAAGACGAAAGGGGCCTGAAGGACCAGTTCTGTCTACACGGTTTTAGTGGGTCTTTTTTGTGTAGCGTCCATGTATGGGGGTTTTTCCCATAAATTCCTCTTTAATATATGAAAAACATCATTGCCATGCATTAATATATAATAAATTAATATATGTTTGGATGTTAGATATGCTTAAGATAGCGATGTTACTAGAAAAATGAACGAGATTCATTTTTTTAAAATAAAAAATAAAAATAAAATCTAAATCATTGACACTATTCTTGAAGTTAAAGAAGTGTATATTAAGAAAAAAGTGAAAAAGAAATAGCACAAAACCCTATTCGGTAACTTTGCTTGTAGAGTGAAGTGAGGTGAAGCCTCAAATCAAGAGAGAATAAAATATGAGGGGGTCTAATCATAATGTGATGGCCTTTTGTCTTCAGTGGCTTGATAAGGAGTCTTTTTGACTCTTTTTGTGTAAAAAGTTGATGGCCTTTTGTCATTTAGTGGCTTGAGAATGTTGCTTCTTGACTCTTTTTTTTTCGAAAAAGAATGGGGGATTTTGTACTTTTGATATGACCCCCTCATCTTTTCTTGTCTCTTAAATGGAGGCTTCACCTCACTTCACTTTAATAGTGAAGTTTCCAAACAGGTACAATCAAGTGTTCCAATCATATGCTTTTTTTTTTTATTTGTCTTTAACGACACCTCCTAAAAAATTCGTGAGAGTTTCTTTAATTACTAGATGACCTCTTAAAATAAGAAACATTAATAAAAAGAAGTAAACAACTATTGATATTAGCCATTCAGCTGTGGTTATTCCCACCTAGATGAATCGCCTGAATCGTTAAATTTGATTTTTTAAAAAAGTATCGAATCGTAAGATTTACACTTGAATTCTAAGATTCACTTGTAAATAGGATTCATTGCATAGAAACTAATATTTTTCCTCAGGATTTGATACGAATCATAGGATTCTAACAACTTATGTCTATTACCATGGTATCAGTGCCCTATGGCTCTTCCTTTCGGAGAACGAATCATCACGTAAAAGAGGTTTCCTCCAACCATTGTACAATATCCTGTTGTAGACTTTTTGTTGGTTCTTTGTTCTCCACTCACTCACCTATGAAATTGTGTGGTAAAGAATTTGACTAATAACTATTGAAACAAGTCCATTCTCTGTATTAATTATTTTGAAATGGGTGTTGGTTAGTTTTATATAATAGAGATATGGTATTTGGTTTTGCCTTTGTATTCAGCTTCCTTTGTGGAACTGTGTAAGGCATCTTTTAAAGTTCCTTGCAATATTGTCTAATTGGTGAGTTGTGTCGATTGCAGGTTCCTGGTCTCGTTAATGTTGATTTTGCTGATGTCCGAGCTATAATGGCAAATGCAGGTTCTTCTCTAATGGGGATAGGAACTGCAACAGGTACTTTCAAGAACCTTTTAAGACTGAAATTTGTTGTAAGCATATCACAGTGTACTTTAAGCTTTTCAGCTAGTGCCTTTTCCACGTCAAATCCTAATTTATTATTGCTGCAGCCTGCAACTGTTCAGTTCCTTAGTTGCTTAAATAATAAGTATCACATTGTACCAGTACTAGTACCGATGAAAAGAAAAAAAATGAAAAAAAAATCAATACTAATGCCAAGACTATATACTTCATGGATACTTGTAAGTACAATTCAGGCAGAATCTTGATTTGATTAGGTTTGAACTCTTGCAAAGTTGTATCCATTTTTATAGTTATGTTTACCAGCCATCGTTTAAACAAACCCCCCCCCCCCCCCCCCCCCCCCCACCAAACCCCCCACCCCGCCCCACCCACCAAAAAAAAAAAAAAAAAAAGAAAAAAGCAAAACTTTGTCCATATAGACAAATGTATGCACATATTGAACTTTTATGGAATTATGGAAGGGGAGCTTCAACCTTATTATTATTCTTAGATTCGGAGTGGGAGATGGAAGGTAAGAGTCCTATATGGTTCATTGCATTAGATTGAGGATCCTTTTATTATACATCCTCCTCCTTTTTTTCTTAAAAGTCACCTTAATGCAACATATTATGGATTTATTTCGCATTTGGACTCTCTAAAGGCTGAATGATTGCAAAAGATAACAGGAGCCTTGGTAGATAATACGTTATTGGATATGATACCTAAGTGCATTTACTTCGTCAAGGTTGCATTTAGGTGGAAGGTATGACACTGCTATGGGTTTTGATAAAACCAAGCTATGTAGACTGATGAAGAGATGATGAAAAATAGAAATGAAAAATGAGAGAGGATGGAGGAGATCTGGCTGAGTGAATAGGATGGATGATTCCAATGAGTGGCGGAGCTAGGATTTTCAGGTTTTGTATGAGGGAGGAGCATAAGCTTACTCAAAGGCTGGCAAAATCAGGTTTAAGTTGCAAATCGGTGATCTTATCTCTGAAGTCACTGTGTATGCAATAAAAACCCCTTCATGCTACAACATCCTTCTCGGACGCCCCTGGATCCACGAGAATGGTGTTGTCCCTTCAACCCTACATCAATGCATCAAGTTCGTCGGCGATGACGGCATGATACATCGAGTCTTTGCGGAAAGAAAAACCCTTCAAAGGTAAAGAAGTCCACTTCGTAGACTCCCAGATGTATGAAGGTGAAGAAGAAGAAGAAAAGGAGATAGCATCCTTTGCCAAAAATCTCCAGAAAGATAAAGGCAAGGCTCCTCAACAATCACCGGAAGAAAATAAACCATTCAGTAAATCCGAAGAGAGCATTCAAACTCCCTTCATCATCTCCCTCAAACCTTCAAAACCTTTGGCCATCACGACTAAAGTGAAGAAGGCAAAGCAAAAGTCTGGGGGCAAATTTGTTGTCTCTTTCGTGTCTATCATGCAAAACAAATTGACCTGGGAGGGGGTCAACTGGAAACAGATGATTGTTGAGGAGAGACAGAAGAGATTGGTAGGAAATAAAAGGGATTGTGCTCTAGAAATGTGACGTGCCTTGAATATGAAGATGGTTGGCCTTAGGATCATAGAATTGATTCCCCAAAAAAACACAAATAAAGACCGAGTAGACAATTTGGTCGCTCATGTGGCGGCAATAATACACAGCCAGTGAACCCAAACAAGGATGAAAATAGCGGTTGCGGCGGGCGTAGCGGCCCGCCGCCAAAACGCTACGAAGCGGGGGATACGTAGCGTAGCGGGGATACGTAGCGGCGTAGCGGTGCGATTTGAAATAATCGCCCAAAAAATCTAAAAAAATTCCAGAAAATCCAGAAAATTGTAAAATGAAAGAATATGTGGTTCTTTGCAAAAGTAAGTAAGAAAGTGGGTGTAGCGGTGCCCTCAATATATGAAGTCCCGTATCGCTGAATAAATAGAAAATAGTAGTAATTATTAGTTTTTTCACATGTATTCATGTTTCTTAGTCATTCTAACTTAGAAAGTAATGGAAAGCTCATAAAAAAAAAAGTAGAACATGAAATAAAGGCATAATTGCATAAGACTTAAGACTTAAGAGTTACTCATTACTCAATTACTCATTACTCATTAGTCATTACTCATTAGTGAATATTGAACAATCAAAATATCAAATATCATATGATCAATACTTCAACATTCAAGGTTCAAATTCAATCAAGTAAATGAACTATGAACTATGAAGTGATCAAAATAAACATCAATCAACGATTCAACAGTCAAAAGTCAACAGTCAACAGACTCAACACCAATTTAGAAATGACAGAGCAGAGAGTAAGTGAAGGAAGTAGGAATACCTTGGTCACCAGTCACCACCAAAAGGATCGTCTACCAAGATTCAAGGCACTGTTATCCTCATCCCCATCTGTGTTATCATTTGTATTGGCATCATATTGCATTTGATATTGATAAAAATTGGGATCCACCAATCCAAAGAAGGTGGTAGCCGCATGGCCTGCATCATCATAACTTGGAGGAGGTGGAGGTGGATACCTATTATATTGTGTTTCACCGTAGTCACCATATGAGTAGGACCCTGAAATAGAAGACTGTTCGTCTCCTTGTTGCAGTTGACCATATGGAAAATACTGCGAGGGTCCTTGTCCCCTGTAACTAGGGTTCCACGAACTAGTCCATGATGCTGCTTGTTGTCCTCCAACACCTCCACCCATATTTCCTTGTTCATTACTACTACCTCCAAGAGCATGTGGAGCAGGTGGTGAGACTCTCCGACGCCGTTGATAACCACGATTTCCTTCCATTCTTTCCGGAAAGTCTTGTACCTCCTCTACAGGAATGACATCTTCCTGATCATGTTGGTAGTATTCACTAGTAGCACCTGTCCCACTAGTGTCTCCTGCTCCATCTCCCCCATCTCCTCCACCATGGCTACTCGAAGAGACGGTGGTACTCGTCCTCTCAGAAGATGACACCACATGAGCAGGAATAGCAGGTTCTTTCCCTCTAGATTGTGGGTGCGGCTATGCACTTGTGCCTTCTCCTCCAAGTGGGGCACCCCTTGCCTCATCCATTTCTTCATCAAGCAAATATCTAACCTCATCCTGAAAGCCCGGATCTGAATCAAGCAATGGATCCTCTATCTCGGCTATCCATGGGAGTAAGGGATCGTCCTCTCTGAATATGTGATCCAAACTAATAGGACAATAGTTCGGACTATCCCTTGCCTTCCTTTCTCTCGTTCTGTTTCTCAACTTTAAATTGTAATGACAATACACAAGCTTGTTGAGTTTTTGCATGGTAAGCTGATTCCTGGACTTTGTGTGGATCAAGGAGAAAGTGCTCCAATTCCTTTCACAGTTTGATGAAGTTGTAACTTGACTAAGGATGCGAACAGCCGCTTTCCTTAGATTTGGAGTATCCTCTCCAAAATTCATCCACCAATCAGCTGAGATTCAAAATAAACAAATAAAATTAGATATTCCTTAAGTCCTTCCAATCAATTGAGAGATAAATAACAAAATACTATTAGGTTGGGTGATTGGGTCTTTTGTTAATAATTTCATACCAGGTGTCATTTTTCCAATTGCCCTTTGTGTGATTGGGTCAGCAAAGCCTCCTTTCCTTTGTGTGTATGTAGATATCTACAATGTGAAAATTAGGAATAAATCATTAATGGTTAATGAACCTATCTTAAGCATATCTGCATATACATATGTGATATGTCATCTCAAATCTCAATCACTAACTCACCTCTTGAATGGCGTTGATGGAATCATCAATTCCCAATAATTTTCTCAACACTTGCCTTAATCCTACCCTCAACTCCGTCTCTATTACATCGCTGTGTTGTTGGGCATTGGGGTAGTAGAATTCGGGATTAAGGAAATAACCTACATTGAAAACAAGTTGAAATGCAAAATGAATAAACATCAATAAAAGAATGATAGCTTGCTTTAAAAAGCATCAAATATAGATATAACTATTGAGTACTACCTGCAGCATGCAATGGATGGTGCAGCTGGTCAGCCCACCGTCTATCAATAATCTGTATATATTCTTCATGATATCTAACATTTTCCATGATAGCTTGCTTAGCCCGATCCATTGCTTCATATATATATCCCATTGTTGGCTTGTCATCACCATCTACAAGCCGCAACACTCTAACTAAAGGCTCATAAACCTTTAATAAATTAGACACTTTCTTCCAAAACTTATTGTCCCTCATCAAGTTAGGGATCTCAAATTCCGGACCACTTGTTGCATTGCCCCACTTTGAACGAAGCCATTCTTCTGATGCAAACATCTGAATCAGCTCTGTTCTAAACCTTACAAGACTCTCCATCGCAATGAATGGGTAGCAAACCTAGTTGATCCCGGACGAATCAAGGCATGATTATTTGTCAATCTTTTCATTAAGCTCAAAAGCCATGAATGATCATAAATAAATCTGGTAATGCTTCTACATGCCTTGATAACTTCAGCAATTTTCTTCTTCCTTCCAATCTCTTCCATAATGAGATCTATACAGTGTGCTGCACATGGAGTCCAAAACAGATGAGGCCTCTTTTTCTCCAACATCACACCGGCTGCCTTGAAATTGGCGCCATTATCTGTAACCATTTGTACAACATGCTCCTCTCCCACAGTCTCTACAACCTTGTCCATAAGAGTGTATATATATTTAGCTGTCCGTCTATGCTCAGATGCATCCACGGACTTCACAAAAACACACCCAGAGACTGAATGTACCAAAAAGTTTATTAATTGTGTTTGTGTGCCACTAGTCCACCATCACACATAATGGTGACTCCATTCTGTTGCCACATGGGCCTAAAGGTCTCCACCCATGCCTTTATTTCTTTATATTCCTCTTCGAGATATTTAGTGCCCACATCATAAACAGAGGGCGACTGTATTCCCCGCCCAGCTTCGGCGGCAACATCAAGAATTGTTTGGAAATAAGGGGAATCTATTGCTGTAGGTGGTATGTTCTTGTGAATTAGCCATTTCGCTGTAGCTTTGGCTAACGTATCTCTTGCAGACTTCATTGCCCCTTTCATAACACTTTTTATATTTGGTTGTTTAGCTCCCTCTTTTCTATGTGCTAGAGGATCAACAGAGGGAGGAGCTGCTCTTCTAGTAGAAATAATTTCTACATCAATATCCCTTTCCCGGGTGCTAAATGCCCTGCGCATTGCCCCCGCAATGCCCTTGCCCCTGCTTGGCACAGCAGATGAGCCCCCTGCATCATAATTTTTGCTGCTTCCAGCAAATGCACGACGTTCATATTCTTCTTGATGACTCATGACGGACTCTCGCCGTGCAGCCTCCATCTGTGCATTTTCATCATCAAAACCTTCATCCCCAAATACATCATAACGGGCAGCATCAACATCTTGCTGCCTCTTTTCTTTTATCTCTACCTTTCTAGCTTTGTTTTGGGTAACCAAAGCTTTCATTTGTTCCCTGACTTCCCTTGGTGCTTCGGTACAGCCAGCAACATTACCAGAAATGTGGCCCAAATGGTGCTTGAATCTTGTAATGCCCCCATTGGTCACTTTCCCCACAAAACTTGCATTTGATTTTTAACCTGTTGTTCTCAACTGCCTCACCAAAGCTCCATGCGGGATCAATATCACGCGGCATTTTCAAAAATTAATTGGCAAACACAAATGCACAATAGAAGACTGAATACCTATAAATATGAACAAGTAGTATGTTAAAAATTAAAAAAACAACAAAACATGTTAGAGGAAACATATATCTAACACTTAAGAATCATTCTCTTGACATTTAATTGACATTCAATTATTAAAAATAATTTTTTTTTACAAATAAAAAAGAAATCCGAAAATAAAAAAGGAAAAAAATTGAAAACCAAGCATTATATGTTGGAATGATCTATGGGAAACATAGATCTATAATCTAGAAGCCCTTTTCAAGACATTTGATTGACATTCAATTACTAAAAATAATTTTTTTTACAAAAATAAAAGAAATCCGAAAATAAAAAAAGGAAAAAAATTGAAAAACAAGCATTATATGTTGGAATGATCTATGGGAAACATAGATCTATAATTTAGAAGCCCTTTTCAAGACATTTGATTGACATACAATTACTAAAAATAATTTTTTTACAAAAATAAAAGAAATCCGAAAATAAAAAAAGGAAAAAAATTGAAAAAAAAGCATTATATGTTGGAATGATCTATGGGATGTAATAATGTGAGAAGAAGAGAAATAATCAAAGAAGAAGAATGGGAGAAGGTCTTACTCTCTCAGAGTATCGACAGTCTATTTATAATAATGTTGTGCCTCAATCAAGGCCCTAATTGTGTTAAGAATACAATTAAAAGAATAGAAAAGATGTAACCTAGTCAAATAAGGAAAATAAAAATGAGACTATTTAGCTACACAATGTTGAACTATTTAGCTACACAATGTTGACTATACAGCTGCACAATCTTCTAGAACATGGGCCCTTGATGGGCTGAGCTTGTTTAAGGCCTATTATCTTCTACACTCCCCCTCAAATTGATGTGGTAAGGCTGACAACATCAATTTGCTAGTGAGATCATGATGACGCGGTTTGGGAAGAGCTTTGGTAAATATATCCGCCAACTGGTTAAATGAAGAAACATGAGGCAGAGTAATCTTCTAGAATGTTAGTACCATAGCCCAACCAGCCCACTCTAGGCCCATCAGCTCAGCCCATTTTGCATTGTAATTAGTCAAGGTTTGTTAGGTATGATTGATTGTAATTAGTCAAGGTTTGTTAGGTATGATTGATTGTAATTAGTCAAGGGTTGTTAGGTAGGATTGATTGTAATTAGTCAAGATTTGTTAGGTAGGATTGATTGTTGATAGGCATTGTAAATTCTATTTAAAGAGAGGTAATTGGAGGCAAAGGAAAGAATTCAATTCCAAAAGAATTCTCAGTTTTTCTTCATTCTCTTGTTCTGTCATGCTATAAGAGCTTTTCTTGTAAAGGACTTCTTGGAAAATCTCAAGAATACAATCAGAGAATTTATTCTCTCTCTCGTGTAGCAAACAGATCAAGGATCTGTCCTGATTCCAATCAGATTTGCAACATCTTGCAGTCTGATCTCTGTGGCCCACCGTAGATCTGTCCAAGTTCGTAACAGTCATCTTGATCAAGAATTGTCTCAGAAGCCTGTGAGGTAATTTTGATTCAGAAATTGAAATTAGAAATCTGAGTCAGACTCTGGGAACTTCTCTCGTCAGGATCTTGGAGTATCTCAACTGGGGCCCACCTGCGATCATCACCATCTCATCAAAAGTTCTTCCAGCCTTGGTCGACTATATCTCCTGGTAACTATTCTTAGAGTTTTTTTTACTCATGGATAAAACAGAAATTGCACTGGTTAAGTTCAATGGAACAAACTACACATCCTGGGGGTTCCAATTTCAGCTTTATCTCAAAGGGAAAGAATTATGGGGCCATATAGCTGGGACTGACCCAAAACCTAAAGAGGATGTCAAGGCCATCTCCACCTGGGAAACCCAAGATGCAAAGATCATGACTTGGCTTCTGGGATCAGTCGATCCCCAATACATCCTGAATCTTAGGCCATACAAATCAGCCAAAGGAATGTGGGATTACTTGAAACAAGTATATCAACAGGATAACTCTGCTCGGAGATTCCACTTAGAACATGAACTATCTCAGCTTACTCAGGGAACCATGTCCATTCAGGATTACTACTCTCATTTTATTCGTTTATGGACGGATTATACTGAGATTATCTACTCCAGCCTTCCTGATACCTCTATCGCGATAATTCGGGACATCCACTCAACCAGTCAAAGGGATCAATTTCTGATGAAACTTCGTCCTGATTTTGAACAAATTCGTTCGAATCTGATTAGCAGAGTGCCTTCCCCATCTATAGATGCTTGTTTTGGGGAACTCCTTCGGGAGGAACAACGTCTTAACACTCAGGCTGTTCTTCAACAAGCACTGTCACCCGCTCCAGTACCTGCAGCCTATCTTGCACGTTCTGCCCAGCAGCCGAGAGATATGACCAAAGTGCAGTGCTATTGTTGTCAGAAATATGGACATGTTTCCACTCAGTACAATGCCTATCAACAATCAATCCTACCTAACAAATCTTGACTAATTACAATCAATCCTACCTAACAACCCTTGACTAATTACAATCAATCATACCTAACAAACCTTGACTAATTACAATCAATCATACCTAACAAACCTTGACTAATTACAATGCAAAATGGGCTGAGCTGATGGGCCTAGAGTGGGCTGGTTGGGCTTCTGCATATGCGTCTATGGGAATATCTGGTGGTCGGTATCAACTTCATTCTCATATAGCATCTCCTGCTTTTCATTCCTCTGCCTCTCTTTCTTCCCCTATTACCTCTTCCACTTGGTTTTTAGATTCAGGAGCCTCCAATCACATGACATCTGTAGAACATGGCTTTACAGATTCCCACCCTTACCTTGGAAAAGAGAAAATAACCACTGCTAATGGTGATCAACTACTCATTTCGGGAGTTGGTACCATTACTTTATCTAGTATTTCTGGCCAGCCCATCACTCTTCCCAATGTTTACTTTGTTCCCAAATTATCAGCCAATCTTCTTTCTGTAGGACAACTTATTGATGATGGCTATCTTGTTCACTTTTCTTCCTCTGGTTGTGTTATACAGGGGCGACAAACTGGGAAGGTGATCGCGACGGGGAGTAAACATGGGCGCCTGTTCTTGCTGGATATTGGACATCATTCGTTGTTTGCTTCTTCTTCTAACTTCAATAAATTGTGGACTGTTTGGCATAAACGTCTTGGTCATTTGCACAATGCAAATTTACTTACCTTGTTTAAATTTGGATCTTTGGATTCTACTATTGATAATAAAATGATGTCTTCTTTCTCTCAATCAAAGTGTGAAACTTGTTGCCTTAGTAAAAGTCATCATTTGCCTTTTCCTGTTCATCATACTCGTGCTTTGGCATCATTTGACATCATTCATTCAGACGTTTGGGGAATTGCTCCTACCTTGAGTAGGACGGGATTTAAATACTATGTGACATTTATTGATGACTATTCTCGTTATACTTGGATTTACTTTATGCGTGTGAAATCTGAAGTATTCTCCATTTTTCAAAACTTTTATAACATGGTCCAAACCCAATTTCAAAAAGCTATCAAAATTCTTCGATCAGATTCCGGTGGGGAATACATGTCTCATAATTTCTCTGCCTTCCTTTCTGATAAAGGAATTCTTCACCAAAAATCTTGTCCGCATACTCCTCAGCAAAATGGGATTGCGGAAAGAAAGAACAGACATATTCTTGAAACTGTTCGGACTCTGTTGATTGCATCCTTAGTCCCTCCCAAATTTTGGTGTGATGCTGCACATACCGCTGTGTATCTTATCAACCGTCTTCCTAGCACTGTTCTAGGAAAGACTACTCCTTATGGAGTTCTCTTTGGTCACACCCCTTCATACTCTCACTTACGTGTTTTTGGTTGCCTGTGTTTTGTTCATCTTCCTCCTACTGAGCGCACAAAGTTATCTCCACAAGCTGCTAAATGCATTTTTTTGGGTTACAGTAATGAACACAAAGGCTTTTTGTGTTATGATCAACTGAACAAACGCATGCGTATCTCTCGTAATGTTATTTTCTTGGAACATATTCCCTTCTTTTCGTTACATTTGGATAGTCATCCTATTGCTGTCTCCTATCTGCCACAATTTTCAGAGTCTACTTCTCCATCACCTCCTCTCAAAGTCTATGTCCGGCGGAACCAGGTCTCTCCTTTGGCGACTTCCTCTCCTGATCCTCTCCCAGCATCGCCTACTGAGTCTTCAGGTAATGATACTTCTTCTAGCACCATTTCTCTGCGACGCTCTAGTCGTCTTTCTGTTGCCCCTAACCGCTATGGATTTCCTGCTCTTCTTACTTCCTTGGATAGTACTCCTATACCCACCTCATATTCACAGGCCTCAAAGATTGCTTACTGGCAGGATGCTATGACTGAGGAATTGGTCGCTCTTGAAGCAAACCAAACATGGGAATTGGTTCCGGCCCCGGATAAAGCCTCTGTGATTGGCAGCAAATGGATATACTCCATCAAAGTCCATCCAGATGGGACTCTTGATCGCTACAAAGCCAGGTTGGTTGCACAGGGTTATAAGCAGGAATACGGAATTGACTATGAGGAAACTTTTGCACCAGTGGCAAAAATGACCACAGTTCGTACTCTTCTTTGTGTCGCGGCTGCCCGCAATTGGCCTCTTTGGCAAATGGATGTCAAGAACGCTTTTCTCCATGGGGACTTGAGAGAGACCGTTTATTTAAAACCTCCTCCTGGGTATGCTCATCCTCCGAAACATGTGTGCAAATTGAAGAAAGCTCTTTATGGACTTAAACAAGCTCCTAGGGCTTGGTTCGATAAATTCCGAACAGCAATTCTTCAGGCTGGATTTCGTCAAAGTCACTCTGATAGTTCCCTCTTTCTACGATGGACATCGAAGGGTTGCACCTTCCTCTTAGTCTATGTAGATGATATGATTATCAGTGGTAATGATCATGCAAGCATTACGGATCTCAAACACCACCTTACTCGCCACTTCAGAATGAAGGATCTTGGTCCTCTCACCTACTTTCTGGGACTTGAGTTTGTCCGTAACAAATCAGGCATTAGGGTAAGTCAGCGCAAATATGCGACAGAGTTGATCACATCGGCCAGGCTTGACGATGCTCTCCCGTTTGATACGCCTCTGGAATTAAACAGCAAAATTAGTTCCGATGATGGCACTCCACTGGATGATCCATCTGTTTTCCGGAGAATAGTTGGTAGTTTACTCTATCTAACTATGACTAGGCCGGATATCTCTCATGCCGTTCATACGGTTAGCCAGTTTGTTAGCAACCCCCACAAACCGCACCTTGCTGCTGCCTTACGCATCCTCCGCTATGTTCAAGGAACTCTTCATCATGGACTCTTCTTCTCTTCTGATACTTCTCTGCACTTAACAGCTTATGCGGATGCTGACTGGGCTGGCTGTCCGGACTCTCGTAGGTCTACCACTGGCTGGTGTATGTTTCTTGGAAAATCTCTGATTTCATGGAAGTGCAAGAAACAAACGACCGTATCCAAGTCTTCGGCTGAGGCAGAATATCGGGCGATGTCATCCGCCAGTGCTGAAATTATCTGGCTCCGCCGCCTTCTCTGTGAATTCGGTGTTCTTATTAGTCGTTCCACCCCTCTCTATGGGGACAACACCAGTGCTACAAGAATTGCCAACAATCCGGTTTTCCATGAAAGAACAAAGCACATAGAAATTGACTGTCACTTCATCCGTCAACATATTGTTACTGAGAAGATTACTCTGCCTCATGTTTCTTCATTTAACCAGTTGGCGGATATATTTACCAAAGCTCTTCCCAAACCGCGTCATCATGATCTCACTAGCAAATTGATGTTGTCAGCCTTACCACATCAATTTGAGGGGGAGTGTAGAAGATAATAGGCCTTAAACAAGCTCAGCCCATCAAGGGCCCATGTTCTAGAAGATTGTGCAGCTGTATAGTCAACATTGTGTAGCTAAATAGTTCAACATTGTGTAGCTAAATAGTCTCATTTTTATTTTCCTTATTTGACTAGGTTACATCTTTTCTATTCTTTTAATTGTATTCTTAACACAATTAGGGCCTTGATTGAGGCACAACATTATTATAAATAGACTGTCGATACTCTGAGAGAGTAAGACCTTCTCCCATTCTTCTTCTTTGATTATTTCTCTTCTTCTCACATTATTACATGGTATCAAAGCTTGAAGAGCCACAGCAAGGGAAGAATCAATGGAGTTCAGAATCCAAGTAATTACTTTGGCATTTTCCTTGGACCAGGTGGCTATGACTTTGGAGTCTGTGGTACTTGTAGTAGAAGGGCTTGTCACTGTTCCATCGAGATAACCAAATAGCCCCTGTCCTTCTACGAAATTCTTCAGATGGAAGGACCAGGCCATATAATTTTGCCCATTAAACTTAATTGGAATAACATCATATTTCTCCATTGGTAGCAATGTCAGGAGAGAAGAACAGCAGAGCAGTAGAGAGAAAAATCCGGCAGCAGAGAAGAAAAACAACTCTCAATGTAGAGAAAGATGTAATCTGATATGATTTCAATAACCAAGCATGAAAGATGCTGTTGGAATGGCTGATATAGGTATTCAGCAGAAAATAGTAAAGAACAGAGAAATAATATAGCCAGACGAGCTTGGTTTTCTGGGCAGACACTGTGTGTGTGCCCCACAACTTGATCCAATCACTGATCAGAGTATAATCTCTGTAAAGTGGATCAAATGTACTTCCTTTACGTCCAAATCTGATGAGATTTGGAAAAATATCCACAAATCTGGACGGTGATGATGAACTTTGTGTGAGAAAACCGTCAGATGAAGAAGAGGTTGGAAACTACCTTAGAGTTGATGGAAAAAATCCAGAAAAATCACTACAATTCCCAGTTGATAAGATACACAGCGGTATGTGCAGCATCACACCAAAATTTGGGAGGGACTAAGGATGCAATCAACAGAGTCCGAACAGTTTCAAGAATATGTCTGTTCTTTCTTTCCGCAATCCCATTTTGCTGAGGAGTATGCGGACAAGATTTTTGGTGAAGAATTCCTTTATCAGAAAGGAAGGCAGAGAAATTATGAGACATGTATTCCCCACCGGAATCTGATCGAAGAATTTTGATAGCTTTTTGAAATTGGGTTCGGACCATGTTATAAAAGTTTTGAAAAATGGAGAATACTTCAGATTTCACACGCATAAAGTAAATCCAAGTATAACGAGAATAGTCATCAATAAATGTCACATAGTATTTAAATCCCGTCCTACTCAAGGTAGGAGCAATTCCCCAAACGTCTGAATGAATGATGTCAAATGATGCCAAAGCACGAGTATGATGAACAGGAAAAGGCAAATGATGACTTTTACTAAGGCAACAAGTTTCACACTTTGATTGAGAGAAAGAAGACATCATTTTATTATCAATAGTAGAATCCAAAGATCCAAATTTAAACAAGGTAAGTAAATTTGCATTGTGCAAATGACCAAGACGTTTATGCCAAACAGTCCACAATTTATTGAAGTTAGAAGAAGAAGCAAACAACGAATGATGTCCAATATCCAGCAAGAACAGGCGCCCATGTTTACTCCCCGTCGCGATCACCTTCCCAGTTTGTCGCCCCTGTATAACACAACCAGAGGAAGAAAAGTGAACAAGATAGCCATCATCAATAAGTTGTCCTACAGAAAGAAGATTGGCTGATAATTTGGGAACAAAGTAAACATTGGGAAGAGTGATGGGCTGGCCAGAAATACTAGATAAAGTAATGGTACCAACTCCCGAAATGAGTAGTTGATCACCATTAGCAGTGGTTATTTTCTCTTTTCCAAGGTAAGGGTGGGAATCTGTAAAGCCATGTTCTACAGATGTCATGTGATTGGAGGCTCCTGAATCTAAAAACCAAGTGGAAGAGGTAATAGGGGAAGAAAGAGAGGCAGAGGAATGAAAAGCAGGAGATGCTATATGAGAATGAAGTTGATACCGACCACCAGATATTCCCATAGACGCATATGCAGAAGTAACCGTGCTCTGGATCAGTTCTTGAATCTGAGCAGGAGTCATGGATACAGCCCCAGAGGAAGTGCTTCCTGTATCTTGAGCCTGGAAGGCGGAAGGATTAGTCTGTCGTGGTAGATGTGAGGGAGGCTTCTTAGGCAGCCACGCATTCTTACGCTGGAGGCTGCGGCAGTCATCTATAAGATGACCAGACCTCTTGCAGTAGCGACAGATCAACTTCTTGCGGCAATTCTTGGTAATATGACCAAATCCTTTGCATTCATAACATTGAGTGGGCTTCGGATTGGGGGTTGCTAGAAGAGCAGAGTCAGCCGGAAGAGGTGTAAGGAATGCCTTCGGTTCGTCAAGAATAGCCCGCTGGGAGATGAGACGAAGTTCTTCGCGAAGTACTTCTTGAAAGCAGGTATCAAGATTAGCTGACTGTTCTCGGTTCATTAGGGCAGACCGAACTGATTCAAATTCTGGTCGTAGATTCATAAGGAACTGGCTAATGTGAGTTTCTTCTTGGAGTTTAAGAGCCTCGGAGAGAAAGCCAGAGGAGACTGTCTGAATCAACATGGAATCCCGTTCAGTCCATAAAGTGAGGAAGCCAGTATAGTATTCCTGCACAGATCTATCCCCTTGAGTAAATTTAGCAATTTCACTATCTAAGTGAAATTTACGGGCTTTGTTGGTTTGATGGTAGATTTTCTTGAGATGAGCCCACATAGCTGCAGCTGTAGTATAAGCTTGAAGAGCCACAGCAAGGGAAGAATCAATGGAGTTCAGAATCCAAGTAATTACTTTGGCATTTTCCTTGGACCAGGTGGCTATGACTTTGGAGTCTGTGGTACTTGTAGTAGAAGGGCTTGTCACTGTTCCATCGAGATAACCAAATAGCCCCTGTCCTTCTACGAAATTCTTCAGATGGAAGGACCAGGCCATATAATTTTGCCCATTAAACTTAATTGGAATAACATCATATTTCTCCATTGGTAGCAATGTCAGGAGAGAAGAACAGCAGAGCAGTAGAGAGAAAAATCCGGCAGCAGAGAAGAAAAACAACTCTCAATGTAGAGAAAGATGTAATCTGATATGATTTCAATAACCAAGCATGAAAGATGCTGTTGGAATGGCTGATATAGGTATTCAGCAGAAAATAGTAAAGAACAGAGAAATAATATAGCCAGACGAGCTTGGTTTTCTGGGCAGACACTGTGTGTGTGCCCCACAACTTGATCCAATCACTGATCAGAGTATAATCTCTGTAAAGTGGATCAAATGTACTTCCTTTACGTCCAAATCTGATGAGATTTGGAAAAATATCCACAAATCTGGACGGTGATGATGAACTTTGTGTGAGAAAACCGTCAGATGAAGAAGAGGTTGGAAACTACCTTAGAGTTGATGGAAAAAATCCAGAAAAATCACTACAATTCCCAGAATAATTAGTCGACCAACATAAGGTGGACAGTTTGTGAGTTCTTGATCATCGAATGAAGGCAGCAGTGAAGCAGTGAAGCAGTGCAGTGAAAACCGCACGACACGTCCACCTTCGGCAGTGGGTCGATTTGCACAGAAATCCTATTGGAGGATCAGTGCGCAGATCAGAGGTGGGGGATGGAAGGGCAAGCTATTTTCGCAACTCCAGGCCAAAGTTTCACTCAAATCGGATCAAAATCCACAATTTTGGACGGATTTGATGAAAACAGAGCCAAGAAATAGAAATATCACAAATGTTGCTGGAAACCTCACCTCTGATGGGAGAAAAAATCCAGAAAATTGCTCATAAATACAAGCAATGCTGGTCGATCAGGATGGAGGTGGTTTTGAGAGATGTTGAAGATGATCTGAAGTGGGCCACGTCTTGATCAGGGATGATCAGAGAAGATCTGGCTGAAGAAAATGATCCCAGATGATTACTAAGGAGATGATCAGAGATTAACCTTGCTCTGATACCATGTAATAATGTGAGAAGAAGAGAAATAATCAAAGAAGAAGAATGGGAGAAGGTCTTACTCTCTCAGAGTATCGACAGTCTATTTATAATAATGTTGTGCCTCAATCAAGGCCCTAATTGTGTTAAGAATACAATTAAAAGAATAGAAAAGATGTAACCTAGTCAAATAAGGAAAATAAAAATGAGACTATTTAGCTACACAATGTTGAACTATTTAGCTACACAATGTTGACTATACAGCTGCACAATCTTCTAGAACATGGGCCCTTGATGGGCTGAGCTTGTTTAAGGCCTATTATCTTCTACATGGGAAACATAGATCTATAATCTAGGAGCCCTTTTCAAGACATTTGATTGGCATTCAATTACTAAAACTAATTTTTTTTACAAATATAAAAGAAATCCGAAAATAAAAAAAGAAAAAAATTGAAAACCAAGCATTATATGTTGGAATGATCTATGGGAAACATAGATCTATAATCTAGAAGCCCTTTTCAAGACATTTGATTGACATTCAATTACTAAAAATAATTTTTTTTACAAAAATAAAAGAAATCCGAAAATAAAAAAAGGAAAAAAATTGAAAAACAAGCATTATATGTTGGAATGATCTATGGGAAACATAGATCTATAATTTAGAAGCCCTTTTCAAGACATTTGATTGACATACAATTACTAAAAATAATTTTTTTTACAAAAATAAAAGAAATCCGAAAATAAAAAAAGGAAAAAAATTGAAAAAAAAGCATTATATGTTGGAATGATCTATGGGAACCATAGATCTAACAATATGAAGCTATTTTCAAGTTGTTTCATGAGTTTTCCATAAGTGATAATGGTTTTTTTTTTTTTAAATAACTTAAATCCGAAAATAAAAATAACAATATTTAAAAAAAAAAACAAAAGATATGCATACAAGATCAAAAGGATGCATGGATCTACAATAAAACAAGCCAATGATGCCATTATATTGTGATTTATAGTAGTTAGAGAGTGATAATCTCAAAAGTTGAAAAAAAGTCACATACCTAGATGAAGATTCTTGTTTAGAATCTTTAAAATCCTTTGAATAGTTGAATGTTGGTGATTTGGTGGCAAGAAATCTTGAAAAAATCCACTTAGGAGACACTTGGGACCACTTAGGAGGAAGAAAATGGAGAAGAGGAAGAGAGCATAGCAGCAAGTGAAGGAGAAGTAGGGTTTTCGTGCAAAAGTGGCTTTTATACCCCCCCGCCCCCCCCGCCCCCCCCCGCTACGGTATCGGCCGCCACGTACCGTGGCGGCCTGTAGCGGCCGCCACGCTTGCGTAGCGGCCGCTACGGGCCGCACGGGTGCGACGGCCGATAATTCGGCCGTGGCGTGGCGGTGTCGCCCGCCACGGCCGATTTATCGGCCGCCACGCTACGTGGCGGCCGCTATTTCTATCCATGAACCCAAAGACCCGAATAGATGTGTATAACTTGGTTTCCTATGAAATTACTTCTCATAAGGGGTGGGATAAGAAAGCACTGAGGATGAGGTCTGCCTGATAAGGTATACTGCAGAGTGCAGTGAGAACACATTCATCCTACAAACTGATTGAAACGAGAGATAATGAAGGACCTTGATTCCATCTTTTTTAGGAGTTCAAAGACAATTGAGATGAGGTAACATGCTTTGGTTGGAAAGGAAGGTTCTATAACTAGCTGACAGATACTTTCCCCATGGAATTAAACCGGAAATTCTTCATTTTAACAGAAACATTGTGTTTCAACCATTGTAGCAAATGAAGCATAGATGTTGAATAATTTGGGTGTTTTTCTTCATGAGATATATCCAAGTGTATCTAGACAAATTTTACCAAAAAAAAAAAATTGTATCTAGAATAGTCATCCACAAATAAAATAATACAAGGATCCACCTTTTGTTTGTTGGGATTCTAGACCCTATAATTGCTGCATACAAATGGATACAGTATGGAGATGCCATAGATATGATGGACCCATATTTTTATTTTTTGAAAATGACAGGGCCCCAGATTTTATACTTAAAAAATGAAGTATCGGATACAAAAACACAATATGTTGCCTACTTTGAAGTATCCATGTATCATAAGCTAGGCCCTAAAGTCAGAGTCGACTAAATCATGGGGTAAGTAGAAACCTTAGTAATTTTATAAAGAATTTTTTTTAGATATTTTGCATCCAAAACAACAATAATATCTGTGTGTGTGTATATATATATATATATATGTCATCAAGAAGTACATGTAAGAAGAAATTAACAGTTTTAGATGTTCAAAAGATAAATGTCGCAATCTAGAATGCCAAAGAGAATACTGATTTGTTGAGAAAATGGTTTCTGCAACTATAGTGAGAAAACCAACTGGAGTGGAAATCGGCAAATGCAGTTGTTCTAGATAGTACAAGTCTTCTGATCTATGCCTTGACTTCATCCGTCTCTTGGACTCTTGCTATGTGGGTCTTGGACAAAACAATGAATAGTAGCAGATGATATTTCATATCCATTGCCAACCATTTGACTAATGGAAAACAAATTTAAATAAAGTTTGGGAACACGTAAGACAGAAGGTAAACAAAGTAAGCCAGATGAAGAAAGAACCAACTTTGCTTGCTTTGACCCAATATCCATTTGCAACCATTTGATTCTGGTGTCGCTTTGTCACATGACTTGCTATGAGTCATTTTGGTGGCTATTACAGTTTTCATGGATTTATTCCATGCACAGAATTCCCTTAAGTCCTTAACAGTTGAGGGGATTCCCTCATTTTGGTAGAACCGTATTGGTTAAGGTCCAATTATCATTCTCCTATTAGTTAGGTCTTACATGACATAGCAAGTTGTGCTAATACTTGAGAATCTGAGTTGCTGAGAGTCTGGTGTCAGTTATTGATTCAAGAGTCC
The DNA here is from genome assembly GCA_012931725.1 of Litsea cubeba. Classification (NCBI taxonomy): domain Eukaryota; kingdom Viridiplantae; phylum Streptophyta; class Magnoliopsida; order Laurales; family Lauraceae; genus Litsea; species Litsea cubeba. The sequence continues at coordinate 47,426,190 of CM022948.1, read as the reverse complement.
ATGTGGCATGTTTTTAAGTAATATATCAACTAGCAAATTGTCCTTACTTGGTCGGTTACTTTATGAAAGGTCTCTCGATCCTTGTTTCATGGGATAAAGGCTAAAGCCTCTTATATATGTTAAGTCAACCATAAATTTAAATTGGATCAAACCATTTCAGGTGCATTTTTGGATTTTGAACATGTAATCCTCACCTACTCTATGATGTTGACTAGAAATTTAAGAATTCGAAAATTAGTTGTGTCAAAATTTGGGATCAGGAAAATCCAGGAATTCCAGGCTGCTTTTGTAAGAACCTGGATTACATCACATTGTCACCTCATAATGAAAAATAAGTGTTGCCATATAATTGTTTTGACTTTCATACTTCATACGTTGAATTCTTCTTGGTTAAGTAATTTGTACCCAAGACTATTGCTTATATCACATCGGAAGTTTTATTTTTGACATGCATTTCACATATTTTCTGTGGTACCTTTTCCTCTACAGGCAAGACAAGGGCACGAGATGCTGCATTGAATGCCATCCAGTCACCATTATTGGATATTGGCATTGAACGGGCTACTGGCATTGTCTGGAATATAACTGGAGGAAGTGATCTTACTTTGTATGAGGTAATGGCACATTGGTTTTTTTCCATTTCAGAAGTTACTTATGAAGTTTATTTCCTTTGTGGTTGTACTTATGCCAACGGGTGTATTTTGTAGACCATCCCATATTTAGTGTACGCTCCTTTCTTCCTGCTGCAATTGAGGGGGAGGTTGGGAGATGGGGTTCTTGGTGTCATGGGGAGGAGTATGCCCTTGTCCTGCTATTTTGTTTCAAAGCGGGGTTGGTCAGATTAATATTTTTTTTTCTTTGTTGTCGAACTTTTTTTCTTTCAATAAAATGTATCTTCTTGATTAAAGGACTTACCTTTCAAGTTTTTTTTTTTATCAATCTAATATAACCCCGCTTTGATTTGATATTTTTCTTATTGTATGATTGAGATTAAGACTCATTCGAGATTACTACGGGGAGATTAGTCTAGCAGTAAACAAGCACAAGAACAGTCAAATTGGTCTTCATAAAAGGAGAAAATAAGGCTAGATAGGGGAGAAATCAACAACCACAAAATTTGATAGAATTTCATCATCATCATCAAAGCCCTATCACAACTTTGTTGCGGTTGGCTACATGAATTTTGTTTCTCCATTCAGATCTAACATGAGCCAAATCCCAAGACAAGTTTCACCTCTTCAAATCTATCCTTGCTGTTGTCATTCATGTTATCCTCGGCCTGAAACCGTTTCCTTGGGGGGCCATCCACTTGTAGAAAAAAACTTTTCCTCAATGGCGCCGTTGCTAGCTTGTGTTGGGCATGTCCAAATCATCTCAAACAAGTCTCTCTTAATTTATCACCTATTAATGCTACCCCTAAATGCCCCTGAAAGCACTTATTTTAACGTAATCTTTCCTAGTTTTACCACATATCCACTCTCAACATTATCATCTCTGCTACACTCATTTTGTGCATATGTTTCTTCTTGACTGGCCAACATTCTATTCTATATTTCATAGCTGACCTAATCGTTATCCTGTAAAATCTTTCCTTCAATCTTGTTGGTATCTGCCAATCACTAAGCACTCCATAATCAAGTCTACTTTCCAAGCAATCCCCTCTTATCCTATGTTTGACATCTTCCTCAATTTCTCCATCCTTACTAACTATCGAGTCTAGGTATTAGAATGAATCTCTTTGTGGTATCTCTTAAGCTTCAATTCTCATAGGAGCTTCAGTTCTCTGCACATCCCCCCTGAAGTTGTAATTAATATATTGTCTTTGTACAATGCCGTTGGATTCTGAAGCCTCCCATCATCTCTTAAGTTTTGTACTCACACCATCTCTCGATTCATCCACCAACACAATATCATTTGTAAACAAAATACATGAATGTACCTCCCTTCGACTTTGAGTAGTTAACTCGTCCATAGTCAATGTTAAATGCAAAGAGATAAAAGCTTAAAGCTGATCCCTGATGCAAACTTTTGGTTGTTGGAAACTCACTTGTCTCTCCAGAAGGACTTCTCACACTTGGTACCGCTCTCTCATACATGTCTTTAATGATGTCAACATAACCTCTTGGGACCTTCCATTTATTTAAAACCCACCAAATCAAATCTCTACATTCCCTCGTAGGCTTTCTTTGGATTCTTGAAGACCGTATGGAATTTTTTATTCTTATTCCGGTATTAATTGTCTAAGCAAGAAGATAGCTTTCATAGTTGACCTCCCTGACATGAAACCAAATTGATTTTCAGATATCTTTGTCTCGTGCCTAAGTCTTTCATAGTTGACCTCCCTGACATGAAACCAAATTGATTTTCAGATATCTTTGTCTCGTGCCTAAGTCTTTGCTCCATCACTCTCTCTCATTGTTTCATAGTGCGACTAATAAGTTTAATCCCCTTTGTTCTTGGTCCAATTTTGTAAATTTCCTTTGTTCTTGTATATAGGTACTACAACACTCTTATCCATCCATTCACATTTTTTTGTCCTTCATATCTTATTGAATAGCCTAGTTAACCAAACCCATCCAATTTATCAAAAGCATTTCGAAGCCTCTATCGGAATGTCAGCTAGCCCTTAGCCTTTCCTGTTTTCATCATTGCCAATGCTTTCTTCACCTTTACTAACGAAGGTATGTCTTGCTAACGAAGTATCCTCTCGTGATCCTAACTCTGCTATAGAATCTTTATTTAAAGGTTTGTTAAAATATTATCTCTGCCTTTCTTTATTATCATTATCTTTCAAGAAAACCTTTTGGTCATCGCTTTTTATACATCTAAATGATTTAAGTCCCTAATTTTCCTTTCCCTCGTTTTTGGAAGCTTAGGAATATTTCTCTTTGTTTTGTTCCCAACTGATTCTATAGGTAATCATATGCTTCAGACTTTGCATCACTTACTAATTTTCTAACTTCTTTCTTTGTCTTCTTACATTTCATAGTTTTATATATTCCTAGTCTCCTACCAAATCTTAAATCAACATCCTTTCTCTCGACTACCTTCCTGAACCTCTTCACTCCACCACCGGGTTACTTTATCGAAGTTTCTTTTTTCTTACAATTCTCCATGCACTTCTTTTGCACCTATTTTGATACAATTAACCATTTGCTTCTACATCACTGTAGTTTCTAAATTTCGTTCTCCGTGGAGATTTGAGGATTTGAAATCGGTACGGAGAAAGCAATTGTTACAGAATATGAAGTTAGGATACTTCCAATGACCCAACCTCCATTCACACCTGTGATAGTGGCTTGTCTTATGTTTGCCAGCATTATGACACCATATGGTATCTAATATCTACAATGTTGCTGGTACCATACTTAAACTTTGTTTGCCATTCTCAAACAAGTGCAAAGTTTCTGGTGGAAGAAAATGTTATACTGGGTTTCACTAACCCATTTAAGTCAAGTTTTCCTTTGCGCTGACCCATTAAAGTGGTTGCACAGTCAAACTTTTACTTTCTTTTAACTTTCTTCATAGTGCTCAGTTCCCATAATATATTGCAGGTAAATGCTGCAGCAGAAGTAATATATGACCTCGTTGATCCAAGTGCAAACCTGATATTTGGGGCAGTGATAGATCAATCACTTAGTGGTCAAGTACGTTTCATACCTATCAGAAATTTCTCCCTTCTAATTTTTTGAGACTACTTATTTACATTATTTGGTGGTGTTAAGTTGCAAATCTCACTAAATAGATATTTACATTGCTTTTGCCTTGCTTGTTTGAATGCTGCACAATTTTTTATGGCTGCATTAGGCAGCTTCTGATGTTCCTTGAAAGGAACTACATATATAGATTAATTGATACAAATGTTAATCTTCTAATTTGACTAATATTTCCTTTTTCTCTTAAATTATGAGTCTTTCTTTGTGTAATAATGGTTAAATATGTATTGATAACAATGTCATCGTCGTCATTAATTTTATCGTTGTCATTTTTGTTATTACTATGCATTCAAAGTATGAAGGGTGTAAACCCCAAGGGGTTGGCCGAGTGGTCAAGACCACGGTTCCTCCCTCTTCTGGAGCTAGAGGTCTTGGTATCGACCCCTAATTCCCCTTCTTCAGGAATCGAAGGTTGAGTCTACTAGTGCTACCACCTTGGGGCCACAGGGGTGTTTACCCGGCTTCCCTCTGGGCCCAGAGGGATTAGTCCAGCCCAAAGGGTTGGGAACTCTCCGATTGCAAAAAAAAAAAAAGTATGAAGGGTGTTATTTTATAGCTCCTAGTTCGTAAGTCCATAAGATATTGAAAAATGTGTTGACATTATCAGCATACAACACACATAAATACAGAGATGCATATGTAGAAAGGTATAAAAAAAACCGGGTTTAATTTTAAAACAAGGTTCTAAAAATGGGACTCTGGACTCTGATGTGTGTGTGTGTGTGTGTGTGTGTGTGGGGGGGGGGGGGGGGGGGGGGGGGGGGGGGGGGGGGGGGGGGTTAGGATGGATTGGGGTGGATAGAATTTAAGTTGGTATAAGTGTTTACGTTTGTATTTCATTTAGTCAGATCTCAATAGTACCACTGATCATCAAATGCTTATATCTTAAGAAAAAAAATAGTGTTATTTTCGTTTTAATTTCTTTTTTTTTTTTGCTAAAAAGAAAAAATAGGAAATAAGTGTGTGAGAGTCCATAAACAAAACAATGGGATGTTAGCCATTTATTGGGGGTTGACTCAACTCGCCACCTGAGTCCCAGACTCCCAATCGACTTGGACTTTGGTGATTTTATAAGTTCACCCCCGTTTGTGGGACCCACTTGGACGCATGCCAATTATTGGATAGGGGCATGGGAAGGTTTTGATATTTTCAAGAATGTTGCCATTTTTCTAAAGCTTGAAAATTAAAAAAATGCGTGGTGGAGGATGATCAATAAGATCAGCCACAGAGCCCCTTTATATAATGTCTGGGCACAAGAGATGTTGATGATACAATTGGAAAGAGCTAAGCTAAGCTATCCTATCCCTAAGGATTGATACAATATATTAATCTAATTTCTAGAAATAGTCAACTAATATGGTACACCATATGACTACATAAGATACAAGCTCCCTCATCTTTGACAACGCTAGCACAGTTACCCTGGGCAGTCAATAAACATGACAATTGACAAGCATTATATACTTTTCCCAAAAAAAAAAAAAAAAAGGGCTGCAGTTTTAAAGTGTTTGCTTGTGTCTCGTATTTGTACTAATAGGTTCAGTATTCAATGATCGAAACAGTTGATAGTGTGATAGTTGCAGCAGTGGATGGGTTATCTTAAAAAATAAAATAAAAAAATAAAACCATCCAGATCAGATTCTATGCTTTAATTGGCCTCTGGCGAATTGGACAGTTCAAAATGAAGCCCAAAAGGCCTTTGTTTGTGTTATGGTAGACTTTCTAACAAAAAATTAAAAGTACTGGATGGATAGGATACAGGATTTTTCTAGTATGAACTATTACTACAATCATTATTTTAAGGTTAGAAGGTCAGACTTTACAGAGCAACAAACAACCAACCATACAACTACAAGTACAGAGAACACTTCCAATATGACATATGCTGTCTATTGGTTATCCATGGCCAGTCTCCTTTGTTTCAAGAGTGGGATCACTGAAGTACAGATTGCACAACCTGCAGAGCAAACACTGGTGAGCATGTGGCCAACCATTGTATATTTATGGATGAAATTTATTGTGTTTGGCCACAGTAGTAAAATTTCAAGGGTGTTATCATTATTCTTTCTTTATATTCTCATGGTTTAACAGTGCTCGTATGCTATTAAATATAATGATAATAAACGATAATAATATCAGTTGAATGCATTTCAACTTTATATTATTTATGAATGAACTAATTTTTTAATACTACATCTAAAAATCTGCCTGATAATGCACATCATATGTCCGGTTATCAAGAAAAAAAAATGCACATCATGTGTCCTTGTTCAAGTTATGCACTTGGTGGAATCAAATAACAAGATTTAAGTCTATTGAATTTGAAGAAAAACATGAATAATTAAAAATGAAATCGGTCTGTCAAGAAAACAGTTTTCTTCTCAAACATCCATAAAGTAAACAAAAAGATAAACTCTGAGGCTCCTAAAATGGCATGGAGCCTAATACGGCCTTCTATATTTAATTATGGCCTTATATATGTAATTCTGGATGCCTTTATGTAGCATTTTTCATGGATGTAAAGAGAGTCCATTTAAGATTGGCCAGCCAATTCAGCTGCAATATATGTGTATATTTAGGTGAGCATTACCCTCATTGCTACTGGATTCAAACGACAGGATGAAGCAGAAGGAAGGCCTTCGCAGGTACCATTTTCACATTATATACCATCTTCACATAAGTTTTCCATCCAATTTTTGTAGAGCTTTGCAAAAAGATGATTCTGTCTACTTTAAAAATAAATATGTGCAACACCCAGACTTACTGTAGGTGGGGCCACCATATATTTCAAGTCTGATGGTATGTTCATGGTTGACCATATTTGAATGAACCACACAAGAACAGTAAGCATGTGCACAGTCAAGATCCTCTTGAATTTGATAATGAATATCTTTTGCTTTGTTCAAGATTCTATTACTCTAATGATCATGCTGAATGAATCCAGGGGACTCATCAGCTATCACAAAGTGATTCCAACCTTGGATACAATCGACGACCATCCGTGTCTTTCACCGAGGGTGGGTCCGTGGAGATCCCAGAGTTCCTAAAGAAGAAAGGGCGGTCGCGCTATCCTAGAGCTTGATATATTCATTTCTGTACATATATTATTCTTTTTATGCTCGTCAGGTAGCTTAAATTATTGCTTAGGAATTTGATAGACCTGTCTGGAAATTATGATCATCGATGCTTTAACTAGTAGCAATAATACCAAAATGCAGAGAGACGCATTGCTAGTTGTTGGAAAGATGATGGCTTTTTCTCTCACCGATTCTAATGAAATATTGGTTTGATGTGGGGCCTGCACCTGAGATCAAATGGTACAGTTCATGTTGGTCCTTCTTTTTTTTGTTAACCCAGGATATCTCCCACTCTCCCAGCCTAGCCCAGGAGCCTTTGGACTGAGGGACACTCGATTCTGGACAACCAAGAACTAATCCCTAGGCGCACATGCAAACCCTCCTATCCACATGTACCGGGTAAAATTATGGGAGGTGGCCAACGGAGGTAGGTGTCGTACACAAGACCTCTCCGCTTCCTGAGGTGCAGATGTTGGTCCATGTTTTCCTGGTCTAGAAATGAAACGATGGACATTGCCATTGATGGGGTAGGATCATTGTTGTGGTGTATTCTCTTCTCAACTGTGAAGTTTTTATACAGGTGACAGTCAGATTGAGGGTACTTCAAAAAGAAACATTTATAGCCCAGGCATATCCTCTATGGACCAATATATCAATGATCTATATATTAGTCCACATGAACTGCAATGTCATTGATTGGAACTGTTATAAAAAAAAAATGTCATTGACTGAAACGCTTTTTAGGATCAGTACCATTCATCCATGATCATGTTTCAATTGCTACATAAGAGAGTTGCCTTTCAAATGATTAATGAGCAATTCAGTTGAGTATCTGGTGTGGTTCACCTGGTGAGCTGGTGGGCCCCATTATAGATCCCTGTGCACTTAATCCTGCTGTGCATTTCTTCCATTTTCAATCTTAAAATCAGAAAGATCATGTCCTCAGCTATTGCAGCCCTGAGGTTGTGGGTTCAAGTTTGAAGGGAATCCTATAATGGAGCTATATCTGCAGACTGCATATTGTACGTGTGGGGCCCAGCCCCATCGTGCCTACTTGCACCCACCTCTGATCAGTCTACCACCCTTTGTACTCACTACCTTTATTAGCCTAACTACCTACAAAACATAGCATAGTTAAACTAAAATCCAACTTAGCCGTGTTCAATGCTCAGTTAATAGGTTTACTGGATCAAAATCATCAACTCAGGAAGCCAGATACTTGTCAAGGAATCTGGTGGCTGATTGTCCAAGCGAAGAACTTTACACCCAGATACTTTTATGCCGACCTGTTTGTTCGCAGTAGGATAGAACAGAAGAGGAGTAAAATAGGGAGTAAGGGTTAAAATTTTGTATTTTCGTCTGGTGGGATGTTATCACATTGACATTCCCTCATCCAACGGTCCTATACTCATGATGGATGGTTAACAAGAGTGAAACCCTTTTTCTTTCACTCTATTTCATGTTATCCAAATGCATGATGAATAAATTAATCTTACTTTATCCCAACCAACTAAACACATGCAAAGTAACCTATTAATCATTGTATTATAACCCACTCCTCTTTAACTTTACTCATAATGTGACTCTATCCCTCTTGCAAACAAACAGAATGTTGTGCCCTTCTTTTAAGATACAGTGCTGGTAAATACAATTTCAGCATCTTCTACTGCACCAAGTCCATTATTTCAGAGAGTTTTAGTAACTCTTTTTTACTCTTTAACACAAAAATGTTAAAAAGGACCGTAAGTAGTGACAATTTCATTAATGTAAATATGCTTATAGGTTGAAAGTAATAGTTTATATATATAAAAAACTTAACATGAATGTTATGGATAGTATAGCCATATCTTTGTTTGCCCTGAATTTAAAAAATTGCAGATCGTATTTTGATCCTATAGAAGAGGGGACTGTATTCTTTCAGATAGATGCCTATTTGCCTCCACCAAGTTTCCTGCATCCATAGGACTTTTGATGGTTTGGAATCTGATGACATAGTCCTACTTTTAAAACACTTCTAGGAATAAAAAAAGTATTTTCTTAGAGGCCCCTAGGCACATCCTCCTCCATCTATCTAGTGTTTAGTTCTAATTTCATATTTAATACATTTTTACTTTGTTATGAGTGATTCTTTGTAGTCATCTCATGTGGTCTAATGGGAGGATTATATTGTCTCTATAATAAAGTAATGAAATCCTTAATGTTGCCTAATTTTGTGAAGAAGCTATTCGTCTTTTATCCCCTTCTTGGTCAAAGTGATTCCACAGTGGGATCAAGTGATTTGGCGCTTAACCCAATAATAAGGTTTAGTAGATAACCCTAATCTTCAATTGTTAATTGAACTGATATCTAGACCACATGTCATCTTAACCATTCATTTGATCAGTCATTCCCACTCACAGTTCCGGAATCATCTGTTTTGGTATATTTTTTGTGATTCTCAGAATGAAAAATAAATAAATTAGACATATTGATAAATGTCTATCATTTCTGTAGTGGCTATGTTTATGTACATGAAAAAGATGATCAAGGGAAAATCTTCTTTGAATAAAGAATAAATAACATTACCAATAGTCTCCACAGGAGCACATTCCATCTCTGAAATGATGGAACCTACTGTTGTCCCTCACTATAATCTCCCTCTCCACAACCTTGGAAATGTACTTTATAGCAGAATGGCAATCCAAACAGATCCTTAAATTCTTCTTCACAATTATAGGCTTTCCAACAGGCATACTAATCAGAGCAAATGCCACAGCAATCCTTTCGCTGTGATTCTGAAGCAGCCTCTCCTTCAAACTCTCATCCAAATTACATGAAATAGCTGCTGTATAAGGAACATATCCTACTTCTTTTATCTCATTAGATATCTTTTCAAGCTTCTCATAGATCTCTCTCTTCTGTGGGTGAGACCAGTCCTCAGCTCCAAACACATGGGTCTTGTTACCCACATCAACCCAACTATAGCCCGGCAATTTCTTCACATTTTTGTCCCTCATCATCTTCCTTACAATCTTCACATCCTCCCACTGGCCTGCTGATGCATAGATGTTCGATAGCAAGACATGGGTCCCGCTGTTGTCCGGTTCGAGTTCCATCAGCTTCTCAGCAGCAACTTCACCCCTCTCCTTATCACCATGAGTCCTACAAGACCCAAGCAAAGAGCACCATCCGAAAGCATTTGGTTCGAATGGCATTTTATTGACGAATTCCTCTGCTTCCTCAATTCTTCCAGCACGCCCCAGTAAATCGATAACACAAGAGTAGTGCTCTTGTTGAGGCTCAATCCTGTACATCTTTTTCATGGAATTGAAGTAATCTAAACCTTTTTCTACTAGTCCTGCATGGCTACATGCCATCAAAAGGCTGATGAATGTAATCGCATTTGGTTTCATCCCTCCAACAACCATTTCATCGAAAATTCTAATAGCCTCCTTCCCAAGGCCATGTTGAGCAAAGACGCCCAACATGGAATTCCATGCAATTTCAGTTGGGCTGTCGATCCCTTCAAAGACCCTGATCGAAGATTCTAGCAGCCCACATTTCCCATACATATCCACGAGAACGGAATACACAAATGGGTCGTCATCGAAGTGCATTTTGATCACTTGAGCATGAAGTTGGGACCCCTGTTCCAGCGTCGCTTCACTAGCACAGGCCTTGATCAACGTGGAGTAAGTGAATTCATTCGGTTTAATCCCTTGCCTCCGCGACTCTACAAAAGTACTCAAAGCCTTTTCAATTTCACCAGCCTCAACATAACCATTGATGAAAGAAGTACAAGAGACCACATTCATATGCTCCGAATCAATTCCAAACACAAGGGAAGCACTCTCCATGTCTCCAGCTTTCGAGTACATGTCCGTAAGTGCATTGCCCACAAAAACCTCTGACTCAAAACCAAACTTTACAATAAAAGAATGAAGAGATTTTCCAAATCCAGACTCCTTGAGCCCTCCACAAGCACTCAGGACACTACAAAACACATGTTGATCCGCAGCAACCCCTTCAAGACGCATCTTTCTAAAAGCCCGCAACGCTTCACAAAAATCTCCATTTTTAGCATACCCATCGATCATCGCATTCCACGAGACCTCATCTTTAAGGGGCATCTCGTCGAACACCCGGCAGGCGTCAGCCAATGCGCCACATTTTGAATACATATCAGCAAGATTACTGCCCACAAACAGTTCTACATGGAAACCCAATCTCAAACTAAGTGAATGAATCTGCTTACCAAATGCCAGCAATCCCAGAGCAGAAGTAGCTTGAACTGCACTCGAGAAGGCGAACTGGTTCGGAGTTTCGCCAGCAGTCCGCATTTGAGAGAAGGTCCCTAGAGCTTCTTGAAACTTCCCATTCTGGGAAAACCCAGAGATCATGGCTGTCCAAGAGACGAGATTTCTCTGAGGCATTTCGTCGAACAGGTTGCAAGCGTGGGAGATGTCTCCGCATTTGGCGTACATGTTTAGGAGGTGGTTGAAGACGAAGATACATGGTTCGCAGCCGGCGTAGATTAGCTGGGCATGGAGCTGTTTGCCCTTTTTGAGTTGTTTGGTTTGGGCGTAGGATTGGATAACGTGCGCCAAGGTGGTAGAGTTCTGCAATGCGCCAGCGGGAAGAGAACGCCACTTGACAAGTTTCATTCATGAGAGAGAGAGAGAGAGAAGGGAAGGGTTGGAATGAGATTAATTATTGCCTACAATATATTGGTCGGTTTATCGGTGACCCTTTTTGAAGATCCAAATGGGCCTCTAGGTAAGCCCAAATTGAGGCCTACATCTACCATCTTGTTTTGATTATTTTTTTTATTTATTATTTATAAATATGGAAGAAGTGTCCTGCTTCCTCCTTAACAATTTCTCTACGCACCGGGCCAGGACCACTTAGTTGAAATGCCAACATGTGTTTGGGCTGGCGAGGGCCGCCTGTAGAGTTCCTCTCCAGTCTCTACACTGGCTTGAGGAAAAATTATAATAAATCTCGGCAAAATTAGGGAAAGGTCCCTATAAGTGAATGTATTCAGCCTCCAGTCCAAGAAAAAACTTATTAAGGCCTATGGTCCACTCAGTTAGACTGTTTATATCCATAGGTCCCTGAGTCCACATGATCTCATTTTTTATGACTAAATTGCCCTTTCAACCATTTTAGGCATAAATTTTAAATTTTGAAATTTTAAATTTTATATTATCCCTCTTCGTTTGCAACGAGCCTAGATTTGAATATGAAACTCTTTACAGAGACCGAGAGAGAGGGAAAGAAGATCGTCATCTCCAGAAAATGTGTTTTTTGGCAAAAAATGCCATTTCCAACGCCGCCCACGCGGTGGAGCGTGACCTCGTCCACATCTCTGTGTCAGTCTCCTTCACTTATTTATTTTCTGATTTCCCATATCAATGGATTGGGCGAATACAGATCCAACTAGATGGCCCACATATGTACCTATACACTAGCCCCCATTTGGAATTCGTGCCACAGTCATCACATGCTAACAGTAGATGGCTAGTACAGTAAGAGTAGGATCATCACCATGCACCACTTGTAAAAGTAAGTTGGATTTTGTGGTCTGGGCCTCCATCGGTTCTGTACCACTTTCTTCTTCGTGATCTGTTCCGGTTTTGTAATCAGAACCGATGAAGGCAACTGCTGAAGCGATCTCTTTCTTCCGCTCCGGCCACGGCACGACGGCGGCTGGGATTCTTCTCCAGCGAAGAGCAACGGCGAACCGACAACGGTGAGGGTGTCAACAGATTCACCGATCGACTCCTCTGTCGTCTCAACGACGACAGGAAGGAAGTCCGGCAAAGATGTGGGTCCGGTGGCAATCCCGGAAGAACTTGTGGCGACCGTTGATGGTGCTCCTTCTTCGGCGACACTGGGTTTATGAGGAATGGGACTGCAAGGTGGTGATGAGTCCCTGGATTCAGAATTGTTTATCTCCATTCTCCACTCTTCAACGTCAAAGCAGTGAAAGAAGCCAAAGGCCTCGACTTTCAACCCTTTATACTCTTCCCGGATCAGAAGTATCTGTTCCGAGCCGCCGATCACGGATTCGATTTCATCGGCTGAAATCCTATGGCCAATAATCTGAAGTGCTCCGAGATTTTATCTGAGCTTTTGGCTCTGTTTATCTCTTTTGCCAAATTTATTTGAGTTTTTGTCAAATTTATCTGTGTTATGTTCAAATTCATCTGAATTTTTGTCAAATTTATCTGAGTGTTGTTCAAATTTATCTGTTTTCTTTCATATTTCTTTGTGTTTTTGGTAAATTTATCTGAGTTTTTTTCAAAATTTATCTGAGTTTTTGGTAAATTTATCTGAGTTTTGTTCAAATTTATCCGAGTTTTTGTCAAATTTATCTGAGTGTTGTTCATATTTATCCGTTTTCTGTAATATTTCTTTGTGTTTTTGGTAAATTTGTTAAATTTATCTGAGTGTTGTTCATATTTATCCGTTTTCTGTAATATTTCTTTGTGTTTTTGGTAAATTTATCTGAGTTTTTTTTTCAAAATTTATCTGAGTTTTTTAGCAAATTTATTTACTTTTTTTAAAATCTATATGCGTTTTTTAAATTTATTTACGTCTTTTGAAATTTATTTGTATCTTTTCAAATTTATTGCATTTTTTTTGAAATTATTGCATTTTTTAAAATTTATTTTCGTTAATTTAAATATATTTACATTTTTTGAAAATTTCTTTGGATCTTTTGAGATTTATTTGAGTCTTTTGAAATTTATTTATATTTTCTAAAATTTATTTGGATATTTTGAAACTTATTTGCATCTTTTTAAATTTATTTGCGTTATTTGATTATATATTGCTTTTTTTTAAACTTATTGTATTTTTTGAAATTATTTCATTTTTTAAAATTTATTTTCGTTATTTTGAAATTTATTTGTGTGTTTTTAGAATTTATTTGAAAATCTAGGGATCGTAGGCAATTAAATGTTAGTTGGCCATTATTAATGGGATATCCCACCAATCACGGGTTATGATTTAAGGAAAGGGTAAATTAGATATTTCAGGTATGAAAAAAATGTGAGAGGGACCTTTAGCTCTATGACTTTTTTTTGTAGACTGTTTGTAACAAAGTCATGCTTTGAGGGACCTCCGGCCGAAGCCCCCAATCTAGGTAAAATTAGCGAAAGGTCCCTATAAGTGAATGTATCCAGCCTCCAGTCCAAGAAAAAACTTATTAAGGCCTATGGTCCACTCAGTTAGACTGTTTATATCCATAGGTCCCTGAGTCCACATGATCTCATTTTTTATGACTAAATTGCCCTTTCAACCATTTTAGGCATAAATTTTAAATTTTGAAAATTTAAATTTTATATTATCCCTCTTCGTTTGCAACGAGCCTAGATTTGAATATGAAACTCTTTACAGAGACTGAGAGAGAGGGAAAGAAGATCGTCATATCCAGAAAATGTGTTTTTTGGCGAAAACTAACACTTCTCTTGGACCCACTTAGTTGCATGCTTGCCAAATCGTAATTGATGATTGGGCCCCAATTAGTCTTTTTTTTTTTTTTTTTTTTATCAGAAGTTTCCCAATCCTTTGGACTAGACTAATCCCTCCGGGCCCAGAGGGAAGCCGAGTAAATTCCCCTGTAGCCCCAGGGTGATCGCGCAGTTTCGAACCTACAACTTTCGAGTGCAAATCGTGGTCCTATGCCAACTAAACTACCCTTTGGTGTTGGGCCCCACTTAGATGCAAACTTGCCAAATCATATTTATACAAATGCATGCTTGCCGGGCAAAGGGCTGGATTAGATGACATGTTTGTCATTGCTGGATCATATTTGATGATTGGGGCCCACTTAGATGCATGCTTGCCAAATGGAGGGATAGATGCAAGGCGCTTACCTTTTACTTCCCCCTTGGGGCCTACTTAGATGTATGTTTGCTACATAGAGGGAACCGAGGCTTTGTTATCCATCCAATAATCTAGCAATGATATTACACTTATTCAAATTTTGGAATTGAATCTAATAAACCAGCAATATTGATTGATGGCTGGACTATATTCGTAATTTTAGTGTGGCTTTCCTGAGGAATGCACATAGGTTGTACAAATTCTGTCATCTTAAAGTGGTTTTAAAATCTTAATTTGTTTTCTTGGTATAAAAAAATCCTTAATTTGTTTTATGTGCTTTTATTATGCTTCATACCTCAAACTTTGTGGCTGATTTTTTGGATGATGCTTGAGCATTTTTTTGCATATTATTCCTTTTAAATCCCCACTTCATTGTGATTGGAGCTGTTTAGTAGCAGTATAATATATATATATATATATTTAATAGTAATAGATAATTCGATTAAAAAAAGATTGAAAGAATACAGAATACTAGGATCCACCTTAAATAGTGATAGATCTTAGACACCCAATTGAGATTTTTGATCTATAGTAGAAATAAATAGCACTGACAACTAACTTAATTTACTAGTAGGAAAAGTGAACAAGCATCAATTTGAAAAAAAAAAAAAAAGGAAAATAGATGAGATGGTAATGTGGAGAGAATCTTGAAGTTGGGACCCACAAAACTAAGAGTCCTTATCTATCAGGCTTTTTTTTTTGTGTGTGTGTGTGTTTTTACAAGGTTACCTATATTGACATACCACCCTTTCCATCCATAATTTGGGTCACAATCATTCAGTATTAGGTTGGTTCTTTTTTTGTTGCGATTTGTAACATCAAATGCTCAACTTGATTTTAACATCAAATGCTCAACATAATTTTGATTCAACTTATGATTCGTGGATAGGTCGAGATCTTGAAAAATTGTACCCACGTAAAATTGTGATAATGTATGTCTAGATTGAAAATTAATCATGATCATGACGCACCCCATCATATAAATAGCTCGAAATATTGGATGTAAAAATTGCCCTGCTTTAAAATTTTTAAATGAATTGTTGTATCAATACGAGCACTTCATAAATATGGATTATCTTATATCCGAGCTAGGTGAACAAAGTGAACTTGCCACCTGCAAAAACCAACTGCAAATTACAATCCGATGGTCTACATAACTACGTGAGTACATATGCAATTTTTCTTACAGGAGTATGCACAAGTGGCCGTTAGGATTCAGACTTGATATTAAATGTGGATCTAGCCCACAGGCCTAAATTTAGGATTCAGTTAAGGCAATTTGCAAAATATCCTTTTTGTTTCTCTATAGGACAAAGCCTGGCTTGTATAGTTGGGCTTTAAAGCATATGTGTTTCACTATCACAACATATAGAGTTGTAAGTGCCTAAAAATTACGGACTTAGTTAGATGGGATTGGGATGAGATTTAGCTCTCCAAGATGAAGGTAGAATGCCTTGAACCTGAAAAGGGAGAAGAAGAGAGACAATCAAAGACCCTGTCTTTAGTCAGCGCAAGGCTCTCTGATGCCTAAGTCGGTTCTAGAACTCAACAGTAGGATGGAGATTTAGAGAGACAGAGTAACGGCTATAGGTGTGATATTGTGCATACCTGGGTTGGAGAAGGCTTCCCTATTTATAGAGGAAGTTTCTTTGAGATTGTACAATGGGTCCCACGATTTGACATGGTACTTTGAGAAGTACAGTCTTATCAGCCCACTTTTAATAAATGACAGTTCAATTCGCCCACCATTCATTAAATGGTAGTCCAATCGGCCCACCATTAATTAAATGATAGTCCAATCGGCCACCATTCATTAAATGGTGGTCTTATCGGATCTTACTCTATTGGGCCTTTTGGCGGTAGTCCCATCGGATCTTGCCTCGAGCCTTGCCCTGATGGGGATGTAGCCGCTAGAAGCCTTTCTGTCAGGGATCATGGGCGGCTGTGATGTCTTCTCTGCCTCACTTGCGCATGCCATTGTCCTGTCACGCGTCCCATGACATGGTTGAGTTTCCAAGGGAGTTTGGCTATTAGTGTCTGTCTCGGCCAGTTCTCCGGCATTTCCTTAATGCTCTGTAGCAGTTAAGTAGGATACCGAGGTGCATGTCCGAGGCCAGGACACAGTGCTGGGGTCAGGAATGACCGAGGTGGAGGATGATCTTGATCTCGGCTAATGCCCTGGTACTGCTACCGAGGTGCGCGTGACCAAGGTGGAGACATAAATAGCTAGCACTATTACCAAAGCTAATGTAATCTCGGTACCTTAGGAAACATCCACACACAATTTCCCCCGAGCTTTTGACTTCTTAGTGTTCCATAACTCATTGAGGTCTGAAGCTATCAGACGGGAGAATCACAGTAGACTTTCATCTCGGTGTCGGTTGTTGATGTCAGATCTCTATCCAATGTCTCTCCGCATGCCCGACGTAAATAAATGGCATTAAATGCTGCAGCACAGTCGATGCAGATGTTGGGCTTACGGTACCACGTGTCATCATTTGATTGACTTCCCTATCTTTCCTAAGCGACGCGTACGGCTGTAGATGCGACATTTTCAGAATTTCAAAACGGCGCCATCATGAGGTGCCCCTTTATCTTTATAAATATGGAAGTTTAGGGCATCTTCATTCTTTACTTCCGCTTTCGCCAAAGAAGAAGAAGAAAAACTTGCAGTAAGAGAGTTCGCCTGAGAGAAGAATTGTTGCTGGCTGAGACCAGGCTTCTATGTTGAACTCCGTCCCTGTCTTCGTAAGTCCGTCTGTCACGACCCCAAACCCGAGGGGCCGTGAATTGGGAGTTAAGTAAAGATTATGTTTCTCTCAAGATCCGCGTGTGTGAGGATAACACGTTCCAACACATCCTGAATATTTTTGCGGAAGCTTTCGTGGCGTTGCGACCCGAAGTCCGTGGCCATTGGATTCTGTGTCGCACTCAACCACTAACATATTGCTATCATATCAATGAACATATCAGACTGGAACAAACCATTATAACAAAATACAAAGCTGACAGTATCTGGATATTATATTCCCACATATGTTCAAGTTACAAATAACAATGTATATTAATTACAATCCCGAGAAAATGGCTGATAAAAGCCATACAAAAACAAGCTAATAATCACTACCCCATATGTGATGTAGCTCCGATGACAAGCTCAATGTCTACATGACATAGCCGACAAAACAACCTGCAAGCTCATGGCTCCATAGCCAAAACGTGTACTCGACTACTCTGGCAAGAAATCTGAACGTGAGTACCAAAGTAGTGGGTCAGACACGACGGTCTGGCAGGTGGGTGAAAGAATATAAACAATCTATTGAAGAATAAAACATATGATAAATCACGCTATTTGATCAAAAGCTGTACATAATTCAAATGTATAGAAATTCGTGAACATCCGACAAAATCCTGTATTCATATATAACGGGTATAAAACATAAATATTTGACAAGACATGTATTCCTTTAAAGCATGTATCAAACATGAATATCTAGCAAAACATGTATTCATTTGAAACGTGTGTAGAACATGAATATTTGACAAATCTAGAATTCATTTAAAACATGTACAAAGTATGAACATTTAACAAATCGGGGATTCATTTAAAGCAAGTATGAAGCATATATATTTAAAACAGTAAGGGTATCAAGGATCAGAAACTTTCAAGATGGCAACCACACAAAGCTAAATCCTCTC
This sequence comes from Litsea cubeba, assembly GCA_012931725.1. Taxonomy (NCBI): domain Eukaryota; kingdom Viridiplantae; phylum Streptophyta; class Magnoliopsida; order Laurales; family Lauraceae; genus Litsea; species Litsea cubeba. The sequence continues at coordinate 47,407,826 of CM022948.1, read as the reverse complement.
TCACTAGAGTGATGAGAGTACATACCCTGCAGGATCATTGACCTCGGTCACACAAGGTGAGGAGGGACGATGATAAAATACTATAATATACATATATATACTCTTGGGGACCACGGTAGCGAACCGGGTAAAAACTCTACGGATTCCAGACTGCAGCTGACTAAACAGGAGGGGGGGGGGGGGGATCTCCAAGTCGGTGGATCAAACCGACAAGGTTGTCCAAGCTTAGTGGTGCCGACTCATTGGTCAAATGCGGGAAACCAAAACAAATGCATAATAACGGAACGGGGTGCCCATAGGCACAAATGCACATTCATATCGGGTCGAGCATGTACGGGTTAGCAAAAGCTAAACACATTTTCCAATACTTTCGGGGCAAGTCCAAATCTTAAGATATGATGTTTGACAAGCACAAATAAAATTCGGGTCAAGATGCTCATCAGCATAAGATATATCATATCAAGTCAAGCAGGAACACGATAGCAATTATGCTAAAAACCATATCCGGGATAAGACTAGTTACAAGGCACGAAACTTGAAATGTACAAGTGAAATCCGGTAAAAATCAGGTGCAAATGGATTCTATAAATCTCTGGGTCAAGTGTTGAAGGTTCAAGATTTAAATCAATGTGTATAGGGTTCCGTATGTTAGGTTTGATAAACATTTGGTACTCTTTAAGAATTGAAAACATCCCGGGACCTTACATACATTGACAAATCTAAGGATCTTAACAACATTAAGATAATGAGGTTTCTTCTTCAATATAGTTCCATATAATTCTTCTCCCATATATTTCCACAAGTTCTTCAAAAGAAATCCATCAGAATTAAAATCTCGGTCAACCCTCGGTTGGCTTGTCGGTTAACCGATAGGGTCATGTCGGTCGACCGATAAGCTGACCGACGGCTAGCCGAGTCCAGAAATGGGGAGAAAACAGCTCTCGGGAATTGGAACCGAGGGGTTGTCAGTTCACTATCGGCTGACCGACGCTTCAGCATCAGAATTTGCAGAAAAATGCAGCTCTCTGGAATTGGGACCGAACTGTTGTCGGTCGCCTGCGGCTGACCGATAGCTGACCGACGTTACTGCAGGAGCAGATTTCTGAAGCTGTTTTCAGTCCCTTCTTTCTCCAAACACTCCTCATTTTAAAGGGTCAGATCCATGTAATAAAGTGAGCCAAAAGCTCCCTCCATTTCATCATTCAAGACCTCCATTCCCAACACTTCAAATTCCCTATTCAACCTCATCCATCCTTTCATCAAAATCCCATTGATACAACCATCCATTTCAACACATTCAATCAAGTGATGACCCATCATCCATGAAAATCCATATGTACCATAAACAAGCTTTAACAAAATCATATGCAACCATTTCCAAGATATTAAACAATATAACAAGACTCATCAATATGCATTTTAAAAGCAATGGAAACTATATAAAAAATGTAGATGAGAACATATATGAGATCACCAAAAATAATTAATGTAAATCAAGATTTTCAATAAGCATGTTAGCATTCAAAAATCATCCTTTCAAAAGCAATAGAAAATCATAGTGAAAAGCATGATTAAAGGCAAGTATTAAATCATTAAGAACAAGTAATGAAAATCCATATTTTTCTCATAAAACATTTTAACACTTGAAATCATCCATTCATCTGCTTGCCTTGGGTCCAAGCTAACCAAATCCAAGCTCAAAACACTATCAAGATCAACCTACACGAAAAACCAAGAAAACCCCCAAAAACAAACCCATCTTAGAACCCTAAAATGGTAAATCAATAAAGACAAGGAATGGGGTACACAAAGTTAGGGAAATGAGACCTAAGGGGATGCCATTACTCAATAATACAAGATGGGAATGAGTCCTTACCACTAGGGCCATCAATCAACAAGAAAGAACTTGAAATAGGGGTTGCCCAGCTGAGATTCGCACAAAAATGGTGTCGAACAAGAGAGGAGATGAAGGGGAAGAAGTTGCTGGAGTTCCCCCATCGGATTGGTGGCTTGGAGGCTCCATTTGAGCAAGAGAAATGGAAGAAGTGAGAAGGATGGCTGTTGGTACTGTAGCTGGAAGGTTGCAGTCGATGGAGAGTGGGAAATGAGGGAGAAGAAGAGGGTTGTCCTTTTTATAATGGGTGGGTGTGGGGTCCACACTTAAGTAGAACTAGAAGTGGTAATTAGAGGGCTTTCTAGACCTTGGATCAAGAAACTTAAAACATGAAAAGTGTCCGGCTCAAAATTATCTTTCCAACAAGGTTAATATTGACATACTTCCAGGGTCTACAGAAAAAGTCAACTGTTTGGTCAAAGGAATCAAAATAATGGAAGATTTGAGATTACAAGGGTTAAAACATCGATTTTTGGGCCTTAGATGTGATCGACAAAGAAGAGAGAAATGTTTCTCATAAAACCTAGTTTCCAAAAAGTATATATTTGGTAAGGTTCTGAGATCTCAAAATTTGGGTCTAGATTCGATGTGAAAAGATTGGTTTTGCCCTCAGGGCTGGAAAAACTGATTTTCAGAGCTTCGGATGGGCACGGAGTGAACACGAAAGTTGTAGGAAATGACGAGATTAGTCAAACGAAGCTAAAATGGAAATTTTTAGAAATCAAAGAGAATATCTCCACAATGACCATACAAAATAAATAGGACCCTACGGTCACTGTCTAGGTTCACTGGCTTTTAAAACTCTCCAAAACTAAAGAAAAGGGTAGTCTAACTCAGAAACTCAATCAAATAACCACTAATCCCACTGAGAAAATAAATCCACGATTAAAACCATGCTAAATGAGGAAATCTGGGGTCGGGTTCTCACACCTTCTTTCTTTCTTTTGTTTTCACTCTTTCCTGCGATTTAGGGTTTTTTCTTAGGGTTTCTCCTTCCCCTCCTTCTTCTTCTAGTCTCTATTTCTATAAAAATGGGCATCTACAATCACTGGTTAGAGAACCCAGGGGCGATTGCCGGGTTTAGGCGTGAATCTAGCATCCTTGATGATGTCCTTGTGTCGGATACAATCACCGTGATTTCTCAGAAGGTTGGATTCTTTTCCATTAGTAGCTGTAATTGAAGGTGGAGTTCGTTTCCCCCTTCACCCCCTCCTTAGAATTTGTCTTAGCAAGTGGTTTCTTTGCCCCTGCCAACTGATGCCCAATGTCTTTAAAATCATAATGGGCACAGCCAAACTCTAGCATTTTAGGTACCGACCTCGGCGTCCATGACATCGAAGATGTCTATGATTTGTGTAAGTCCGGAGATAATACGTATTATCTCGGAGTCAAGCCACGCCGAGAAGGTTTCGTCCAGTCCCTGGAAGACTCGAACAAGTACGCTGGGGACGATCTATAGTACGTCTCGAGTAAATGGGAGTTTGGTGAGACCAGAACGGACAGAGCTTACAGAGTACCTCGCCACTTTGGGACTGCTCCAATTAAATACCATCTCGTTTTAGATTTCATATGCCTTTTCTTTTTTGTCTTGCTGAGTTGATGTTTTTGTTTGTTGTGTAGCTGCTAAGGAGAGAAAACGAGCTGCTCGGAGTACCAAGGCAACGAGGGCAGAGCGGCTTGGTCGCTTCTGGGATACCAGCCAAGGTACCGTGGTTATATCAAGAGGACAACTGAGCCGATGGGCAGAAAGTCCAGAAAGAGACTAGCCTGAGATCGGAGGCGAACAGGCTACTTCTAGTGCCAAGGCTGAAAGGGAAGAGCCTTCATAGGTTGCAGTCGACGCCGACCGTCGGACTGTATTTGGTGCTGAGGCTTCTACATCAAAGTCTCCAAAGGTACCTCTGAGGAGGAGAAGGTCGCGACATACAGCTCAACCTTCTTCATCGAGTCCGGCGGAAGAGGAGGAAATAATGCGCTGTATGCGTCTACCGGTCGAGGACCTAGAAGCTCTGGCGCTCAGGATTCCAGCTCCTTCTGCCCCCGGGCCTTTACAACTCTTCCAGATCTTATTGCCGCTACAGGGGCTCCTATCTCTGCTCTCTCTTCTGTCCAACCCACCAGACAGGAAGCTTAGCAGTTTCTATCTGAGGCCACACATGAGGAGGGTCGGCCAGAAAAAAGGCATAGGATCAAAGGAGAATCTAGTATGGTCTCGGCATTGCCACCTACTATGCCGGACCCCTGGAGGCTAAGCTTCCTGCTCAATCCGGGGAAACCGATGACAACCGAGGACCACATTCTCCGTCGGGCCGATCCCCTTGTAATTGAGGCGCTCGGGCGAGCCCATGCCCTGCCGCAATACATTGCTCTGCTGGATAAGTACGATGATAGCAAGCTGATGATGTCGTTGATGCGGTCAACCTTCGCGGTAAGTTTATTTCAGGCTTTTTCCAATTTTACTAAGTGTTTCACTTTGGCTATTGTTTTCTGAATACTCTGTTCCTTCAATAGACGGTGCAGAAGAGTATGGTTGCCATGGACAGGATCCATCAATATAGTTCCGCAATCGCCCTGCTGGAGATGGAAAAAAGGGTCTTCAGATAACTCTAGATGCCAGCAATGAGTAGGTGAATCAGCTGGTAGATATTAACGATGGATACATGATGAAGCTTAAGCTGGCCAAGGACGAGACTAAAGCCGAGAAGAAAAAGGTGGCCGAGCTCGAAGTCTCCCTGGAGAAGCTGAAGAGTGCTTCGAAATCAAACTCCAAGTCGAGACCGAGAGAGCGAATGAACTTGTGCGTCTGAAGAATGAAACTGAATCTAGACTTGGGTCGGAGTTCAACGCTGCCTTTGACACGGGGGCGGCGCAGATAACGGCTCAATACAAAGCTCAAGTCATCGTCGTAAAGGATAAGTTCGGAAAAATGGGATGGCGTGCTGCATTGAAGGGAGCGGGAGTCCCTGAGGATAATCTGTCTTTCATAAGTCCACCCAAGTTCCCAGGTTCGGAGTCGAGCTCTGCTCCTGCTGCTGAGGTTCCTGTTGATGCGCCCGAGGCCAATACGACTAAATCCAATCCAGTTGAGAATGCGGTCATCGAAGTCGAGGATGCTGCTGCTGCTAATCCTTCTGTCGCCGATCCTGCATCTTCTTGAAATAGATCTTTGATCAACTCTTGCTAATGCGGCTGGGAGGAGATAAGACATCTATATTTGGTGACCTCGAGCCAATCCAGATGATCCTACACATGAAGACTTTTCTTTGTTTTTCCTTCTGATGTATTTTTCTGCTTTTCAATTGTACTTCTTCGTTTGTAATGAAAGTCAATTCTAGCAATACAATTGGAATTTTCTTTGTCTGCGCTTCTTTTTCATGTATGTCTGCTTTCAAGCATTTCTTGAACATTTGTATGTGTCTGGCCTTGGTTTCTTGACCGAAGGTAGGCATCTGAACTCAGAAGATCAAAGTACCCGACCTCGGTGCCAAAACTGGGAGACCATAGTATCCGTCTTTGTCTGTAGCGTAGCTTAGTCTGTTGACCGAGCTCGAACAGGAACAAATTAGATACAAGTCTTTCATCTCGGCGCTGTTTGCAGTGTATAAAGTAGTTGTCGAGGCATTCACCGAGCTTTATAACTTAGTTTCACGCCCTGTGGTGTTTCAGCGTTTCCCTAATGCTCCGTGGCAGTTAGGTAGGTGGTGGCCGTGTCGCCTTTGGGCTGATCTTGATAGTCTTCAATCACTGGTTCGTCACCAATTGAGAGACTGAGACATGACTGGCTAGTACTGGACCGAAGACAGTGTAGTCTCGTTGGCTGCAATCTGGTATTGTTACCGAGAATGCATAGGCCGAAACTCGCCTAGCTGGTATTTTGACCGACGCTAGGATGAACTGGGTGGCAATGAAGGCTTTCTGGAATCTCCCTATTGCTCTATAGCAGTTAGGTAGGTGGTGCCGAGGTGCCGTATGCCGAGACCGAGACATGACTGGATGGTACTAGACCGGAGCTGGTGTAGTCTCGTTGGCCGATCATCTAGTACTCTTATCGAGATGCCATGTGGCCGAGAACCGAGATACGACCAACTGGTTCGTCACTAGAGGTGTAATCTCACTGGCCGGTCATCTATTACTCTTACCGAGATGCCAAGGTGATTTCGGCATCTTTGAAGATGCTCCCACACAGGGTCTTCGAGATCCTTCTAGGGTGACTGATTTCCCAAGGTCATAAATGATGCTCTCTTGTCGATGTAGAAGATGCATCGACGGTACTACGTGTCATTATCTGGATAGTCATCCAATTGCTTTGAAAAGGCGCACACCGTCTTACACCGTCTTAAAGGGGGAGAGTGCAGTATTCTAGGCGATATGAAGGAACGCTTGACACGTGTATCTTTAGATTTGAAAGAGGTGTTTTATTCCTCTATAAATAAGGGTGGAAGGTCAGGGTTTCCCCAACTTGTGTTTTCATCTTCGCCGGAGAAGGAGGGAGATGGTGCTGGTGACGGGAAATTATTCCGCTCAATTCACCTTAGAGAGGGACAAGACCTGGGTGATAGGATGGCGTGCTACCTTGAAAAAGATGGGAATCCTTGAAGATCACCCGTCTTTCCAAACTCCGTCCAAGTTCTTAGTCCCGGGGCTGAGTTATGTCATTGGAGATTCGACCTATCATAACCAGGATGTCATCATCGCTGTCATCGTCATCATCAGTCTGGTGATGGGATAGGCAGAAGCTGACCAGGCCTAGGAAGTCGGTGTCATCGAGCCGCTTGCGTCTTCATGAAATAGATCTTTGATCAACTCTTGTTGATGCGGCTGGGATAAGACACCTATATTTCGTGATCTCGAGCCGACTGGATGAAGGCTTTTTTCAGCTTTTCCTCTGATGTATCCGTTTTTTATGTATAATGTAGTAGATAACACTTTAGCTTTGTAAAAGATTGTATTCCCTTCTGATAATTCAATGAAGATCTTTTTTGCCTTGCAATCTGTCTTCTCTTTAGCTACTTTCAGCCTGAGTTTGGTTATTTTCATTCAACTGGTTTGTCAGCAACTAAGAAACCCAAACATGCCTAGTTAGTAATTTTTCCGAGACCAGCGTAGACCTTATAGCACTCTTATTGAGTTGCTTAGGACCGAGATATGACCAATTGGCTCGTTACCAGAGGTGTAGTCTTGCTGGCCAGCGATCTGGTACTGTTATCGAAATGCGCATGTGGTCGAGCTGGCTCGGTACTGCTTTTGCTGGTCTCAGCACAAGCTTGATGAAACCGAGACATGACCAGCTAGTTCGTCACCATAGGTGTAGTCCCGTTGGACAGCGGTCTGGTATTGTTACCGAGATGCGCGTATGGCCGAACTGGCTCGGTGCTGCTTTTGCTTGTCTCAGCACGAGCTTAATTAAATCGAAACATGATCAGTTGGCTCGTCACCAGAGGTGTAGTCTTGTTGGCCAGCGATCTGGTACTGTTACCGAAATACGCATAAGGCTGAACTGGAGAGTGCACTACTACCAAGCTGGAGAGTGGTATTGCTGCCGAGTTCTTCAACTTAGTGAATTTTGAGATCAATTAGAGGACAAAGACCGCTTTTATTGATCTTCAAAAATCGATTACAATTCAGAAATAAAACTTCTTAAGATGTGTTGCATTCTATGGCCGTGGTAACTGTTTACCATCCATGTCCTCAAGTTTATATGCCGATTGACCGGCAGTCGAGATCACCTTGAATGGTCCGTGCCAATTCGGTGCTAGCTTGCCTTGGTTTGGATCTTTGTCCGCAGGGAGCGTTTTCTTCAAGACCAGTTCTCCGATTGAGAATCACCTTTCTTTGACTCTTTGATTGTAGCCTCTAGCCAATTGCTGCTAATAGGTAGCTAGGCGGATGGCTGCTGCTTCTCTGTGTTCTTCGGCTAGGTCTAGTTCTCAAGCCAGATTTACTTCGTTTTAGCCTTGGTCGAAGAGTTTCGATCTCAAGGTCGGGAGGCCGACCTCGAGTGGAATTACGGCTTCCATCCCATAGGCCAGGGAGAAAGGCGTTGCCGAGGTAGAGCGCCTTGGAGTCGTCATGTATGCCCATAGGACACTTGGGAGTTCTTCCACCCATCTTTAATTGGCTCGATCGAGCCTCTTCTTGAGTCCGTCGAGCACCACCTTGTTGGAGATTTTAGCTTGACTGTTGCTCTGTGGGTAGGCTGGAATGGAATAGTGATTTCTGATGCCGAGTCCCTGGCAAAAGTTTTTGAAGAGGTTGGAATCGAACTGGGTCCCGTTCTCTGAGATCAAAGCTCGAGGAATGCCAAACCTCGTGATGATGTTCTTCCATACGAAGTTTGGAGTCGTGCTCGGTGATGGAAGACAGTGGCTCTGCCTCTACCCATTTGGTGAAGTAATCAGTGGCCACTATTAGCCACCTCTTGTTTCCTGGAGCTCGGAGGAGTGGTCCCACAATGTCCAGCCCCCATTGGGCGAATGGCCATGGGCTGGAGAGTAGGCTCAGATCATGTGCTGGCTAATGAAGGGAGTATGAGAACTTCTGGCACTTCTCGCACTTTCTGGCGTACTGCTGAGCATCCTTCTGCATATATGACCACCGGTAACCCTGGCTGATAGCCCAGTATGCTAGTGACCGACCTTCGATGTGGCTGCTACAGATTCATTCGTGAATTTCATAGAGATAGTCTTCAACTCTGCTCGGGTGAACACACTGAAGGTAGGGGACAGTAAACGACTTCATGTAGAGCATGTCTTCTGGAGACAACCAAAACCAGACTGCTTTGAGCCTGATCTTGTGAGCTTCGTTCTTGTCTTCAGTAAGTTGATCGTCTTTGAGGTATGAGATGATCGGGTCCATCCAGCTCGGACCGAGATCAACACATAGAATCTGCCGAGGTGGGTGAAGTTCTATGCTTGGCTTCTCCAATGACTCCACCTCAACGACTCTTTTTCTTCCGGCTTCGACGGCAGAGGCCAGGTTGGCGAGAGCATCGGCATGGGACTTGGACTCTCTGCTGACTTGCTTGACTTCAACCTTTTCGAATTGAGAGAGGAGCTTTCTTGCAAGGACTAGGTAGGCCGCCATCCTTTCGTCGCGAGCTTGGTAGTCTTCGCTAAGTTAGCTCGTCACCAACTGTGAGTCGCTAAAGACCACCAACTGTCGTGCCCCTAGGATTTTAGCGCTGTGGAGTCCTGCAATCAGTGCTTCATACTCTGCTTCGTTTGTTGGACGCCTTGAAATCAAGTGTCAAAGCTTGTTCGATAACCAGTCCTTCTGGATATTGGAGGACTATGCCGACGCTTTTGGATGTTGAGGACCATCGACGAAGACCTTCCATGCTGAATCAAGGAACTGCTTCCAAGATCATTCTGCTTACATCTCAGTCTGGGTGACTTTATCTTCATTCCCTTTGCCCCCTAGTTCGGTGACGAGCGTGCCCAATGCCGAACTAGGAGAGACGAACTCCACGATTAAGTCAGTTAAAACTTGGGCTTTGATCGCCGTTCTGGGTTGATACTGGATATCATATTGCCCTAGTTTGACTGCCCATTTTGACACTCTTCCAGAGAAATCCTCCTTTTTGAAATGGGACTTGAGTTGATGTTCTGTGACGACTATTATTGTGTACGTTTGGAAGTAGTGGGAGAGCTTGTGAGAAGCACTGACGAGTGCTAATGCAAGTTTCTCCATCAGCAAGTACCTGGTCTCGGCATCAAGAAGGATCTTGCTCATGAGTAGATGGGCTTCTAATGCCTGTCTTCCTCTCTGATGAGCACCGAACTCACTGCATGACCCGAGACCGCCAGGTACAGGTAAAGCATTTCTCCCTATTTCAGAGTTGAAAGCAGGGGTGGTGAAGCGGGGTGAGCTTTGAGCTCTTGTAAGGCTTAGTCGCACTCCGGAGTCCACTGGAATTTGAGGCTTTTCTTCAACAGCTGGAAGAAGGGTCGACATTTGTCTGAAGCTCGGCTGATAAAACGATTTAGTGCGGCAGCCATGCCGGTGAGCCTCTGAACCTGCTTTGCCGTGGTTGGACTCTATATTCCCTGGATCGCCGAGATCTGATCTAGGTTTGCTTCAATTCCTCTTCTCGTGACTAGGTTTCCCAAGAATTTGCCGGAGCTGACACCAAAATCACACTTCGAGGCATTCAGCTTGAGCTTGAACCTCTTGAGGATGTCAAATACTTGACATAGGTCTACCAAGTGGTCCTGCGACCTTTTAGACTTAACAACCATGTCATCAATGTATACCTCTACAGTCCTGCCAAGCTGGGCCTGGAACATCTTGGTGACCAGTCTCTGGTAGGTAGCCCTTGCGTTTTTTAACCTAAAGGGCATCACTTTTTAGCAGTAGATGCCTCTAGGTGTTATGAACTCAATCTTCTCTTTGTCAGGCCCATACATCAGTATCTGATGGTAACCTCGGTAGGCATCAAGGAGACTCATCCTACCGTGATCGTCGATCATCTGGTCGATCTTCGGGAGCGAAAAGCAGTCTTTTGGACACGCCTTGTTGAGGTCGGTGAAATCTACGCGGACTCTCCAATTCCAAGTCTTCTTTTTGACTACCACCGATGGACCGCGCTTCTGCTCAGTGTTACCGAGGTCGGCGGACGTGAGAGTCCGTGGGGTCCTACCCTTTCGTGCCCGGGGGGCAAAGGTGTGCATCAACATTTTATTTTGTGTGTGAGTGTGCCAGATTTTCTATTTTACTTGAAATTGTAAGTGGTGATCCGGAGATCGACCTTCGCAAGTAAAAAAGGAAAGCAACTTCTTTCAAGTTTTCCATTGCACATATATTTAAGAAAAGAGACAGTTTCTTGATTTGCCGTGAAAGGCGGTTTCTTGGCATTTATAGTCGATTTTTGGCGTTTATAGCCAATTTTGGCGTTTATAGCCGATTTACAAATCTTATCAATAATGAAAGACAAGAGTTGTGATTTTTGTCTCTTTTAGAAAAATACAAAATATAATGAAAATCAAGAAAAGGAGGATCTAACTGCTCAGGAGATTGTAGGGGACTCGTTCAGATTGACAGTCGCAAGCCATGTGTGGACTTCGCCATCATCCATGTAGATGAGAATAGAGGATGCTCTTGATTCACTTGGCTTGGTTATAACCTCAGATTTTTAGAGGACAAAGACCAAGAGGAGGTCATATGTCCAATAAAAAGCTAAGCAGACGGGCTGAAAAGTCATGTCTAAGCCATTGGAAGCAGAAGGAGAAGGCAAGGACCTTGGGCGGGATACCCCCCAAGGGACTTTTGTCACCTTGTAGTGGTGGCCGGTGTAGAACTTTCGCAGAGTTTTCTCTCTTTCTTTCACTGGATTTTCTGTGCTTTTTTTTATCAGGGATCTGTGTTCGTGGAAGAAGTGATATAGAATGCTTTGGAGTGCTCTCCTATTTATAGGCTTTTAGGTAGCTATTTAGGAGGATTTATGAGCCTTAATTGTCATAAAGCTACATAAAGGGAGGAGTTACAAGATTTATTTCTTTATTTTGTAACTCCTTTTTCTTGGCTTCTGATTGGCTATTGGAGATTGAGAGCATTTAGTCACCTTTAATCACCATGATGGGAGGAGTTTCATGGGTTAAATGCCATGAATCAATTGACTTGTAACACCTGGATTCTTGCTTCTGATTGGGCCGTCCAAAGAAATGAATTCATGACTGCAATAAAGCTAGTCAATTAATCGCATTAAGTGGTCGCCGAGCAATTGAAGAGTCGCAGGCCGTGCCGCATCTTTTGGGATTCTTCTGGCGATGATCATCGATGGATCTTCATATAGATTGACATCGGATGGCCATGTAACTTCAGGCATTGATTGTCAACAGCGGGTCGGTGCCATCTGTCCTGTCGATTTCTCGATCGATCGGGTAGAAAGCACACTTTTTTGGTTGACCAGTTGGCGATCAATGTTGATTTTGAAACTCTTGAAGATGGACCCATGATTTTGACGGATGTCAAAGGATTTGGTGCCTCAAAAGTATGAATTTTGAAAAATCTCAGGAGTTGGAAACTTCGAAACGCGAAAAATGATGAAAAACGGACCTTTCCGGGGCGAACCCGGCGATTCGGAGCTCCATGGTCGCCGGCGACCATGCACAGGGTTGCCGGCGACTATGGCCCAGGGTCGCGGCGACCTTGGGCCAAGGTCGCGGGCTGTGACCCTGGGGGGGATTTTCCCCCTTTTGGTCCCGTTTTGCGGCCGTTTCAAGGTCTTTTTCATTCTTTTTTCTTCTGTGTTTTTCTTGGTATTTTTGCACATTTATTGGCCTGATTTTCCTGTAGAAAACTCGATGAGAATCCTTGCATTTCGGGGTGCAAAGTTTCCAATTTTCTGGGAAAGCCGAAGACTTTGTCGCGTAGAGCTGCCGATTTTCTATCAGAAGCTGAAACTGGGTCAAACAATGTCGGAATGACCTGAGATTTGCGGTGAAGCCTCCTGAGTAATAAATAAGACCAACCATAGGCTTTTATTTGAGTTTTGAAGCCGTATGGGTCCTGTCACTATCGCGAGTAAAGATGTCGCGGCTTGATGTGCGGTCAACCGATGTCTGATTGACTTGAAATTTGACAGGGAACCTATCAGAGTCATTTTGAGATGATTCACAGGCTCTGTCTTGGAAATCATGGTCCCGGGGAGCTTCGCCGCCGAGAGGCCTGTTTTGGCTTTCGAGAGGCAAAGTATGGTCAAATGTTGTCGAAATGACCTGAAATTTGACGTATAGCCCTTTGTAAGCATCTTGAAGTCAGCCATGTGCTTTGTCTGATGAGCGATGGCCTCGATGGTTCTCACCACCGAGAGGCTTGATTTAGCTGTTCAAGGGTTGATATAGGCTCTAATCGAAGATTTGGTGTCTTCGATGATGTGGCCGCCGAGAGCTCCTGTTCAGCTATCGAAGAAGCAAAGTTAGACCAAATGATTTTAAAATGGCCCGAAACTTCTTGTGTACTCCTCTTTTGGCTATCTTGAAAAATCTTGCGGTTTTTATTTGATTCTGACAAGATTTGATTTTTGGAAGTAGCATTGCCTATTTATGGCAGGCTGCGACTTCATGTAGTTCTCTTGATGTTGAAGTGGCAAAGTGACACATTTTTTTTTTGTCAACAAATGCCCCCTCGAGGTACAGCAACGAGTTGCTTAACTGTTGTAGTCGATGTGCCTCAAAGAGATTTTTGAAGGAGAGCTTGTGACTTGACCAAGAGTCTTTGGGCAGTCTTTCTTTTGGTATTGTAGCTTTTTGAGCTTTTAGGGGAATTTTATGGTAGTGAAAGGAATCACGTACCATCTCGAGGCAAAGTTTTGAAGGTGACATCAGGGATGTGGATTTGGTTTTGACCTTGTGACCTAACAAGCTGTATGTGGCAGGTTAGGGGTCGGGTTTGATTTTGACTGTGTGATCCAACAAGCTGTATGTGGAATGTTGGGGGGTCGATTTTGGTTTTGATCTTGTGACCTAACAAGCTGTATGTGGCAGGTTAGAGGATCAGGTTTTGGTTTTTTGTTTTGGTCTTGTGACCTAACAAGTTGTATGTGGCAAGTTAGGGGACCAGGATTTGGTTTGGATTTTTGTGGAATGTCAATTTCAAGATTTTGGCTTAATTTGGTATATCAGGCTGGATTGTTTGATTTGTGGAAGCTCATGGGGCTTGGAATTCTTTTTTGTATGGTTCAATCAACTCAAAAGAGGCATGAAATCATTTTTGTATGCTCTTGGTAAGAGGGATTTCTCTTTGACTAAAAGCCCAATTTTTTTTTTTAGTGCCTAGGTGGTCAAACCTGGTTCATATGGGCTAACGTGGGACCTTAAGCTTTTGAAATGGCTTAGATCTCATATGGTATCATCTTTTTAAAGAATATCTAAAAATATCTCTTTTTGATAGAGAATAGAATATCTTACTTGGAGAGAATCTCTCATGTCTCCTTTATTTTGGGAGAGAATATCTCGAGATATCTTTATTTAGGAGAGAATATCTCAAATCTCCTATCTTTTGGGAGAAAATCTCTCAAGATATCTTTTTTTTGGGAAAGAATCTTTCTAATTTCTTTCTTTTGGTAAGGTTACTAATTAGTAACACTTACCTCTTTCTTGTTTCCTTCTTTGGTTTGCTCTCTTCTATAAAAGCAAGGGGAGGTTGGATCTCTTGCTCTTATTGCTTTCTTTTGCAAAAATCTCAAGAGGGCTTCAAGACCAAGAGTTCTTCAAGAATCTTCAAGCTTTTCTTCTTCTTCTCCATCAATGGCTTCAAGTGAGTTCTCTTTCTCAAGAAAACTCCAATGTAGAAAGTAGGATGGTAAAAAAAAGAAAGTGTTGGTTTTTTTTTGTTTCTTTCTTTTCTTTTCTTTTCTTTTCCACGTGTTTTCTCTTTTTTTTTTGGTTTCTTTTTTACACGTGTTTTTTTTTTTGTTTTCTTTTCTTTCTCCCTTTTTTTTAGAAAGTTTCTTTTTTTTTTTTGCTCATCATGATAATGCCCCTCTTTTTTTTGGCAAACCAAGATGTTCATGCATGAATTTTTTTTGTAAATTGAATTGGTAGCATGATGTAATAGCATACCTGAAAGTTTTTGCAAATTTGAGAATTTTGGAGCTTGCAGTGATGTTGAGCCCTTCCTGATTTTGCGGAGACTTTGAGGTTTCGAAAGTTTGGAGTTTCGGAGCTCGCAGCAATGTTGAGCCCATCTTCAAGCTTTCTATTTCTTTCGGGGTATTTCTTTTTTCTTTGGAATTGCCCCGAAGTCATGTAAAAATTTTGCCAGATTTTTTTTAGTGAAATTCTGTCATTTTGATGATGATCTTTTTCTTTTCCAATCTTTGCAGGTGGTTCCTCCAGAATGAACAAAGGTAAAGGCCTGCTACAAGCGTACCTCATCGATCTGCTAGATCTTCCAATCCGACCGTTCAGCAGGCCTGGGAGAAGGTCCAGTATGTTGAGAGAAACCTGGAAGAGTGTGATTCCCTCAATAGAGATGAGATGAGGCAGCTACTGATCGCTCTCAAGGGAGAGGAATTTTATAAGATCAGGGTAAGTAGCCGTCCGTGGGTTATGGACGATCAGAGGGTTTTGCCCAAGTCTACCTTCTTCTTTGGTAATGCAATCCCTGACGACGTGACATAACAGAGGAGATGTTTTCAGTTCTCTTACACGGCTGATGATCAGAGGGTTTTGCCCAAGTCTACCTTCTTCTTTGTTACCCAGTCGACGTTTGATCGCACCATCTCGATTATGAGCCTTGCCCCCACGTGCTCTAAGAGGGAAGATCCTTCGAGCTAGGTGAAGAGGACAAATGTAATCAAGAGCGGGGTTTTTCTTGGCTGTTCTCCTGGATATGCGGAGAAGTCGCCTGCCGATATGGATTTATTAATGCCGGCCAGCGGTTACCAGGGCTCTGATTATCCGTCGGTCGCTTTGGGACCGGTGGGCCTTGGTATTTTTAGCGGTGACGGCTGCAATTAGGGGAAACCTTTTCGACTTCGTAGCCGTTTCAGTGCTGACTTCGAGTGGAAGTCGTGGAATGATCGCGTCCTGCTGATTGGTGGCGCCGTTTTGAAGGAAACCGGGATTTTTGATGCGGTCCGTGCCTTTAGGGAGACCGTGATCTTTTCCGACGAGGCCTTCATGGGTATGTTGGAGTCATTCCTTCCACAAACCAATACATTCATTGTCGTGAATTGTGAGATTGGTTTTTCTTTGAAGGAGCTAAGCGCCGTTACTGGATTGCCTATCCTTGGCAAACTCTATGAAGAGTTCATGCCGATCGACAATGTCCTTGAGGAGCAGTCAGAGTAGTTCAGGCTTCTGTACTTTCAGCTTGTCGCCTTCTATAATTTTTTGAAGGAGAAGGAGGGCTCGAAAGTTAGATCCAGTAGTTGGAAGAGTTTTGGCTCTTCGTTCCCCAACTTTTTTGACAGTAGGGAGTCTTCTGATAGCACGACATTGGAAGACAGGAAGAACACTCCGGCCATGCAAGAAGAGTTGAGGGGTTTCTTCGCGGGTACAGACGCCATTTACTCTGACATTGCACTGCGGAGAGATCTCGCTGTTTACCTCACTTATTGGTTAGGTGAGGCTGTTTTTGCTGGAGGAGATGGAACGCATATCAGGCCGCATTGCTTTTTTCCGGCTTGTCAGATGGCGTTTGGATAACGGCTTGCTTTAGTGCCTGCTCTTTATGTTGGAATTTGAGATGCCTTGAGAAGTCTTATGAAGCATTGAAGTGTTTAGTATCTCAAGTATCATCTTGTGTTGGAATTATTGTCAACACAATGTCACAAGTGTGGTGTTGATAGAGCTTCAAAGAGAAAACAGAGCTGAAATAGAACAGTACAGGAAATCAGAATTTCATCTGTCAACCGGTAGTTCTACCGGTAGAACAGGGGTAGAAAAGGGGTAGAAAAGGCTAACCCTGAGATTTCCATCTGTCAACCGCAAGTACTACCGGTAGAAAGTTCAACCGCAAGTACTACCGGTAGAAAATGCTGATATTCCAGCAGAATGTTTGGACATGAGAATCTCATCTGTTAAACCGGTAGTACTACCGGTAGAACACACGGGAAACCTGAGTTGCGCAGAAATAGAAGTTTTGCACGAAAATTCAGGAAACTTAAGTATTTCGTTTGGGACTCTTTCTAAACGAATTCTAGCCTAATTTAAACACTCTTTAGGGTTACTATAACCTATATAAAGGCTTGTTAAGTTCATTTTCAAGGGCACAGAAGAGAAGAGAAGAGAAGAGAGAATAAAAGAGAGGGTTTTGGAGAGAAGAAGGTGTTGTTGCTGTGTGCTGTTGTGTTGCACGTTTCTACAGCAAGTGTGGACGAGAATGTGCTCATGAAGATGGTGATTCGTCCATAAGATAAGTGTCTCTCTGTTTATGCTTTAATTTCAATTTGTAAGGGATTGAGAGAGAGAGATTGTAGAGGGGAAAGGCTGTAGAAAAGTTCTCTACTTTAATTCTGTAGAACATCAAGTTGGTGCTTGGTGTTAGGGGTTTGGTGATCCTATCTGTTGGTGCAGATAAATTGTAAAGGGAGTAGGTGCTTCCTAGATAGTTGGTGCTATCTGAAACTTAAGGGTTGGTGCTCTTTGTCGTTGGTGCGACTAAATAGATTCAGACCTGTTCCGGATCGGTGTTCGGACAGTCTTTGAACCGTGGACGTAGCCTTTTGGTGAACCACGTTAAATCTGGTGTCCTTGTGTGATTTGATTTGCTTTTGTTGTTAAATTGAACCTGTTTTTAAGGGATCACTGATTCACCCCCCCTCTCAGTGATCGCGATATCTAACAATTGGTATTAGAGCGCCAAGGCTCCCTTGATAAGCTTAACACGCTAAGGGTGATCTCTTGTCAAATCACATGGCAACCAATACAGGGAATAAGAAAGAACCTTTGTTTGATGGTTCTAATTACTCCTTCTGGAAGATCAGAATGCAGGCCTTCATCAAATCACTTGGATATGATGTCTGGGAGACTGTCAGAGTCGGTTACAATACTGCCATCGTACCCACTGATGCTACAACGAAGAAGTTAGTAGACAATGACTCCAAGGCGCAGAATGCACTCTTTAGTGGCCTTGTGGACAGCGAGCTGGTCAAAGTAATTGCATGCAAAACAGCCAAGGAAATATGGGACAAGTTGAAAAGCATTCATGAAGGAGATGAGAAGATCAAAGAAGTGAAATTGCAAACTCATCGCTCTCAATTCGAGTCTCTTCGCATGGAGGAAAGCGAGAATGTTGAATCGTATATGCAACGAGTGAATGAAGTCACGAATGACATTCGTGGACTAGGGGAGGAGATTAAAGAACCTGTCATCGTCAAAAAGGTTCTAAGATCTCTTCTTCCCCGGTTTGATTCAAAAGTCTCAGCCATAGAAGAAGCCAAGGATCTGAATGAATTTACCATGGATGAGTTGCATGGTTCACTCACTGCCTATGAGATGCGCATAGGTAAGACGTCTTCATCTGATAGAGAAGCGGCCTTCAAAGTTCAGTAAAAGGGAAAAGAGACTGCTGGTCATGATGCTGATACTGATGATGATGAGCTTGAGGCTCAATTAGTTAGAAAGCTGAAGAAAGGAAGCAATGGAAAGTACAAAGGGAAGCTACCCTTTAAATGCTTCAATTGTGGCGGTGTTGGTCACTTTGCTGCGAAGTGTCCGCTGAAAGAAAACAATGATGATGACTCTTATGTTGATAAGAGTAAATGGAAGAAAAATTTCAGAAAGAGGGACAAAGCAAAAAGCTTCATCAGTCAATATAATGACAGCACGTCTGAAACTTCAGACGATGATGAATCAGCCGAGGCAACTGAAGCTCTCTTCATGGTTACTGTTGAAGAAGAAGAGGAGCAAGAGCCGGAAGAGGAAGAGGAGGCTGAGGTCAATCTTGAAGAAGAACTCATTGCCGCACTTGAGGAGCTTAGCATGGAACGAAAAACAAGTAAGAAAAATCTAAAACTTCTTCATGAATCTGAAAGTTCAGTTATTGCTTTGAAAACTCAAGTTGAAGAATATAAAAGAATGGTGGAAGTCCTTGAAAATCAAATAAGTATAAAAAAGGAAGAGGCTATTAAACTTGAAACTGAAATCGCTAGAGCAAAGGCTGAAAACTTGGAAAGTAGCCGAAAACTCAAAGCGCTCCAAGCAATTGAAGGGACAATGAAACTCAATGAAATTCTGAAAGTTCAAAAGCCCTTCCACAATAAATTTGGTATTGGATTTGAGACCGGAGAGTCCTCTAAAGCTGCACCTTCTTTGTTTATGAAACAAAGTGCCATACCTCTCAAGGCTACAAAGCTTCAAATTCAGCCTAGTATTGAGATGGTCAATAAGAAAAGGTTTGTGGAGTTTAACCAGCCACCTAAGAAAGGAAGAATGTTCAGATTCTATGGTTATTGCTATCATTGTAATAGATATGGACATAAAAGAGCTGATTGTAGATTCTATGTTAGAAACAGTCCATTAGTGACTAGGAACCCTTTCTCAATCCTAAACGGCCACAAAATTGAGTGTCATAAGTGTTATAATTATGGACACTTGGCTAGGGATTGTAGGTTGCCTATTGCTAAACAATTTCAGGTTGAAAAGAAACCCAAGTTAGTTAAGGCATGGAGGGCAAAGAAAATGGAAGATAATTCTAAGGAATCTCTCATTGTGCAAACAGCATTCAATGCACAAAAGAAGGCAGCACCATGGGTCCTTGATAGTGGCTGTTCAAGCCATATGACAGGTGATAAGGAAAAATTTGTCAAATTACAGCACTATGAAGGCGGATCAGTGAAGTTTGGTAACAATGATGGTGCCAAAATCTGCGGAAAAGGTGTTGTTCAGCTAAAGGCAAACAAGATCAGATCAGACGAGGTCTTATATGTGTCTGGACTGAGACACAACTTGCTGAGTGTGAGCCAAATCTGTGACAAAGGCCACGAAGTTGTCTTCACTAAGAATGGGTTTGCTATCAAGAAGTGTAGCAATGGCAAAACAGTGGCTACTGGATCTAGGACTGCTGGAAATCTCTATACATTGTCAGATGGAGCTGAAAAGACTTGCTTGATGAGTCGGACAGAGGAAAGTTGGTTGTGGCACAAACGCCTTGGGCATCTAAACTTTGATAACATGTCAAAGATTTGCAATTCAAAGGCTGTCAGAGGTATGTCTACAGTTGAAAAGCCTTCCAACCCCATTTGTGATTCTTGCCAAAAGGGAAAGCAAACGAGGGTAATGTTCAAGTCAAAGGAGCATCATTCAAAGAAACCTCTTGAGCTAGTGCACACTGATCTCTGTGGACCGATGCGAACTCAAAGCACCAATGGAGATAAGTATTTTATGTTATGCATTGATGATTATACTCGTATGACATGGGTATTGTTTCTTAAGCATAAACATCAAGCACTTGATCGTTTTAAAGTGTTTAAAGCACAGGTTGAAAATATGCTTGGAAAACGTATCAAGATTTTAAGGTCTGATCGAGGCGGTGAATTCACATCTGAAGAGTTCACTAACTATTGTGAGCACCATGGCATTCAAAGACAATATTCAGCCCCTAGAACTCCACAGCAAAATGGAGTTGTGGAACGGAAAAATCGCACCGTGCAAGAGATGGCTCGCACAATGCTAACTGAGAGCAAGCTAGCTGACAAATACTGGAAGGAGGCAATCCATACGGCTGTATACATTCAGAATCGATGCTTGATCAGGCCACATGAAGACAAAACTCCTTATGAGCTATGGTTTAAGAAAAAAGCAACAGTCAAGCACTTCAGAGTCTTCGGTAGCAAGTGTTACATCAAGCGTCTTGAACAAAATCCGGGCAAATTTGATGAAAGAGCTGATGAAGGTATATTTCTGGGTTACTCCTCCTCTAGTAAGGCTTACAGATGTCTTAACAAAAGGACTAGAAAAATCATAGAAAGTGCCGATGTTAGAATTGATGAAAACCGTGAATCAAAGAATGTAAGTCATTATGACAGTCCAGTTTATGAGGACTCGAGTGAGACTGATGATGAAGTGGCTGAACCTAATGATTCTGAGAAATCAAAGGATGACTCAGAGGATGCTACAACTAGAAAGAAAAGCACTTGGTTAAAGCAACACCCTAAGGATCAAATCATTGGACATCCTGAGGCCAGTGTTAAAATAAGACAAAGTGTAGTTAGCAATTACTCACTTGTGTCCACCATTGAACCCAAGACTGTGGCTGAAGCCAGTCTCGATGAAAGTTGGTTGAAAGCTATGCATGAGGAGTTGGAGCAAATTGAGAAGAACACCACATGGGAACTAGTTTCTAGACCTACCGATAAGAATGTTATTGGTACTAAATGGGTCTTTCGAAATAAGCTGAATGAAGATGGTCAGGTCATACGAAACAAAGCAAGGTTGGTTTGTAAAGGCTATGCTCAAGTTGAAGGCATAGATTTTGAAGAGACCTTTGCACCGGTGGCTCGTCTGGAAGCCATTCGTATGTTTCTTGCATTGGCTGCATACAAAACCTTCAAGGTATTTCAGATGGATGTAAAGTCAGCCTTCTTGAATGGATTACTTGAAGAAGAGGTCTACATTGAGCAACCTGATGGTTTTCTCATTAGCAAAAAATTCAGACCTAGTGTGCAAGTTGAAAAAGGCTCTTTATGGGCTGAAACAAGCGCCAAGGGCGTGGTATGCAAGGCTGGACCTCTATCTCCGCAAGATCGGCTTTGGAAAAGGACTAGTTGATAGCAGTCTTTATGTCAAAACAGAGTTGAGCAAACAGCGGGTTGTCATTGTTTATGTCGATGACATAATCTTTGGTGGCAATGATGAGGAAATGTGCAGGAATTTTGCTGAAGAGATGAAGAAAGAATTTGAGATGTCAATGCTTGGAGAACTAAAGTTCTTCCTTGGTTTACAAGTTCAGCAGCTGAAGCATGGTATCTTCATATCACAGATGAAATACATCAAGGAAATGCTGAAGCGTTTTAACATGGAAGACAGCAAGCCAGTGAGCACACCAATGACAACGAACACAAAGCTAAGCAAAGATGGTAAGGGTTCGTCCGTTGATCACACCACTTATCATTCTATGATAGGAAGCTTGCTTTATTTGACTGCTACAAGACCGGATCTTCTGCAAGCAGTATGTATGATGGCTCGATTTCAAGCATCACCAACTGAGACGCACCTTACAGCAGTAAAAAGGATATTTCGATATCTGAAAGGTACCATGGAGCTTGGTATTTGGTATCCTAAAGGCAAATCCTTCACTCTTGTTGCATACTCTGACGCCGATTGGGCTGGATGTATAGATGATCGCAAGAGTACAAGCGGTGGTGCATTCTATCTCGGTGAAAGGTTGGTGGCATGGCATAGTAAGAAACAAGATTCAGTATCCCTTTCTACAGCGGAAGCAGAATATATTGCAGCGGCAACTTGTTGTACGCAAGTGTTATGGATGCGGCAAATGCTATCTGATCTAGGAGTTCCGACAACGGATCCTCTGTGACAACACAAGTGCAATTCACATCTCTAAGAATCCTGTTCAGCATTCTAGAACGAAGCATGTTGCAATCCGCTATCACTTTCTCAAGGAAAAGGTTGCAGACGGTGAGGTAAAGTTGGAATATGTTCCAACTACTGAGCAAGTTGCTGATATCTTCACAAAACCTCTGCCAAAGGAAGTCTTTGAGTATCTCCGGAAAAAATTAGGAGTTACTCACTCTCCTAATCCTTAGGAGTTGTGCTTGAAAGGGGGAGCAATGTATTCCTTGAATATCCTATTCGCTCCTTGGTTGGTCCCTTTGGACTTGTTGTCAAAGGGGGAGAAAGTTATGCTAGGAGAAAGCTATGCTAGGAGAAGTTATGCTAGAAGAAGTTATGCCATGATGGCTTGGGGGAGATTGGTATCAAGAATGTGAATGTGATGATCTTGATTCTGTTGGTTTATGGTTCTGAAGAAGCTTCATGAAGGTCAACTGATTCAAAGTGTTCCAAGTGTTGAAGTTCCAAGTGTTGCCAACAATTCCAAAGGGGGAGATTGTTGGAATTTGAGATGCCTTGAGAAGTCTTATGAAGCATTGAAGTGTTTAGTATCTCAAGTATCATCTTGTGTTGGAATTATTATCAATACAATGTCACAAGTGTGGTGTTGATAGAGCTTCAAAGAGAAAACAGAGCTGAAATAGAACAGTACAGGAAATCAGAATTTCATCTGTCAACCGGTAGTTCTACCGGTAGAACAGGGGTAGAACAGGGGTAGAAAAGGGGTAGAAAAGGTTGACCCTGAGATTTCCATCTGTCAACCGCAAGTACTACCGGTAGAAAGTTCAACCGCAAGTACTACCGGTAGAAAAGGCTGATATTCCAGCAGAATGTTTGGACATGAGAATCTCATCTGTTAAACCGGTAGTACTACCGGTAGAACACACGGGAAACCTAAGTTGCGCAGAAATAGAAGTTTTGCACGAAAATTCAGGAAACTTAAGTATTTCATTTGGGACTCTTTCTAAACGAATTCTAGCCTAATTTGAACACTCTTTAGGGTTACTATAACCTATATAAAGGCTTGTTAAGTTCGTTTTCAAGGGCACAGAAGAGAGGAGAAGAGAAGAGAGAACAAAAGAGAGGGTTTTGGAGAGAAGAAGGTGCTGTTGCTGTGTGCTGTTGTGTTGCACGTTTCTACAGCAAGTGTGGACGAGAATGTGCTCATGAAGATGGTGATTCGTCCATAAGATAAGTGTCTCTCTGTTTATGCTTTAATTTCAATTTGTAAGGGATTGAGAGAGAGAGAGATTGTAGAGGGGAAAGGCTGTAGAAAAGTTCTCTACTTTAATTCTGTAGAACATCAAGTTGGTGCTTGGTGTTAGGGGTTTGGTGATCCTATCTGTTGGTGCAGATAAATAGTAAAGGGAGTAGGTGCTTCCTAGATAGTTGGTGCTATCTGAAACTTAAGGGTTGGTGCTCTTTGTCGTTGGTGCGACTAAATAGATACAGACCTGTTCCGGATCGGTGTTCGGACAGTCTTTGAACCGTGGACGTAGCCTTTTGGTGAACCATGTTAAATCTGGTGTCCTTGTGTGATTTGATTTGCTTTTGTTATTAAATTGGACCTGTTTTTAAGGGATCACTGATTCACCCCCCCTCTCAGTGATCGCGATATCTAACACTTTACTCCTACTTGTGCACCAAACCGCAGGCTGCTGCTTTCTTGGTTCGGCTTAGGCTTCCCATGAACAGGGTATTTTCAGCCCATATTTTCTATTCGTGGTTTGTATACCATTGTCCTGGATTCCATCGGCTGGGTGCTGCACATGATGATGATCCTTTGATGATTCGATTGGCTAAGTGGAAAGCCGTATCCAAATCACTTTTGTTTGCCCGCATGCGGATCCGACAGTTCAGGGACGTCGAGATGGGGTAGTCTTCAGTGAAGCTTTCTCCGGAGTTGCGGAAGAAGGCTTTTGACTTTGGTGCCTCCCGAGACTCTACCAGGGCGAGGTCGGGAAGGCATTACTCATTGACAAATGCAGATAAGGAGTGGCTTTTCAGCATACGTGTCGGAATGATGGTGTACCATAGACATCTTTTCGTCGACATCCAGCCGTATGTACCTTCTCGCTTTGCACTGCAGTTGGGCTTTTCTCAAGGCGTTGTTGTAGCACCTTCAAGCATGGTGAAGCGCTTTGGAAGTTTGTAGGACGGGAGAAACGCATGGGCTTTCTATAGTGCTGAAGACACTACAACCATGATTTCCTATCCTGTATTGTCGACTTCCCGGACTGCAGGCTTCACGAAGTGGTTCGCGGAGAGCTTTTTGGCATATCGGGGGCTTTCCAAGAAAGAGCTTGATGTGAAGCTGTCGTCTAGAAAAGGCCTTGGAAAGTCAGATGGCGTCCGATGAGAGGAAGTTTGGGCCTTCCTTTCTAGAGAGAATCACAAGATAGGCTTTCTCGGTGACCAGGGCATCATTGGTTCTGAAGCTGTTCAAGAAATACCTGATGAGGCTTTAGAGCAGCTAGAACAGGAGGAAGCTGAGCTTGATGCTTGGATGCAAGCGGTACAAAGGCGAGCTTCCGTGGAGTCTACTGATAAGGGTAGACCATCCAGCGAGGAGTCAAGTGAGAGACCTGACTCTGACAGTGGGACAGGTTCTTCTAGGAAGCGAGCCCGTAGAGGTAAGAGGAAGAGGAGTCGGCATCGTAGCAAGGAGCAACACGAAGACTCTCCTGATACGGAAGTCCCTCTTACTATCAATCAGGAGGTGCCAGAGAATGTTGACGAACCTCCAGAAAAGAGGAGCCGAGAAGAAGAGACCGTCGGTGAAGGTATGATTCTTCCTCTTTCTCTTTCCATTTATTTTCATGGAATTTTCCATATTCTGATTTGCTTTCTATTTCTGCTTTTCTTTTTTTCTTTTAGTAGAGGAAGACTTGGCGATGCCTGAGGTTCCGACCAACGAGGCGGTGACGGATCCTGTGGGGGCACCTGAAGAAGAACCGAGGGTTCCTTTTTTTCTCTGTGACCTGATTTGCTAAGACATTTTTTTTGTCAGCTGACTTGCCACAGGATTCCGATGACTTTGAACCATCGATGGACGCAAATGCCGATGATGCTTCCGATGAGTTCATGGAGGAAGAAAGTGTTCCGCCAGTCGTCGAATAAGGTATTTTATAGAAATAACCCTGATAATGATTTTCAAACAGGATCATATTCATACCTTTTTCTGTTTCTTTGGCAGGTTTTGAACTGACGGAAGAGAGTTCATTGCTTCCTTCAGAACCAGAACAAGGGATGCCAGAGATTGATCCGGAGGTAGAGACTCCTAGAACCAGTTCTGACACAGTTGAGGAGATACCTCGTGCTGAGATTCCTTCCCCAGTGGCTCCAAGTGAAAAGAGTTCATTTGTTACTCTTCCAACGGGTCATGACATGAGCAGCCGACCGACGGAGTGAGGCGAGTCTTCATCTGGGCCATCTCTCCTATTTGCGACGAAGGTGCTGGCACGGGTTTTGAGCTCTTGGATCGAGACTCTCCTTTCTGGGCACTTGGATGCCGGATTTGGTATGATCCAGCATGTGCAGGAGATTCTCACTGATGCCGAAGAAGTTGGTCTGGATGTCATAGGTGCCAGAGCGATCGTTGATAGGATCATTGCACTGGGTGACAAGTGGTTTGAGACCATGGACTTCCCTGATGACCAGTTCTTCAAGGAGATGTTCTTGGATCCTGCTAACAAGGCTAAGTCTGACCTAAATGAGGCTACACAGAGCAGGAAGCAGGTAGTTCGATAGAAGAACTTAGAAGAGCTAGCCATCATCAGGTTGAGGCACGACCTTAACATCCTTGATAGGGAGGTCGATGAGGCCAGGAAACGTCTTGAGCATTTGAAGGCATAAGTTGCTGCCAAGTGGGCTGCTATAACAGAGGCTCGTGACAGGAAGAGTGCTCTGATTCGCCGGGTTGCAGATGTCCATCGAGTTTTCGAAAGGAAGATTCAAGAAGACGAACAATGACAAACTGCTCGGGACAAGCTTCCCGGTATAAAAGAAGGGTTACAGCCTTCTCCAGCATCTCATGGCAAGTTCCTGAAGAAGCGTGCCTTGGAAACTATGATGGCTGAGGCCAAGAGTTTGCTTGAGGAGCTGAAACTTTGGCTAGAGACCATTTTTGGCTGAGCTCCTGATTTTTTGTAGCAGAAACTATCCTTCTCTTTTTTTTTTGGTACCACATGTATTCTTTTGGTACTCTCTCTTTTGTTTGTTTATTTTTTTTTTGCTTGTAAACACTTTCTTTTTTGGTGCCACATGTATTTTTTTGGTACTCTTTTTTTTTCCCTACGCTACTTAAATCTTTTTGTGATGAAAGCAATTGCTAAATGGGATACTTTTTTTTGGTTTTCCCTATGCTCAATTAAATCTTTTTGTGATGAAAGCAATTGCTAAATGGGATAATTTTTTTTTATTTTCCCTACGCTCACTTAAATCTTTTTGTGATGAAAGCATTTGCTAAATGGGATTTGATCAAAAGCTTGTCATTTTGTGAAAATCTTTTGTCAAATGATTATTTTGGCATGGGAGCAAGATTTTATTTGTGACATGAGAGCCAATTTTGGCATGAGAGCCGTTTTTTTATGGCATTGATAGCCGAGTTTGTGGCATTTATAGCCGGTTTGATGGCATTGATAGCCGGTTTTATTTTGTAGCATTGATAGCCGGTTTGTTTTCTGGCATTTATAGCCGGTTTTGGTGGCATTTATAGCTGGTTTTGGTTTTCAAAAATGCAAGTATCGACTAAAAGTCGCCTCCCTACTGAATGGTCTTGCAAATATCGATGGAATGCCGCATCCTTGCTCATTCGGTTGCGAGTATCGATGGAATGTCGCTTCCTCGCGGATTTGGGTGCAAGTATCGATGGAATGTTTCATCCTTGCTTTTCAAAAAGTTTGGTCTTGCGGGTATTGACTTGATGTCGTTTCCCCACGATTTTTTAAATTTGCAGTTTTCTCGAACCTTTGGGTTGTGGATATCAACTGAAATGTTGCATCTCCATGATTTCTTGGTTTTTTTGAACCTTTGAAATTTTGGTTGTGGATATCAACTGAAATGTTGTGTCTCCACGATTTTAGGTTTTTTCGAACCTTTGAGATTTGGGTTGTGGATGTCGACTGAAATGTTGCATCTCCACGATTTTAGGTTTTTTCGAACCTTTGAGATTTGGGTTGTGGATGTCGACTGAAATGTTGCATCTCCACGTTTTTTTTTTGGATTTTGCAAGTATTGACGAAATGTCGCTTCCCTGCGATTTTGGAAGTGTCGAACATGGTTCGCATGCTTCCGATTTGTGCGAATATCGACTAAATGTCGCTTCCTCGCGGTTTTTTTGAAAAACCATTTTTTTGTTTAAAGACGCGAGGGTCGTAAGTTTTGTCCTAAAACCATTTTGGTGGTAAAAGTCAGGGTGCACTGGGGTAGAAATCCCTGAATCCAAATTTTATTTCAAACCATGAATTTTGGGTTCAAGGATTGAAAATTTTGGTCAAGTTAGGGAGAGGCTCCTAAACTTGGATTTTTTTGAACTATGAAACGATGAAAGTAAGCATTGTTTGAATTTCTAGAAATTTCAACATTTGATATGAAAATCCTAAAAAGAGTGGGTTTAGCGAGCAAGTACCTAGAAATAGGTTTTGGCGCTACAGGCGTTGCTCTTATCCAGTTGGGTAAGTCTTCAAGGGTAATACCGCTTTAAGAACTTGTCGTTGATGGCAGCATACAACTGTCACCCTTTAGGAGTGCGTATGCGCCGTTGGAGAAAACCTTGTCGATGACGTAGGGTCCCTCCCATTTTTGCTCAAACTTGCCTTTGGACTTGTGAGCGAAAACCATTAGTCTTTTTACCGCAAGAACCAAGTCACCCTTTTTGTAGGAGCGTTGCCCGACCTTCTTGTCGAAAGATCCTGTCATGCGTGCTTGGTAAAGTTTAATGCTTTGTCGAGCTTCGCGCCATCTCTCATCGAGATTGTCCAGCTCATGGAGTCGCAATTTGATATTGCTTTCTTGAGTCATGTCATTTTGCAACGATACCCTTAAAGAAGGAATTTGTACTTCTAAGGGTACGACAGCTTCGCATCCATAGACCAAGGAGAATGGTGTGCTATGTGTTGGTCCTCGAACTGTGGTTCGATAGGCCCATAAAGCTTCAGACAGTTTGTCACTCCAGTCTCTTTTGTGACTAGAGACCATTTTTTTTAGGATTTTGCACAGTGTCTTGTTGAAGGCTTCCGCTAATCCGTTTGCTGCCGGTTTGTATGGAGTCGAAGGACAGCTTTGGATTTCTATATAATCGATGATCCCGGAATTGTGTTCTGTTATCATGGACGAATCTTTTGGGTATACCGAAACGACAAATGATGTTGGTGCACAGGAATTGAAGGACTGATGAGGTCTTCATTTCGTTGAGCGCAAATGCTTCCGACCACTTAGAGAAATAATCAGTGGCGGCGAAGATGAAGCGATGACCTTTACTTGAAGGGGGAGAAATGGGACCAATGATGCCCATACCTCAGGCTTCGAAAGGTATTGAGATTGCTGTAGGATGCAGAATCTTCTGTTGAAAGGTTCGCTGGTGGTTCCTCCACAATTTTCTCGGAGGCTTCCAGCTCAACGAAACCTTCTGGGGTTTCAAGGGCATTTCCAGACAAGGTTTTGTTTCTTTCCATGGGTCTTCTTGATCGGTGACCTTCTCAAAGCTTACTATGAGATGATCCCAATAGCCTGTTGAAACCGGGTCGAAGTAAGGTACTTCTTTTGGAGACGAGGGTTCTTCTGGGTCAGAATACCATACGTCTGTGTTATCGGACAATTCCTCTTCATCACCAGAGAAATCGTACCAATTGGATGAGCTTCCTGGATCTTTGTCAGGTGACTCATCGAAGAGATATCCAGGGAGATCGATGTCTTCAAGGACTTGAGATGTTGAGGCTTGGTCAGCAAACTGACTTTTAAGCCTTTGTGTCAACTGTCCCAGGGGGGTGTCAGGATCATACCCTAACCCATGTGAAGACTTTTCTACATAACCGTAGAATCTCCAATCTTCCAGCTGGCTCTTGGTCAAGGTGGGCCCTAATGGTGTGAGAATACCGCGACCTTCTCCCAAACCGACTGGTTTTTTAGCATCATAACCCATTTTCTTCGTAATCGCTTGTGCCACAGGACTATATAAGGATAGTTGAGGCATACCTTCATTTTGGAAAGGTTCAAGCATGGAGTTTGATGAAGAAGCATCCGATCTATGAAAGAAGATCGGCCTTTCCTTCGCTGAAGTTGCTGGAACAACGAAGGAAGCAGATGTAGGATCTTCTACATATGCAGGTGTCTCCATTGGAGTAAGAGCAGGCTGAACTTGCTGAGTGTCAGCTTGGCTTGATGGTGCGTCGTCTTCTGGTTCTGAATCCGACTCCGTGTCTTGCATGATAGACACGAAAGAGACAACAAATTTGCCCCCAGGCTTTTGCTTTGCCTTATTCAGTTTAGTCGTGATGACCAAAGGCTTCGAAGTCTTCAGGGAGATGATGAAGGGAGTTTGAATGCTCCCTTCAGATTTACCGGAGGGTTTGTTTTTATCCGGTGATTGTTGAGGAGCCTTACCTTTATCTTTCTGGAGATTTTTGGCAAGGGGTGTTGTGTCCTCTTCTTCCTTTTCACCTTCATACATCTAGGTGTCTGCGAAGTGGACTTCTTTACCTTTGAAGGGTTTTCTGTCCGCAAAGACTCGATGTATCATGCCGTCGTCGCCTACGAACTTGATGCATTGATGTAGAGTTGATGGGACAACACCATTCTCGTGGATCCAGGGGCGTCAGAGAATGATGTTGTAGCATGAAGGGGATTTTATTGCATACACAATGACCTCAGAGATAAGATCACCGATTTGCAACTTGAACCTGATTTTGCCGATAGGCCTTTGAGTACTCCCATCGTATCCAAAGATAGATACAAATATGTGGCTCAGCTTGCTGGGTGGGATGTCTCCAACCCTCCCCTGGTTCAGCAACCTCAGCCCCCTCCTAGGTCCTGGTTAGACCTTTTCCCTGATTCTAAGCCGATTGCCCCCTTAGATTTCCCAACCTCTTCTCTATAGATGGTCAGGTAGTTATGAAAATTCCCTCTTCCATGATAGAGCCTAGCAAAAACTCCTTCTCAAATGTAACTATAGGCAAATTTATTGGTAGAAGACCAACTGTGAAATGGCTGACCTCTCAAGCTAAACTCTCACTGGAATCTCTCCAAACCATGTCCGATTTCCCTCACTGATAAGGGCCATTTTATCTTTAGATTTAGCTCCAAGGAAGACCGGGATTTGGTCCTCTCTCAATCCCCTCACAGCCTGCAGAATAGGAAACTCCTTCTTCTTCCCTGGTCCCCTGGTCAAGGCCCTGTAGAATGGCCTAATCTAGTTGGATCCGCATCTATGGCATTCCTTATCACTGTTGGAGCTCCAATATCTTTCTCTCGTTAGCTAGTTCCATAGGTACACCCCTGAAATTGGACGACATCACTGCCTCCCAAAAAATTATCACTTTTGTTAGAATCCTGGTCCACATTGACCTTTCCAGACCTAAACCTACTGAAATTAAGGTGGACTTAGCTGGAGAAGAGGAAGTCCTTCTCTCTATTTCCTACGAAAATCTGCCATGTTCCCTTTGCCTTCTTCATGGCCACTCAGAGACTTACTGTAAATATGTTCCTAGATCCTCAATTAATCAGAGCCAGTCCAGCAAAGGAATTCTGGGCAAGTCTCCACCTCCGGAGTTAGATCCCCAAGACCATCCTGTCTCCATCTCTGCAGCTCTCTTTGAGCCTGAGCCAGTCCTAGGCTCTGACCAAGTGGTCTCTCTTGACCCTACTCTTCTAGGAAGCTCCTCGGTCCCCTTACAGGACTCTGTTCCTCCCCCTCCCCCTCTCCCACCCCCTGGCTCCTCTAGCCCTTCCTCCTCTTCTGGCCATCATCAACAGTCTAACTCCAGACTTGATCAGCTACCCCATGAGATCTTTCTGGAAGTCCTTGAAAAAATTCCTGCTCCTGTCCTAGATACCTCTAATCTTTTTGACATTCTGGAAAAATGCTCCTTTATAGAGCCAACTGATGCCTTCCCCTTCCCTCCTCTCCCTCCTTCTCCCTCTCATCCCTTGCCTTCTTCTGATCTTCTTAATCCCCCTTCTTCCCCCCTTCCTGTTGGAATCTCCTTAGAGGTAAACCTCACCCCTCACTCTAACAAAAAGAAAACCAAAATCAGGAATAAAAAGGCTTCCTCCTCTTGCCCTTTGACCACAAGCTCAAATGGACCTCCCTCGCTCCCCTCTAGTTCCTAATGATTAAAGTCCTCTATTGGAACTGTAGGGGTATTGCCAATTCCCCTTCCCTTAGGGCTCTCCACCACCTCATCTCTTCAAACTCTCCTGACATAATTTTTCTCTCGGAGCCGATGACCCTTTCTCCCCCTCCTTCTTTGTGGTGAAACTTCGGCTTTGATGGTTTTTTCTCTAACCTCAATCAATCCACTGCTTCCATTTGGTGCCTTTTCAAAACCACTTCTGCTTTCCAATTCTCTCTATTGGATTTCTCCACCCAATTCTTAACCCTATCCTTCATTAACCCAGCCAATGGTACCCAATGCCTTCTCACTGGTATATATGCCTCTACTAACTATATTCGTAGAAGAGAGCTTTGGGAGTACCTTACTTCTCAAGCTTCTTCAAATATTCCATGCTGTGTGCTGGGAGACTTCAACTCCATCATCTCTGCCTCCGAGAAATTTAGTCTTAGACCTTCTCGTTTGAATACTGACTTCCAGCAGATGTTGTTAGCCTCTGGCCTGCAAGACATGGGCTTCTTTGGAAATAAATTTACTTGGTCTAACAATCGTAGAGGCACCAGTTTTGTTGCAGCTAGACTAGACAGAGCTTTATGCAACCACCATTGGACTTCCATCTATTCTGACCCTTTGCTCTCCCAACTGCCTAAGGTCTCCTCTGATCATTGCCCCTGCTTCTCTCTCACAGCCAAAGTCCTTATCCAACAAATGCTCCTTTCAAATTTGAAGTGATGTGGACTCTCCACTCGGATTTCCATAGACTTGTAGCTGAAAATTGGAAGCCAGATCTTGAGGGCCACCCCCAATATGTGCTAGCTCAAAACTTGAAAGCTATGAAGCAGATCTTCAAAGTGTGGAATAAGACTGTCTTCGGAGAAATTAGGCTCAAGACTCAAGAAGCGGAAAGAAAAGTGTTGGAAGCCCAAGCAACGCTGGATGCTGGTCCTACAGATTCTCTCCATCAGGATCTAACTGAGGCCAAGGCCCCTCTTCACAATTGGCTTCAAATCTCTGAATCCCATTGGCGCCAAAAATCCAAAGTGAGATGGCTGAAAGATGGAGAAAGGAACACTGCCTTTTATCATGCCTATGCTAAATCTAGAGGGGTTGTTAATTGAATTGAAAAAATCCTCTCCAATGGCAACTGGATTGAGGATCCTAGCCAGATCCAGCAGCTGGCAGTTAGTCACTTCTCTGGTATGGCTCAGTGAGTTCATCCAGGTCCTAGAGCGAGCCTTTTTTATTTAGATAGTAATAAAGTCTCCTCTGTCATGAACCTCCAGCTGACTAAAATTCCGGATGCTGAAGAAATTAAGAGTGCAGTCTTTGCTCTGAAGGCTGACAGTTCCCCTGGCCCAGATGGATTCTCTGGTTCTTTTTTCACTGCTACCTGGCTTATTACAGGAGGGGCCATCATCAAAGCTGTGAAACACTTTTTCTCCTTTGGTAAACTCTACAAAGCTTCCAATGCTTATTTTTTGGCTTTGATTCCTGAATCAACTTCGCCAAGTTCCTTCACTGACTACAGGCCAATTAGCCTTCTCAACTTCTCTTACAAAATTATATCCAAAATCTTGGCTTCCAGATCGTCTCTTATCCTCCCCTCTCTAATTTCCCCAAACCAAGCAGCTTTTGTTAAAGGGAGATCAATCCACCAACACATTGCTTTAGCTCATGAGCTCTTCCAATTTCTCCATTTGAAGACTAGGGGTGGGTCTCTATGTATGCAGCTTGATATCTCCAAAGCTTTTGACAAGCTAAGCTGGGCTTTTCTCTTTAAGGCTCTAGCTTTCTTTGGGTTTTCAAATAACTGGATTAACCTAGTTAAAGCTTGTGTCTGTTCTGGTAAGGGTTCAGTCCTTATTAATAGAGTGCCTTATGGGTTTTTTGATTCTACTTGTGGTCTCAGATAAGGGGACCCTCTGTCCCCTTACCTCTTTATCTTGGCAGAGCAAATTCTAAGCCTTAACATTCAAAAATTGTTATCCTCTAGGCTGGTTCTCCCTCTATCCTCAGTGCCAAAGACCCCTTGTCATCTTTTCTATGCTGATGATATCCTGCTTTTCTTGAAAGGAAATAAGAAAGGTTTGATGGCTCTCAAACAAGTCCTAGCTAATTATCAATTCAGCTCGGGGCAACACATCAATGTGGCCAAAAGTAAGCTCTTTTTAGGCAAGTGTAGCCTCATGACCAAAAGACAGATTCTGCCCATTACCAACCTTCAAGATCATCCTCTCTCCTCTTCTTATCTCGGTGCTCCTCTTATCATTGGAACTCCGAAAAGATAACACTTACACTTTCTGGTGGATAGGTTCCTCTCCAAGCTTGTAGGGTGGAAGTCCAGGCTGCTTACTTTTGCTGGTCGCACTATCCTGATCAGGCACGTGCTGGGTAGTTTAGCCACTCACATTGCTATGGTCTTTCCCCTCCCCAAGTCTGTTTCAAATCACCTTGAAAGTATTATGAGAGATTTCCTATGGTCGGGAGCTGCTTCTAGATCCAAAAGGAGTTAGATTCGTTGGGACTTGGTCTGTCTTCCCACATCAGAGGGAGGTTTTGGTATCAGGTGTATCCAAGACCACAACGGTGCTTCCTTTCTTAAGTTGGCATGGATGGCTGCTACGTCTGACTCTCTTTGGGCTGGTAAGATGAAAGGCAGGTACTTTCCCAGGACTACTTTATGGAGCTTTTCCACGACCAAAATTGGTTCTTGTGTCTGGCGGAAAATTAGGAATTCTGCTCATATCATTCAAGAAGGCTGTAAATGGATCATTGGCAATGGTAAGTTGGTCGATGCTTGGTTTGACTGCTGGTCTTCAGATTCTAGTCTGGCAGCCCAGTTTCCTTCCATTTCCTTTCCTCCCCATCAGACGGTCAGTTCTCTTTGGGATGGCTCAGCTTGGATTTTGCCGTCTGGGCTTCAGTTGAGGTGGAAGAGGTTTTGAGGAGTGCTGTTCAGTCTATCTCTATTGACCTAGCTTCAGTCGACTCCATTTATTGGAAAAGTCACCCAGGAAAAGACTTATCTTTCAAAGAGGCTTGGCAGTTAATTAGGCTCACTCGGCCACCTGTGGTTTGGGGGCCCCCTGGTTTGGAACCACCTGATGAGCCCGAGAGTGTCTTTCTTTGCTTGGCATCTGATGCATTGTAAGACACCAACCAATGACTGGGCTCAGAATGTTGAAACTGTGCTGCATCTCTTTTTCCTCTGCCCCTTTGCATCTGCCCTCTGGAGTTGGATCCTTCAAACTGCTGGAGTCTCCATTGCTGTTCCTTGCTCTCCTTCTAATTTGGCTGGGTCTTTCAACTAATTGTGACAAGTTAGCACGATTCGGAGTTTCCTCCATCTTCTTCTCTACTACTTTTATTATTTGGAAATGCAGAAATGACCTAACTCACAGAAACTTAAGAGCCTCTCAGATGAAGGTCAAGATCCTCCTGAAAGAGCTTCTTTACTCCTCTCTCATTACTATCAGCAGACCTTTTTCTGGCAGGCCTCTTCAACTGTTTATACATTTTTTGACTAACTCCAATCCTTGAGTTTTGTAAATTTCTTAGTTTATTTCTTGCTTCTCTTTGGGTTATTCTGTGACTGCTCTGTGGAGGTGGCAATATCTGTTGGTTTGTAGATAGCTGCTCCTTTTCTAGTTGTCCCTCCTTCTGTGGTCCTAGCAATGCGGCTATGTTTGCTATCAGTCTCCTCTCCCGTTGGTGGTGCTGCTCTCCTGTTTTCAGCTCTTTGTTTCCTTGCTTGCTCTGTGCAGTGGAATGCTCTTGGGTTTTGAGCTTCCTGTGTTCTAATGGTGTAATCCCTTGGCTGTGTATGGCAGAGCTTTGTGTATTGCTTTTTCCAGCGCTGTATAGTTGGAGGTTGGCCCAGCTTTTTGGATAGTGTTCTGTGCTTCGAGTGCTCAGTCCGGAAGCCTCCCATCTCAGGTTCTTTTTCTCTGCTGTGTAGTGCTTAACAAGGAGGGGGTCTCTTTGTTTTGTATTGCCTTGTATTGGGTTGGCTTTTGGGTTGCCTCCTGTCTTTTGGGCTTTCTTTTTGTAAGTTCTCCCTTTCTTTTTCCTTGTATTTTGGGGGTTGCTTGCCATGTTCTCTTCTTCCTTTCAATTCAAATTAAACTTTTAGCAAAAAAGCTTGCTGGGTGGGATGCCCAACTCTTTGAGAACCGATGTGGAGATGAGGATGAGTGCAAAACCTAGGTCGATCTGAACTCAGTGCATAGGCATTTCCTTGATGTATCCTGTGAAGTACAGGGGTCGGTTATGCCTTGTTTCGCCAAGTAGGAGGTCTTCCTTGGTGAAGGCGATGGTTGCACCGACTGCTTCTTGCACCGAGAGACATTCGATGCATGATCCCTCAGTTTTCTTCTTTTCTCCCTTTGAGGAAGTTTCTGAGTTTTTGACCTGGTAATCCATTTCAATTTGGAGGACTTGCGGGGCATGTTTGTCGACATCCTCATTCAGCTTTTGTAATTCAAAAATGAGATTATCACGAGTGCGCGGAGACATTCGTAATAAGTCTAGGATGTGCAGACGTGCAGGTATGTGCTTGAAATATTCAATCAAGTCATACTTGAAAGCCTCCTTGGGGCCTGCATGTTCATCATGGTTGCCACTGGAGGCACTTACAACATCTTTTCCTCAAGGATTTATATAAGTAAAGGAAGATTGGTTGTAATTCTTGTGGTAGTCCCGACCAGAGTGGGTGCCTCTACCAACTTCGAGAGCTTCTTGAGAAGGGTCTTCGTTTGGAAGATTGTCTTCAGGATCAAGAGGCTGTCATTTTTCATTTGCTGAGGATGTATCTATAGCAGAGTTGCCACCCTCAGTGATTGTGTTGCATGGAGCATTTTCCGGGAGCAAGTCCTGAACAGCATCCAACAACCTTTCTTCTTCGTTGACCAATTCATCGTCCCAAGCATTAATAGCTGGGGATTCTTCAGTCAGGAAGGGTGTGAGCTCTAAAGTCACAGTCTCAGGAGAAGAAACCTGAGAGGGTGCCATCTTAGTGAAAGTCACGTGAGACGAGGTAGCTCCAGAGGATACATTGCTAGGCATCGCTGGAGTATAAGTGATCTCATCAGACGATGCTTCCGAAGAGCTATAATCCCGAATTATCACATTACAGGAAGCTCTGACAGGAGACGTTGCCTGTTCGGAGTCAGACTCATCCTCGGATGTAAGAGGATCGTCTATCCAGCAATTTTCTCCATTTTCAGGAGTTCATGGAGGATGTACCTGATGGTCTTCAGGGACTTTTGGCTTTGGATTGCGAGGAAGCTCATTGACGCGGTCTTGCTCTTGTTCTAGAGCGAGATGCTGCAAGATCTTTGCATATTCTTCAAGATTAGGCATAGGAGCCAAATCTTCTTCTTCGTCTGGTCTGCGAGGTTCAACATGGTTGATATCCACTGGAGCAATGATGGGTGTTGGGTCAACAACATTTTCTTGTACAGAGTCTTGGTCTTCTTCATCATCCAACCAGGATCCTTGTGGCTGTAGAGGGTTATACCAGATTACTGGCATAAAATGAGTCTCAGTAATCCATTCTTCATTGGAGAGGTATTCTCCTGTTTCAAGGGATTCCTCCCACTCATCGGTGTTGTTGGATTCAAGTTCAACATGGATGCCACTAGACTCGTATCCATCAATGGAGAATCCAACTACCGAATTACAAGAGTATGATGCCCCCTGCATGGCTTTTTCTTTGAATTGAGGTGACATGAAGTCATTGAGAGTGAATTTTCTTACCCCCTTTGAAGTCTCTAGAAGGAACGTTTCTGTTGCCCCCAGTGAAGCGGTAGAGGAGGCCTCTGCCTTTTCTTGGACTTCTTATTTTGGCTGGGTCTTCTCTTGCCATTTGAGCTTGAGGAGATGTTTCCTAGCCAGCCTTCGCTGTTGAGCTGTTGGCTTTGTTTTCACGATCTCTCAGTTTTCATCTTCGAGGAGATTAGGATGTACCCATATGGGTTATCTGTCTGGTGTCAGGTAAGGAACCAGCTATTTGGATGCTTCAATTTTGTTTATCACCTTGAAGGAAGTAGTGATCTTCTTCTTTGGTGATTTTGGTGTTTGTCCACATGACACCATTGATGGACAGCACTTCTTCGCTCGGTTCTACCGAGGTCGGCGGACGTGGGAGTCCGTTTGGGTCCGACCCTTTCGTAACCGGGGGGCAGAGGCGTGCATCAACATTTTTTTGTATGGGTGTGCCAGATTTTCTATTTTACTTGGAATTACAAGTGGTGATCCGGAGATCGACCTTCGCAAGTAAAACGGAAATCAACTTCTTTCAAGTTTTCCATTGCACATATATTTAAGAAAAGAGACATTTTTCTTGATGTGCCGTGAAAGGCAATTTTTTTGGCATTTATAGCCGATTTTGGCATTTATAGCCGATTTACAGTTCTTATCAATAATGAAAGACAAGAGTTGTGATTTTTGTCTCTTTTGGAAAAATACAAACTATAATGAAAAGCAAGAAAATGAGGATCTAACTTCTCAGGAGATTGTGGGGGACTCGTTCAGATTGACGGTCGTAAGCCATATGTGGACTTCGCCATCATCCATGTAGATGAGAACAGAGGATGCTCTTGATTCGCTTGGCTTGGATGTAACCTCAGGTTTTTAGAGGATAAAGACCAAAAGGAGGTCCTATGTCCAATAAAAAACCAAGTAGACGGGCTAAAAAGCCACGTCTAAGCCATTGGAGGCAGAAGGAGAAGGGAAAGACCTTGGGGGGGTACCCCCCAAGGGACTTTTGTCACCTTGTAGCCGTGGTTGGTGCAGAACTTCCGCAGAGTTTTCTCTCTTTCTTTTTCTTAGATTTCTGATGCCTTTTTCTGTCTGAATTTCCGGATTTTCTGAAGTCTGTCTGGAATGCTTGGGGTTGTCTCCTATTTATAGGCTCTTGGTAGCCATTTAGGAGAGTTTATGGGCTCTTATTGTCATTAACCCGCATAATGGGAGGAGTTTCTAATTGGCCGGAGGAGATTGAGGGCATTTAATCGCCTTTAATCGCCATGATGGGAGGAGTTTCATGGGTTAAATGCCATGAATCAATTGACTTGTAATTCCCGGATGCTTGCTTCTGATTGGGCCGTCCAAAGAAATGGATTAATGACTGTAATAAAGCTAGTCAATTAATCACATTAAGTGGTTGCCGAGCTGTTGAAGAGTCGCGGGCCGTGCCGCGTCTTTTGGGATTCTTCGGGTGATGATCATCGATGGATCTTCATGTAGATCGACATCGGATGACCATGTAACTTCAGGTATTGGTTGCCAACAACGGGTCGGCGCCATCTGTCCTTTCGATTTCTCGATCGGTCGGGTAGAAAGCACACCTTTTTGGTTGACCGATTGGCGATCAATATTGATTTTAATACTCTTGATATTTGACCCGTGATTTTGATGGATGTCAAAGGATTTGGTGTCTCAAAAGTATGAATTTTGGAAAATTCGAGGAGTCGAACACTTTGAATCGTGAAAAATGATGAAAAACGGGGCTTCCGGGGCCCACCCAGCGATCCCGGGCTCCATGGTCGCCAGCGACCATGGACCAGGCGACCCGGGGCTAGGGTCACAGGGGTCTGCGACCCTGGGGGTGTTTTCCCCCTTTTTGTCTCGTTTTGCGTCCGTTTTTTATGTTTTTTGATTCTTTTTTCTTCTGTATTTTTTCTTGACATTTTTGTTCATTTATTGGCCTAATTTCCCTGTAGAAAACTTGATGAGAAACCTTACATTTTTTAGTGCAAATTTTCCAATTTTCCAGGAAAGCCGAAGACTTTGTCGCGCAGAGCTGCCGATTTTTGTCAGAAGCTGAAACTGGGTCAGACGATGTCGGAATGACCTGAAATTTGGAGTGAAGCCTCTTGAGCAATAAATAAGACCAATCATAGGCTTTTGGTTGAGTTTTGAAGCCGTTTGTGGTCCTATTGTCAGTAGACTTGTTTTTGTCGCGATGAAGATGTCGCGCTTGATGTGCGGTCACCCAATGTCCGATTGACTTGAGTTTTGATAGGGAACCTATTGGAGTCATTTTAAGATGATCCATAGGCACTGTCTTGGAAACCATGGTCCCAGGGAGCTTCGGCATGGAGGGCCTAATTTGGCTTCCGAGCGTCAAAGTCTGGTCAAATGTTGTAGAAATGACCTGAAATTTGACGTGTAGCCCTTTGTAAGCATTTTAAAGCCGTCCATGTGCTCTATCTGATGAGCGATGGCCTCAGTGGTTCTCGCTGCCGAGAGGCTTGATTTAGCTGTTCGAGGGTTGATCTAGGGTCAAACGTTGTCGGTTTGACACGGAACTTGACGTGGAGCCTTTTGGATGTATTTTGAGACCATCCATCGGCTCTGATCGAAGATTTGGTGTATCTGATGCTTTCACCGCCGGAAGCTCCTTTTCAACTGCCGCAGAAGCGAAGTTAGGCCAAATGATTTTGAAATGGCCCGAAACTTCTTGTGTACTTCTCTTTTGGCTGTCTTGAAGGATCTTGCAGTTTTTATTTGATTCTGACAAGATTTGATTTTTTGGAAGTAGCATTGCTATTTGTGGCAGGTTACGACTTCATGTAGCTTTTTGGATCTTCAAGAGGAAAAGTGATATTTTTGGTGTCAACAAATGTCCCCTCGAGGTGCAGTGACGAGTTGCTTAACTTTTGTAGTTGATGTGCCTCGAAGGGATTTTTTGAAAGAGAGCTTGTGACTTGACCAAGAGTCTTTGAGCAGCCTTTCTTTTGGTATTGTAGCCATTTGAGCTTCCAGGGGAATTTTATAGTAGTGAAAGGGATCACGTACCATCTCGAGGCAAAGTTTTGAACCTGACATCAGGGATGTGGATTTGGATTTTGACCTTATGACCTAGCAAGCTGTATGTGGCAGGTTAGGGGGTTGAGTTTGATTTTGACCATGTGACCCAACAAGCTGTATGTGGAATGTTGGGGGGTCGATTTTGATTTTGATCTCGTGACCTAACAGGCTGTATGTGGCAAGTTAGGGGATCAGGTTTTGGTTTTTGTTTTTGGTCTTGTGACCTAACAAGCTGTATGTGGCAAGTTAGGGGACCAGGTTTTGGTTTGGATTTTTGTAGAATGACAATTTCAAGATTTTGGCTCAATTTGGTATATGAGGCTGGATGGTTTGATTTCTGGAAGCTCATGGGGCTTGGAATTTTTTTTTGTATGGTCTAATCAACTCAAAAGATGCATGAAACCATTTTTGTAAGCTCTTGGTAAGAGGGATTTCTCTTTGACTAAAAGCCCAAATTTTTTATTTTTTAGTGCCTAGGTGGTCAAACCTGGCTCATATGGGCTAACCCATGGGACCTTAAGCTTTTGAAATGGCTTAGATCTCATATGGTGTCATTTTTGTAAAGGATATCTAAAAATATCTCCTTTGGATAGAGAATATCTAAGAATATCTTTATTTGGAGAGAATCTCTCATGTTCCTTTTATTTTGGGAGAGAATGTCTCAAGATATCTTTCTTTGGGAGAGAATATCTCAAATCTCCTATCTTTTAGGAGAAAATCTCTCTTTGATTTCTTTTTGGGAGAGAATCCCTCAAGATATCTTTCTTTTGGGAAAGGTATCTTTCTAATTTCTTTCTTTTGGTAAGGTTACTAATTAGTAACACTTACCTCTTTCTTCTTTCCTTCTTTGGTTTGCTCTCTTCTATAAATGCAAGGAGGAGGTTGGATCTCTTGCTCTTATTGCTTTCTTTTGCAACAATCCCAAGAGGGTTTCAAGACCAAGAGTTCTTCTTCTTCAAGATCTTCAAGACTTTTCTTCTTCTTCTCCATCAATGGCTTCAAGTAAGTTCTCTTTTTCAAGAAAACTCCATTGTAAAAAATAGGATGATAAAAAGCTCTTTCTTTTTTTTTGTTTCTTTGTTTTCTTTTCTTTTTTTTCTTTCTCTCATGTTTTCCCTTTTTTTTACATGTGTTTTCTTTTTTTTCTCGTGCTTTCCTTTTTTTTTTTGTGGACCGTACGGACAGATCCGTACGGATCTGGCCGTACGGCCACGTGGCCTATGGGCCAGTCCCTCTCTTTTTTTTTCTTTTTTTTGTTCTTTTCTTTCTCCTTTCTTTTTTTTTTTTTTTGAGAAAGTTTCTTTGTTTCCTCTTTTTTTTTGTCTCATCATGATAATGTATTTTTTGGCAAACCAAGATGTTCATGCATGTATATTTTTTTTTGTAAATTGAATTGTAGCATGATGTGATAGCATACCTGAAAGTTTTTGCAAATTTGGGAATTTGGAGCTCGCAGCGATGTTGAGCCCTTCCTGATTTTGCGGAGACTTTAAGGTTTTGAAAGTTTGGAGTTTCGGAGCTCGCAGCATTGTTGAGCCCATCTTCAAGCTTTCTATTTCTTTCGAAGTAGTTCCTTTTCTTCGGAATTGCCCCGGAATCATGTCAAATTTTCGCCAGATTTTCCTTTAGCGAAATCCTGTCATTTTGAGGATTGATCTTTTTCTTTTCCATCCTTTGCTGGTGGTTCCTCCAGAACGAACAAGGGTAAAGAGCCTGCTACCAGCGTACCTCGTCGATCCGCTAGGTCTTCTAATCCAGCCGTTCAGCAGGCCTGGGAGAAGGTCCAGTATGTTGAGAGAAATCTGGAAGAGTGCGACTCCCTCAACAGAGATGAGATGAGGCAGCGACTGATCGCTCTCAAGGGAGAGGAATTTTATAAGATCATGGTAAGCAGTCGTCCATGGGTGATGGACGATCAGAGGGTTTTGCCCAAGCCTACCTTCTTCTTTGGTGATGCCGTCCCTGATGACATGACATACCAGAGGAGATGTTTTCAGTTCTCTTTCACAACTGATGGTGAGAAGAAGATTGTTGCTACCCGGTCGATGTTTGATCGCACCGTCTCAATCATGAGCCTTGCCCCCATGTGCTCTAAGAGGGAAGATCCTCCAAGCTGGGTGAGAAGGACAAATGTAATCAAGACTGGGGTTTTTGTTGGTTGTTCTCCTGGATATGCGGAGAAGTCGCCTGCTGACATGGGCATATTGATGCCGGCCAGCGGCTACCAGGGCTCTGATTATCCGTCGGTCGATTTGGGACCAGTGGACCTTGGCATTTTCAGCGGTCATGGCAGCAGTTGGGTGAAGCCTTTTCGACTTCGTGGCCATTTCAATGCTGACTCCGAGTGGAAGTCGTGGACTGATCGCGTCCTGCTGATTGGTGGCGCCGTTTTGAAGGAAGCCAGGATTTTTTATGCGGTCCGCGCCTTTAGGGAGACCGTAATCTTTTCCGACGAGGCCTTCATGGCTATGTTGGAGTCATTCCTTCCACAAACCAATACCTTCGTTGTGACGAATGGTGAGATTGGTTCTCTTTGAAGGAGCTAAGCGCCATTACTGGATTGCCCATCCTTGGCAGACTTTATGAGGAGTTTATGCTGATCGACAGCGTCCTTGAGGAGCAGTCAGAGGAATTCAGGCTTTTGTACTTTCAGCTCGTCGCCTTCTATGATTTTTTGAAGGAGAAGGAGGGCTCGAAATTAAGATCCAGCAGTTTGAAGAGTTTTAGCTCTTCGTCTCCCAACTTTTTTGAAAGTGGGGAGCCTTTTGATAGCATGACCTGGGAAGACAAGGCTAAGGATCCGGGTTCGAAGAAGATTTTGGCTATGCAAGAAGAGTTGAGAGATTTCTGTGCGAGTACAAACGCCATATGTCCTGACATTGCACTGCGGAGAGATCTCGTTGTTTACCTCACTTATTGGTTAGGTGAGGTCATTTTTGCTGGAGGAGATGGAACGCACATCAGGCCGCATTATATTTTTCAGGCTTGTCAGATGGCGTTTGGAGAGCAGCTTGCTTTGGTGCCAACTCT
Source organism: Litsea cubeba (assembly GCA_012931725.1). Lineage (NCBI taxonomy): Eukaryota > Viridiplantae > Streptophyta > Magnoliopsida > Laurales > Lauraceae > Litsea > Litsea cubeba. The sequence continues at coordinate 47,364,744 of CM022948.1, read as the reverse complement.
TTACTCCTACTTGTGTACCGAACTGCAGGCTGCTGCTTTTTTGGTTCGGCTTGGGCTTCCCATGAACAGGGTATTTTCAGCCCACATTTTCTATTCGTGGTATGTGCACCATTGTCCTGGCTTCCACCAACTGGGTGCTGCACAGGATGATGATTCTCTGATGGTTCGGTTGGCTAAGGGAAAAGCCATGTCCGAGTCACTTTTGTTTGCCCGCATGAGGATCCGACGATTCAGGGACGTCGAGATAGGGCAATCTTCTGTGAAGCTTTCTCCGGAGTTGCGGAAGAAGGCTTTTGAATTTGGTGCCTCCCGCGACTCTACCAGGGCGGGGTCGGGAAGGCATTACTCCTTGACAAATGCAGAGAAGGAGTGGTTTTTCAGCATACGTGTCGGCACGATGGTGTACCACAGACATCTTTTCATCGACATCCAGCCGTATGTACCTTCTCGCTTTGCTCTGCAGTTGGGCTTTTCTCAAGGCGTTGTTGGAGCGCCTTCAAGCATGGTGAAGTGCTTTGGAGGTTTACAGGATGGGAGAAACGCATGGGATTTCTATAGTGTTGAAGACACTACTGCCATGATCTCTTATCCTGTGTTATCGACTTCCCGGACTGCCGGCTTCACGAAGTGGTTCGCGGAGAGCTTTTCGGCGTAACGGGGGCTTTCCAAGAAGGAGCTTGATGTGAAACTGTCGTCTGGAAAAGGCCTTGGAAAGTCGGATGGCGTCCGGCGAGAGGAAGTTTGGGCCTTCCTTTCTAGAGAGAAGCACAAGATAGGCTTTCTCGGTGACCAGGGCGTCATTGGTTCTGAAGCTGTTCGAGAAATACCTGATGAGGCTTTAAAGCAGCTAGAACAAGAGGAAGCTGAGCTTGATACTTGGATGCAAGCGGCACAGAGGCAAGCTTCTGTGGAGTCTACTGGCAAGAGTAGATCATCCAGGGAGGAGTCAAGTGGGAAACCTAACTCTGATAGTCAGGCAGGTTCCTCCAAGAAGCGAGCCCACAGAAGTAAGAGGAAGAGAAGTCATCATTGCAGCAAGGGGCAACATGAGGACTCTCCTGACATAGAAGTCCTTCTTACTATCAATGAGGAGGTGCCAGGGAATGTGGACGAGCCTCCAGAAAAGGGAAGCCGAGAAGAAGAGACCGTCGGTGAAGGTATGATTCTTCCTCTTTCTCTTTCCATTTCTTTTCATGAGATTTTTCCATGTTCTAATTTGTTTTCTCCCTCTGGTGCTCTTTTTTTTTTAGCAGAGGATGAAGACTTGGTGACGCCTGAGGTTCCTGCCAAAGAGGCAGTGACGGATCCTGTAGCGGCACCAGAAGAAGAACGGAGGGACCCTGGAGTGATTCCAGAATCTCCAACTGGTATGACTTCTTTTGCTTTCTCTTTTTTTTTTGTCTGTGACTTGGTTTGCTAACATTTTTCTTGTCAGCTGACTTGCCACAGGATTTCGATGACTTTGAACCATCGATGGACGCGAATGTTGATGATGCTTCCGATGAGTTCATGGAGGAAGAGAGTGTTCCACCAGTCTTCGAAGAAGGTATTTTTTAGTAATAACCCTGATAATGATTTTCAAACAGGATCATATTCATACCTTTTTGTGTTTCTTTGGCAGGTATTGAAGTGACAGAGGAGAGTCTGTCGCTTCCTTCAGAAGCAGAGCAAGGGATGCCAGAGGTTGATCCGGAGGTAGAGACTCCTGTAACCAATTCTGACACTGTGAAGGAGGTACCTTGTGTGGAGATTCCATCCCCAGCAGCTCCAACTGGAAAGAGTTCTTTTGTTCCTCTTCTAACGGGGCATGATATGAGCAGCCGACCGACGGAACGGGGTGAATCTTCAGCTGGGCCATCTCTTTTTTTTGCGAAGAAGGTGGTGGTGCAGGTTCTGAGCAGGAGATTCTCGGTGATGCTGAAGAGGCTGGTCTGGATGTCACAGGTGCCAGGGCGATCGTTGACAGGATCATTACACTGGGTGACAAGTGGTTTGAGACCATGGGTTTTGCTGACGACCAGTTCTTCAAGGAGTTGTTCCTGGACCCTGTTGATAAGGCTAAATCTGACCTGAATGAGGCTACACAAAGCATGAAGCAGATAGTCCGAGAGAAGAACTTAAAAGAGCCAGCCATCATTGGGCTGACACATGACCTTAACATCCTTGATAGGGAGGTCAATGAGGCCAGGAAACATTTTGAGCATTTAAAGGCACAAGTCGCTACCAAGTGGGCTGCTATAACAGAGGCTCACGACAAGGAGAGTGCTCTGATTCGCCGGGTTGCAGATGCTGATTGAGTCCTTGAAAGGAAGTTTCAAGAGGACAAACAATGGCAAACTGATCGGGATAAGCTTCCAGGTGTGAAAGAAGGGTTGCAGCCTTCTCTAGCATCTTATGGAAAGTTTTTGAAGAAGCGTGCCTTGGAAACTCTGACGGCTAAGGCCAGAAGTTTGCTTGAGGAGCTGAAATTTTGGCTGGAGACCATTTTTGGTTGAGCACCTGATTTTTGTAGCAGAAACTATCCTTCTTTTTTTTTTGGTACCAAATGTATTTTTTGGCACTCTCTCTCTTCTTTTTTTTTGTAGTGCTTGTAAACACTTTCTTTTTTTTTTGGTACCGCATGTATCTTTTTGGTACTCTTTTTTTTTGTTTTTCCTACGTTCACTTAAATCTTTTTATGATGAAAGCAATTGCTAAATGGGATGCTTTTTTATTATTTTCCCTACGCTCACAAAAATCTTTTTGTGATGAAAGTGATTGCTAAATGGGATTTGATCAAAAGCTTGTCGTTTTGTGAAAATCTTTTGTCAAATGATTATTTTGGCATGGGAGCCAGATTTTGTTTGTGGCATGGAAGCCGGTTTTGGCATGAAAACCAGTTTTGTGGCATTGATAGCCGATTTTGTGGCATTGATAGCAAGTTTGTGGCGTTGATAGCCGAGTTATTTTTTTTTGAAAGCCAAGTTTTGATTTGTGGCATTGATAGCCGATTTTGTTTTGTGGCTGATAGCCGGTTTGTTTTGTGGCATTGATAGCTGGTTTGTGGCATTTATAGCCTGTTTTGGTGGCATCTATAGCCGGTTTTGGTTGCATCTATAGCCGCTTTTGGTTTTCAAAAATACAAGTATCGACTAAAAGTCGCCTCCCTGCTGAATGGCCTTGCAAGTATCGATGGAATGTCGCATCTTTGCTCATTCGGTTGCGAGTATCGATGGAATGTCGCATCCTCGCGGATTTGGGTGCAAGTATCGATGGAATGTCGATTCCTTGCTTTTCAAAAATTTTGGTTTTGCGGGTATTAACTTGATGTCGTTTCCCCATGATTTTTGAAATTGCGGTTTTCTCAAACCTTTAGGTTATGGATATCAACTGAAATGTTGCGTCTCCATGGTTTTTAGGTTTTTTCGAACCTTTGAAATTTGGGTTGTGGATATCAACTGAAATGTTGCATCTCCACGGTTTCTTGGTTTTTTTGAACCTTTGAAATTTGGGTTGTGGATATCAACTGAAATGTTGCGTCTCCACGGTTTTGGATTTTGCAAGTATCGACGAAATGTCGCTTCCTTATGATTTTGGAAGTGTCGAATATGGTTCGCATGCTTCCGATTTGTGCGAGTATCGACTAAGCGTTGCTTCCCCGCGGTTTTTTGAAAAACCATTTTTTTTATTTAAAGACACGAGGGTCATAAGTTTTGACCTAAAACCATTTTGGCGGTAAAAGGCAGGGTGGACTAGTGTGGAAATCCCTGAATCCGGATTTTGTTTCAAACCATGAATTTTGGGTTCAAGGGTTGAAAATTTTGGTCAAGTTAGCGAAAGGTTCCTAAACTTGGATTTTTGAACAATGAAACGAAGAAAGTAAGCATTGTTTAAATTTCTAAAAATTTCAACATTTGACATGAAATTCTAAAAAAGGTGGGTTTAGCGAGCGTGTACCTGGAAACCGGTTTTGGTCGTACAGGCATTGCTCTTACCCAGTTGGGTAAGTCTTCAAGGGTAGTACCGCCTTAAGAACTTGCAGTTGATAGGCAGCATACATCTGTCACCTTCCATGTTGAGGAGTGCGTATGCGCCGTTGGAGAAAACCTTGTCGATGACGTAGGGTCCCTCCCATTTTGGTTCAAATTTGCCTTTGGACTTGTGAGCGAAGGCCATTGGTCTTTTTACCGCAAGAACCAAGTCACTTTATTTTTGTAGGCGCGTTGCCTGACCTTTTTGTCGAAAGATCCTGCCATGCGTGCTTGGTAAAGTTCAATGCTTTGTCGAGCTTTGAGCCGTCTCTCATCGAGATTGTCCAGCTCATGGAGTCGCAATTTGACATTGCTTTCTTGAGTCATGTCATTTTGCAAGGATACCCTCAAGGAAGGAATTTGTACTTCCAAGGGCACGACAGCTTCGCATCCATAGACCAAGGAGAATGGTGTGCTATGGGTTGGTCCTCGAACGGTGGTTCGATAGGCCCACAAAGCTTCAGACATTTTGTTGCTCCAGTCTCTTTTGTGACTAGAGACCATCTTCTTGAGGATTTTGCAGAGTGTCTTGTTGAAAGCTTCTGCTAATCCGTTTGCTGCCGGATTGTATGGAGTCGAAGGACAGCTTTGGATTTTGTATTTGTCGCAGAACCTGTAGAATCGATGATCCCGGAATTGTGGTCCGTTATCATGGACGAATCTTTTGGGTATTCCGAAATGACAAATGATGTTGGTGCGCAGGAACTGAAGGACTGATGAGGTCTTCATTTCGTTGAGCGCAAATGCTTCTGACCACTTGGAGAAATAATCCGTAGCGGCGAAGATAAAGCGATGACCTTTGCTCGAAGGGGGAGAAATAGGACCTATGATGTCCATACCCCAGGCTTCGAAAGGCCATGAAATCGCTGTAGGATGTAGCCATTCTGGAGGCATGTGAATGTAATCTCCATGAACTTGGCATTGTTGGCAGCGCTTAGCAAATTGCATTGCGTCAGCTACCATGGTAGGCCAGTAATAACCTAACCCTTTTATCTGATCATAGAGCTTGGGACCTCGGTGATGAGCTCCGCAAAGACCAGCATGAACTTCTTTGAGTATTTCTTCAGCCTCTTGTTGTGACAAGCAGCGTAGAAGTACTCCGTTAAAGGATTTCCTATAAAGGATTTTTGAAGGAATATCCAAATGAAAGCTTGGGGTTCGCCTTTGGATGCTTACCCGTTCTTTTGGATCTTCAAGTAGGATTCCGAACATAATGTAATCAATGAACGGATCCTTCCAGCCGCCGATTGAAGTTTGAAGGATTGAAATTTGACTTCCAACCACTTGGTGGCATTCAGCAACTGCTTGGTGTGTGTTAAGAGGAGGAAGGATTATTCTTTCGCACACTGTGATTTGCATGTTTTCCTCTTCCTGGATTGCCATAGATGCGGCATGTCCAGCCAGGGCATCTGCACGTATGTTTTCATCTCTACAAATGTGTGTGATGTAACAGATGTCAAACTTTTGCAGAAGGGATTGTGCCTTGTTATAGTAAGGCTGCAAATCAGGCTTCCTGACTTTAAATTTCTGATTCATCTGGTTGACGATCAGTTGAGAGTCTCCAAAGACTTCCAGCATGGTGATACCGGATTCGATGGCGAGTTCCAATCCTAGGATCAGAGTTGATATTCTGCTGCATTGTTTGTGCATGGTTCCAGTAGCGAGAAAGCGTGTGGAATCATGTATTTGTCGGGGCTAACAAAGAGGATGCCAACTCTCGAGATCAGCTGTCTTTTTTCATTTGTCCTGGTTGCATCGTCAAAGTACATTGCCCTTTGATTGCCTTTTGCGGTACATACCTGATATCAAATTATGACAGAAGGATGGACCATTTTGCCAGTCGGGCATTGAGAGAACCTGCCTTTGGGACAAGGTCCTTCAAGAGGTTGACCCTCGAGACCAGGTAGACTGTGTTGGAAAGCAAGTAGTGACGTAGCTTTTGTACAGCAAACATCACTGCAAGACATACTTTTTTGACTGGAGAGTAGCGATGCTCTGCACCTACTAGCATGCGGCTGAGGTAATATAGAGCAGCTTCTTTTCTTTCATCATTTTCTTGTGCAAGCAGAGCTCCCAGAGAGTGATCAAGGGCTCTTGTGTACAAGATGAATGGTTTTCCAGTGGTAGGAGCAGCTAACACTGGAGGTTTGGTCAGGTATGACTTGATATCTTGGAACGCAGCTTCACAGTCAGCATCCCAGACAAAGTTTACACCTTTTTACATCAACCGGGAGAATGGACGGCATTTCCCCGAAAGATTGGAGATGAACCGTCTGATGTAGGCCAATCTCCCTTGAAGCCCTTTGAGTTCTCTCAAGGTTCTTGGAGAGGGCATTTCTAGAATGGCTTTGACTTTTATGGGGTCAAGCTCTATTCCAGCTTTCCGAACTAAGAATCTGAGGAACTTACCAGACGAGACGCCGAAGAAGCATTTCAAAGGATTCATTCGCAGTTTGTGTTTGCGAAGTCGGAGGAAGACTTCTCGAAGGTCTTCGAGATGATCTTCCTTTCTTTTGCTTTTGACGGCGAGGTCATCAACGTAACATTCAACCGTCTTGTGCTGCATATCTTGGAATATCTTCATCATAGCCCTCTGATATGTGGCACCAGCATTTTTCAGACCAAATGGCATGACAGTGTAGCAATACACGCCAAATGGGGTCCGAAAGGATGTATGCTTTTCATCTTCAGGATGCATCTTTATCTGATTGTAACTAGAGAAACCATCCATGAATGTCATTCGCTCGAATCCACAGGTATTGTCAATCATTACCTCTGGTATGGGGAGCGGAAATTCATATTTAGGGCATGCGCCATTCAGGTCTCTATAGTCAATACAGACCCTGATCTACCCATTTTTCTTTGTCACAGGGACAATGTTGGCCAACCATTCAGGATGTTGTTCCTCACGGATGAAGCCGACGCTTTTGAGTTTTTGAACTTCTTGTTCAATTTTATCCATCACATCTGGACGGAATCTTCTTTGGCCCTGTTTGACAGGCTTGATGTCTTCTTGAAGATTGAGTTTGTGGACTACTGTTTTAGGGAATAAGCCAGGCATTTCAGCGTAAGACCATGCAAAGCAATCAACGAACTCACGAAGAAAGGCGATATACTCGGGTAACTCATCATCCTTTATATTCTTGCTTATGAATACAGGACGTGGGTTATCAGGTGTTCCCAAGTCTATCTTTTGAACAGGATCTTCTGTTGGAATGTCCGAAGGTGGTTCCTCCATAATATTTTCGGAGGCTTTCAGCTCAACGAAACATTCTGGGGTTTCAAGTTTCAAGGGCATTTCCAGACCAAGGTTTTGTTCCTTTCCACGGGTCTTCTTAATCAGCAAGTTTCCTAAGGCTTGCTATGAGATGATCCCAATCACCTGTTGAAACCGAGTCGAAGTAGGCTACTTCTTTTGGAGATGAGGGTCTTCTGGGTCAGAAGACCACATGTCTATGCCATCGAATAACTCCTCTTCATTGTCTGAGAAATCGTACCAATTGGATGAGCTTCCTGAATCTTTGTCAGGTGACTCATCGAAGAGATATCCAGGGAGATCGATGTCTTCATGGATACGAGATGTTGATGCTTGGTCAGTGAATTGACTTTTAAGCCTTTGTGTCAACTGTCTCAGGGTAGTGTTGGGATCATACCCTACCCCGTGTGAAGACTTTTCTGCATAGCCGTAGAATCTCCAATCTTCCAGCTGGCTATTGGTCAAGACGAGACCCAATGGCGTGAGAATACTGCGGCCTTCTCCCAAACCGACTGGGTTTTAAGCGTCATAGCCCATTTTCTTCATAATAGCTTGTGCCACAGAACTATATAAGGATAGTTGAGTCATACCTTCATTTTGGAAAGGTTCAAGCACGGAGTTTGATGAAGAAGCATCCGATCTATGGAAGAAGATCGGTTTTTCCTTTGCTGAAGTTGATGGAACAACGAAGGAAGCTGACGTAGGATCTTCAATGTCAGAAGTTGCCTCCATTGGAGTAAGAGCAGGCTGAACTTACTGAGTGTCAGCTTGGCTTGACGGTGTGTCGTCTTCGGGCTCTGAATCCGAATCCGTGAATTGCATGATAGACACGAAAGAGACAACAAATTTGCCCCCAGGCTTTTGCTTTGCCTTCTTCACTTTAGTTGTGATGACCAAAGGCTTTGAAGGTTTGAGGGAGATGATGAAGGGAGTTTGAATGCTCTCTTCGGATTTACCGGATGATTTGTTTTCTTCCGGCGATTGTTGAGGAGCCTTGCCTTTATCTTTCTGGAGATTTTCGGCAAAGGGTGTTGTGTGTTTCTCCTCTTCTTCTTTTTCACCTTCATACATTTGTGAGTCTGCAAAGTGGACTTCTTTACCTTTAAAGGGTTTTCTGTCCGCAAAGACTCGATGTATCATGCCGTCATCGCCAACAAACTTGATGCATTGATGTGAAATTGAAGGGACAACACCATTCTCGTGGATCCAAGGGCGTCCGAGAAGGATGTTGTAGCATGAAGGGATTTTTATTACATACACTGTGACCTCGGAGATAAGATCACCGATCTGCAACTTGAACCTGATTTTGCCGATAGGCCTTTGAGTGCTCCCATCGTATTCGAAGATTGATTCAGATGTGTGACTCAGCTTGCTGGGTGGGATGCCCAACTCTTAGAGAGCCGATGTGGAGATGAGGTTGAGTGCAGAACCTGGGTCGATCTGAACTCTGTGCATAGGCATTTCCTTGATCTATCCTATGAAGTACAGGGGTCGGTTATGCATGGTTTTGCCAAGTAGGAGGTCGTCCTTTGTGAAGGCGATGGTTGCACTGGCTGCTTTTTTAACCGAGAGGCATTCAATGCATGATCCCTCAGTTTTCTTCTTTTCTCCCTTTGAGGAAGCTTCTGAGTTTTTGACCCGGTAATCCATTTCAATTTGGAGGACTTGCGGGGCATTTTTGTCGACATTCTCATTCAACTTTTGTAATTCTGAAATGAGATTATCACGAGTGTGCGGAGACATTCGCAACAAATCTGGGATGTGCAGACGTGCAGGTATGTGCTTGAAGTGTTCAATCAAGTCATACTTGAAAGCCTCATTAGGGCCTGCATGTTCATCATTGTTGCCACTAGGGGCGCTTACAAAATCTTTTCCCGAAGGATTAACATATGTAAAGGAAGATTGGTTGTAATTTTTATGGTTGTCCCGGCCAGAGCGGGTGCCTCTACCAACTTTGAGAGCTTCTTGAGAAGGGTCTTCGTTTGGAAGATTGTCTTTAGGATCAAGAGGCTGTTGTTTTTCATTTGCTGAGGATGCATCAGCAGCAGAGTTGCCATCCTCAGTGATTGTGTTGCGCGGAGCATTTTTCGGGAACAAGTCCTGAACAGCATCGAGCAACCTTTCTTCTTCATTGACCAATTCATCGTCCCAAGCATCAATAGCTGGGGATTCTTCAGTCAGGAAAGGTGTAAACTTTGAAGTCACAGTCTCAGGAGAAGAAACCTGAGAGGGTGTCATCTCAGTGAAAGTCACGTGAGATTAGGTGGCTCCAGAAGATACATTGCTAGGAGTCGCCGGAGTGTGAGTGACCTCATCAAACGATGCTTCGGAAGAGCTATAATCCTGAATTATCACAATACAGGAAGCTCTGAAAGGAGACGTTGCCTGATCGGAGTCGGACTCATCCTCAGATGTAAGAGGATCGTCTATCCAGCAATTTTCTCCATTTTTAGGAGTTAAGGGAGGATGTACCTGATGGTCTTCAGGGACTTCCGGCTCTGGATTGCGAGGAAGCTCGTTGACGCGGTCTTACTCTTGTTCTAGAGCGAGACGCTGCAAGATCCTTGCATATTCTTCAAGATCAGGCATGGGAGCCAAATCTTCTTCTTCATCAGCTCTTTGTGGCTCAACATGGTTGATTTCCACTGGAGCAATGAGAGGTGCTGGGTCAGCAGCATTTTCTTGTACAGCATCTTGGTCTTCTTCATCATCAGACCGAGATCCTTGTGGCTGTAGGGGGTTATACCAGATTACTGGCATAAGATGAGTCTCAGGAACCCATTCTTCATCGGAGAGATATTCTCCTGTTTCAAGGGTCTCCTCCCATTCGTCTGTGTAGTTGGATTCGAATCCATCATCGGTGTCGTTGGACTCGTATCCATCAATGGAAAATCCAATTACCGAATTGCAAACGTATGATGCCTCCTGCGTGGCTTCTTTGAATTGAGGTGGCATGAAATCACTGAGAGTGAATTTTCTTACCCCCTTTGAAGTCTCTGGAAGGGATGTTTTTGTTGCCTCCAGTGAAGCGGTAAAGGAAGCCTCTGCCTTTTCTTTGACTTCTTGTTTTGGCTGGGTCTTCTCATACCATTTGAGCTTGAGGAGATATTTCCTAGCCTGCCTTCGATGTTGAACTGTAGGCTTTGTTTTCACGACCTCCCAATTTTCATCTTCCAGGAGATCGGGATGTACCCATATGGGTTGTCCGTCTGGTGTCGGGTAAGGAACCAGTTCTTCGGACGCTTGGATTGTGTTTATCACCTTGAAGGAAGTAGTGATCTTCTTCTTTGGTGATTTTGATGTTTGTCCATATGTCACCATGTTGACGGAGGCAGACCCATAGTTTTTGTCAAAGGTGATGACTCCATTTTTCCACATCTCGTTTATTTTCTCCCTCAAAACGAAGCATTGATTGAAAGGATACGAGATCATCTGATGGTATGGACAGTTACGAGGATCATTGGTTTTGCCAACATCACTCGGTCTTTTGGGTTCAGGCAAAGTGAGCTTGTCGTTCGCCACAAGAGCCCCGAAGAGTTCGTCAACATCTTCATCAAACGGGTATTTCTTCTCTACTCATTCTTTGAAGGCATCTGAGAGTTCAGGTATCTTACCAGCAACTTTGTTTTCAGCTTTCTTTGATGGCTGAGGAGCTGACTTGATCTGCACATTGAGGACCTCTTTCTTCTTTGGTTTAGAGGTTGTAATGGCGGTTGGTTCTTTTCTTGATGACTTCTGACTGTTGAGGTCTTTAATCACCGTTTCAGCTTATATGGAAGCTTCCAGGAGTTCTCCCAGGTTCTTTGATTTGTTGCCGATGATCATGGAGCGGATTCTAGCTCTCATGTTGTTTCGACAGATGTCGACTAGTGACGCTTGTGGCAATACATCAGAGCATTTGTATGCCATTGCTTTCCACTTGTGAATGAAGTCATATGTTGACTCATTCTCCCCCTGTTTTAGACTGCACAACTGAGCCATAGTAGCGGGATGATCCTCACCTTTAGAAGTGAGTCAGGAAGCGTGTCGCTAGCATGGCCCAATTTTGGATGGAGTCCTCCGGAAGAGTGGAGTACCAATCGAAGGCCGTACCTTTTAGGGTACTTGCAAAGAGGCGGATCTTGAGTGCATCTTGATCCGCGATAGCTCCCGTCAGGATCTTGAAGTGGATGACGTGCTGTCTGGCTGATCCTTTCCCCATATATGTTTGGAGAGTAGGATGCTTGAATTTTGTGAGAACGGGACCGAGTCCATCCATAAGGGATATGATGGCTTAATCCCATGCTCCTTGAGTATATCCTCTTCTTTTGCTTTGGCGAGGATACTGTCTACGTCCTTTTTGGTAAGGGTGCGTGAGTCATTTTCTTCTCCATTTACCTCATCGTCTTGATGATTCAGAGGAGGTTCGTTGTTCGCCTGATTTTGGAAAGCGAGGAGAAGGTTTTCCATCAGAGTTTCAATCCTCTGTTGGCCTTGTTCCAACTGCTGGATGCATGTGATCGCATCATCTTGAGGTGGATTGCGGGGTGGTGGCTCAGAATTTGTAGCCAGGACGTTCATCCCTCGGGATTCGAATGAAGAAACTGTCCTGGTGACTGAGCTGGGGCTCATTCTTTTTTAAGAAAAGCTTGAGGAAGGATCACTCCGCCGTCCTTTACTTGAAGGCGCAGGGGATTCTTCTGAATGTCTTCTTGTCCTAGAGACGTTGCGGGTCACCAGACGTCGGACATGGATTTTTGTTGCTAACTTTTGGCGTCTTCTAATTTTTCGAACCATATGACAGCAGCAACTTGGTTGGGTCTTTCTTCTTCGACCCATTTGTGAGAGACTTGAAGTGTAGGAGGCTGGGTCCTTTGCTTCTCTAGTCTCTTTTGTCGATACGACGCGCGGCGGCGTATACAACGAGCAATTTGAGCTTCGATCAGCTCTGGCTGGGCTTTGACGATGAAGGATGTGCTCCCTTGGGCGCAGCAGCCGAGCCTGTCTTCTTTGTAACTGGGCAAGGACAGGATGTGAACCCTGTCATTCTCCTGTTGCAGCGAAGCTTTGAATTTTTGCAGTTCGGCCCCTATAGAGATGAAGGGTCGAACTGCAGGTTTGTAGGCCTTAGCAGGTGCTTGCAGAGGCCGTGTGATGCATGACTTGATTTTGGACTTGTAGGAACAAGCCGGCTCATGCTGGGTTGACTTGAGAGTCAGATTGGAGATATGTCTCTCCTCTTTCATGTAAGCAAGAGGGTAGAACTGGTTCTCCTTGAGTGGGGCCAGGAATGCTGGCTTGGTGGATGTTTGGGACCTTCTTTGTTTTAGTGAAGGTCTTGGGGACCAAGTCTTGGGATAGACCTGGTCGTTTGAGGGTGGAGGCTTCGTGGGGCTGCCACGGGCTTCGGGCCTTCTGGTGCTCGCCTTTGGTGTCACGGTAGTGACACGTTGAGAGGCAAGTTTCTGCTTCTTAGAAGGAGCGGTTTGTTCCTCAGGAAGTGGGAATGGTCCCAGCGTCCCAAAGACGATAGTCCGGGGAGTCGAGGTCAACCCAGAGTTCAGAGAGATGCCGAGGGAGTTGACGCTTCGGCAGCTGATGGGGCGCTTGTAGGTGCACGTAGTTTGCTTCTGTTGAAGCATAAGTTGGTGCTTGTTCTTGTCGAAGGTAATGGTTAGTGAAGCTGCCATTGTTAGTTTTCAAAAATTTTCTAAAACAAGACCACATCCATTAGTAATCACAAGAATATAATGATCATAGATGGCAAGTTCTATGGTTTTGTCTTTTCAAATTGCTCGGGGAAGATGACCCAAGCAATATGAATAAGGCAGAAAGCCATAGAGGGTACAATTGTTCTGATCGCAGGTATGGTAAGCCCAGAATGAGCGTCCCAGTGACTGCTTGAAGCAATTGTGAACTTAAATTCGACTTATCGAGAAGCAGAGCTTGCTCAAGGTAAGAAGAATATAAAGTTGGAGTTACAAATGTGCCGATCGCGAATACATTAGACCCTGAAAGGGCATACTAGTACCGCTAGACACAAATGTTTTGAGACCGCATCCATGAGATGAGATTCTCTGTTTTGAAAGGTCGAGATTGGATTCATCGAAGAGAGCAGATGGTATTCCGATCCAAATACAGTCTCAGAGATTTTCGCGAGCGCCAGTACTCAGAAGGAAATGAACCATAATTTCTCGGATCTGAATTCAAAAATCTGAACAAAGAGAGCAAAAGGCACTCCAATCTGAACACGGGCTCAGCGATTTCCGCGAGCGCCAGTGCTCAGAAAGGAGGAGACCAAAGTTTCTCCAATCTAAACCCAAAATGACGGAAGTTTTTTTTTTTTTTGAAGATTTTTTTTTCAAGATTTTTTTTTAAATCTTTTTTTTTATTTATTTATTTGTTTATTATTTTTCTTATTTTTTTTAGGTTTTTTTTAAAATTTTTTTTTTATTTTTAAAAAATTTTATTTTGAAAAAATTTTATTTTGAAAAAATTTTATTTAAAAGACGAGAGAGTACACATAGGCCTCCTAACCCGGTCTTATGAAATCTCGATTGATAGAATTGCCCCCGGGTAAGGCTTTTCTTGAATCAACCATGATCAAAGAACGCAGTTGGTTTAACCTTAGTGTTCTATGTCTTCTTTTTATATATATATATTAGATCTTTAATGAACTCATCGAAGAGAAACGATGGCCCAAAACCTTAGTCGAACAGGCTCAACATTTTTACAAGTACGATGAATGATAGGAAAGGATCAAGGTTTCTCAATTTTGAATCCAAAATGAAAAATTTGATTTTTTTTTTCTAATGAACTCATCGAAGAGAAACGATGGCCCAAAACCTTAGTCGAACAGGCTCAACATTTCTGCAAGCACGATGAACGATAGGAAAGGATCAAGGTTTCTCAATTTTGAATCCAAAATGAAAAATCCGATTTTTTGTTTTTTTGTTTTTTTTCTAATGAACTCATCGAAGAGAAACGATGGCCCAAAACCTTAGTCGAACAGGCTCAACATTTCTGCAAGCACGATGAATGATAGGAAAGGATCAAGGTTTCTCAATTTTGAATCCAAAATGAAAAATCTGATTTTTGTTGTTTTTTTTTTCTAATGAACTCATCGAAGAGAAACGATGGCCCAAAACCTTAGTCGAATAGGCTCAACATTTCAGCAAGCACGATGAACGATAGGAAAGGATCAAGGTTTCTCAATTTTGAATCCAAAATGAAAAATCTAATTTTTTTGTTGAAAAGAGAAAGAGTGGAAATAAATTTAAAGAATTAGAAATTTCCAAAAAATCTCATCTCATTTTTTTTAGATGCGAAATCCAACATAGGCCACCAATTAGAAAGTAGCCAAGGAATCAAGAAAAGAAGTATAAGCATAGAGCAATAGATATGATATGCAAATATTTCATTTCTAGCATCGTGTTCTCAAATGAACGAGTCCCACCGGGTGTGCCAGCTTGATGGACCAGCGCATTCTGCCCGCTCGGTTCTACCGAGGTCGGTGGACGTGGGAGTCCGTTTGGGTCCGACCGTTTCGTAACCGGAGGGGGCAGAGGCGTGCATCATCATTTCTTTTGTATGGGTGTGCCAGATTTCCTATTTTACTTGGAATTGCAAGTGGTGATCTCAAGATCAACCTTCGCAAGTAAAAAGGAAATCAACTTCTTTCAAGTTTTCCATTGCACATATATTTAAGAAAAGAGAGATTTTCTTGATTTGTCGTGAAAGGCGATTTTTTGGCATTTATAGCCGGTTTTGGCATTTATAGCCGATTTACAATCCTTATCAATAATGAAAGACGAGTTATGATTTTTTTCTCTTTTGGAAAAATACAAACTATAATAAAAAGCAAGAAAAGGAGGATCTAACTTCTCAGGAGATTGTGGGGGACCCGATCAGATTGACTGTCGCAAGCCATATGTGGACTTCGCCATCATCCATGCAGATGAGAACAAAGGATGCTATTGATTCGCTTGGCTTGGCTATAACCTCAGGTTTTTAGAGGACAAAGACCAAGAGGAGGTCCTATGTCCAATAAAAAGCCAAGTAGACGGGCTGAAAAGCCACGTCTAAGCCATTGGAGGCAGAAAGAGAAGGCAATAACCTTGGGGGGGGGGGTACCCCTAAGGGACTTTTGTCACCTTGTAGCGGTGGTCGGTGTAGAACCTCTGCAGAGTTTTCTCTCTTTCTTTCTCTTAGATTTCTGATGCCTTTTTCTGTCTGAGTTTCCGGATTTTCTACAGTCTGTTGTGTGTTTTTTGTGCTGTCCTTTCTTCTTGGAGTGCTTTCCTATTTATAGGCTTTTTGGTAGCCATTTAGGAGGGTTTATGGGCTTTTATTGTCATTAAGCCGCATAATGGGAGGAGTTACAGGATTTAATTCCTTTATTTTGTAACTCCTTTTTCTTGGCTTCTGATTGGCCAGAGGAGATTAAGGGCATTTAATCGCCATGATAGGAGGAGTTTCATGGTTTAAATGTCATGAATCTCTTGACTTGTAACTCCCGGATGCTTGCTTCTGACTGGGCCATCCAAAGAAATGAATTAATGACTGCAATAAAGTTAGTCAATTAATCGCATTTAAGTAGTCGCCGAGCAGTTGAAGAGTCGCGGGACGTGCCGCGTCTTTTGGGATTCTTCTAACGATGATCATCGATGGATCTTCATGTAGATCGACATCGGATGACCATGTAACTTCAGGTGTTGGTTGCCAACAGCGGGTCAGTGCCATTTGTCCTGTCGATTTCTCGATCGGTCGGGTAGAAAGCACACTTTTTTTTGGTTGACCGGTTGGCGATCAATGTTGATTTTGATACTCTTGATGATTGACCCGTGATTTTGACGGATGTCAGAGGATTTGGTGAAAAAACGGCGAAAAATGGGGTTTCCGGGGCCCTCCCGGCGATCCCGAGCTCCAGGGTCGCCGGTGACCCTGGGGGGTTTTCCCCCCTTTTGTCCCGTTTTGTGTCCGTTTTTGCCGTTTTTTTATTCTTTTTTTTCTATAATTTTCCATGACATTTTTTATCATTTATTGGCCTGATTTCCCTGTAGAAAACCTGATGAGAATCCTTGCATTTTGTTTTGCAAAGTTTCCAATTTTCTGAGAAAGCCGAAGACTTTGTCGCGCAGAGCTGCCGATTTTCCGTCAAAAGCTGAAACTGGGTCAAACAATGTCGGAATGACCTAAAATTTGGGGTGGAGCCTGCTGAGCAATAAATAAGACCAACCATAGGCTTTTGTTTGAGTTTTGAAGCCGTTTGGGGTCCTATCACCAGTAGACTTGCTTTTATCGCGATGAAGATATCGCGGCTTGATGTGCGGTCAACCGATGTCCGATTGACTTGAAATTTGACAGGGAACCTATTGGAGTCATTTTAAGATGATCCATAGGCTCTGTCTTGGAAACCATGGTCCTGGGGAGCTTCGCCGCTGAGATGCTTGATTTGGCTTCCGAGCGTCAAAGTATGGTCAAATGTTGTCGAAATGACCTGAAATTTGACGTATAGCCCTTTGTAAGCATTTTGAAGCCATCCATGTGCTCTATCTGATAAGTGATGGCCTTGGTGGTTCTCGCCGCCGAGAGGCTTGATTTAGCTGTTCGAGGGTTGACGTAGGGTCAAACGTTGTCGGATTGACTCGGAACTTGACGTGGAGCCTTTTGGATGTATTTTGAGACCATCCATCGGCTCTGATCGTAGATTTGGTGTCTCTGATGCTTTCACCGCTGGGAGCTCCTTTTCAGCTGCCGGAGAAGCGAAGTTAGGCCAAATGATTTTGAAATGGCCCGAAACTTCTTATGTACTCCTCTTTTGGCTGTCTTGAAGGATCTTGCAATTTTTTTTTTATTCTGACAAGATTTGATTCTTTGGAAGTAGCATTGCCTATTTATGGCAGGTTGCGACTTCATGCAGTTTTCTGGATCTTGAATAAGCAAAGTGACATTTTTGGTGTCAACAACCATGGAGCATGGAATCGCCGGGTTCACCTCGTAAAGCCCGTTTTTCGCGATTCGAAGCTTCAAACTCCTAGGATTTTTCAAAATTCATACTTTTGAGGTGCCAAATCCTTTGACATCCGTCAAAGTCACGGGTTAATCATCAAGAGTATCAAAATCAACATTGATCCAAATAACCAAAAAAGTGTGCTTTCTACCCGACCGATCGAGAAATCGACAGGACAGATGGCACCGACCAGCTGTTGGCAACCAATACCTAAAGTTACATGGTCATTCGATGTCGATCTACATGAAGATCCATCGATGATCATCGCCAGAAGAATCCCAAAAGACGCGACACGGCCCGCGACTCTTCAACTGCTCGGCGATCACTTAATGCAATCAATTGGCTAGCTTTATTGTAGTCATTAATTCATTTTTTTGGACGACCCAATCGGAAGCAAGCATCCGAGAGTTACAAGTCAATTGATTTATGGCATTTAACCCATGAAACTCCTCCCATCATGGCAATTAAAGGCGATTAAATGCCCTCAATATCCACCGGCCAATCAGAAGCCAAGGTCCAGGACATACGAAGTAAATGAATTAAACCTTGTAACTCCTCCCATTATGTGGTTTAATGATGATTAAAGCCCATAAACTCTCCTAAATGGCTACCAAGAGCCTATAAATAGGAGAACACTCCAAAGAAATCCAGATCAGAAAAAATCAAACAACTCCCCGAGATCAGAATCAGATCAGCGTCCAAGCACAAAAATCTAGAGAAAGAAAGAGAGAAAACTCTGCGAAAGTTCTGCACCGGCCACCGCTACAAGGTGACAAAACTCCCTTGGGGGTACCCCCGCCCCAAGGTCCTTGCCTTCTCCATCTGCCTCCAATGGCTTAGATATGACTTTTCAGTCCATCCACTTAGCTTTTTATTGGACATAGGACCTCTATTTGATCTTTGTCCTCTAAAAATCCGAGGTTATAGCCAAGCCAAGCGAATCAAGAGCAGCCTCTGTTCTCATCTGCATGGATGATGGCGAAGTCTACATATGGCTTACGACCGACAATCTAAACGGGTCCCCCACAATCTCCAGAGAAGTTAGATCCTCCTTTTCTTGCTTTTCATTGTAGTTTGTATTTTTTTAAAGAGACAAAAATCACAACTCTTGTCTTTCATTATTGATAAGAATTGTAAATCGGCTATAAATCCCAAAAATCGGCTATAAACGCCAAAATCGGCTATAAATGCCAAAACAATCGCCCTTCACGGCAAATCAAGAAAATGTCTCTTTTCTTAAATATATGTGTAATGGAAAACTTGAAAGAAGCTGATTTCCTTTTCACTTGCGAAGGTCGTTCTCCGGATCATCACTTCCAATTCCAAGTAAAATAGAAAATCTGGCACACCCAAAAAAAAATATTGATACCTGCTCCTGCCCCCCCAGGCGCGAAAGGGCCAGATCAAACGGACTCCCACGTCCGCCGACCTCGGTAGCACCGAGCAAGGAATGCGCGGTCCATCAAGCTGGCTCCACCCGGTGGGACCCGTTCATTTGAGAACACGATGCTAGAAATGAAATATTTGCATATCATATCTTTTGCTCTATGCTTATACTTCTTTTCTCGATTCCTTGGCTACTTTCTAATTGGTGGCCTATGTTGGATTCGCATCTAAAAAAACGAGATGAGATTTTTAGGAAATTTCTAATTCTTTGAATTTCTTTCCACTCTTTCTCTTTTAAAAAAATCAGATTTCTTAGTTTGGATTCAAAATTGAGAAACTTTGATCCTTTTCGTTTCGTCTCTCTACTTACAGAAATCGTTGAGCCGGTTCGAATTGTGGAAATGGCCATTGTTTCTCTTCGATGAGTTCATTAGAAATTAAAAAAAATCAGATTTATTAGTTTAGATTCAAAATTGAGAAACTTTGATCCTTTTCGTTTCGTCTCTGTGCTCGCGGAAATCGTTGAGCCGGTTCTAATTGTGGAAATGGCCATTATTTCTCTTCAATGAGTTCATTAGAAATTAAAAGAAAAATCAGATTTCTCATTTTGGATTCAAAACTGAGAAACTTTGATCCTTTCCTTTCGTTTGTGTGCTCGTACAAATTGTTGAGCCTGTTCGAATTAGGATTTGGGCCATCGTTTCTCTTCTATGAGTTCATTTGGGATAAAAAAAAGACAGACCACTAAGGTTAAACCAATTGCGTTCTTTAATCACGGTTGATTCAAGAAAAGCCTTGTCCAGAGTGTGGAGACAGCTTGCCTGTTCTAGGCAAGGGTCCTCCAAACGGGTTCATTAAGTAATCCTACCCTTACCTGCGGGCAATTCTATCAATCGAGATTTCATAAGACCGGGTTAGGAGGCCTATGTGTACTCCCTCGTCTTTTAAATAAAAATTTTCAAAATTAAAAATTTTAAAATAAAAAATAAAAAATAAAAAAATAGAACTCCCCATTTATGATATTATATTCTTGTGATTACTAATGGATGTGGTCTTGTTTTATAAATTTTTCGAAAACTAACAATGGCAGCTTCAATAGAAGCAAACCACGCGCACCTACAAGCTCCCCATCAGCCGCCGAAGCATCAACTCCCTTGGCAACTCTCTAAACTTCGGGTCGACCTGAACTCCCCGGACTATCATCTTTGGGATGCTGGGACCATTCCCACTTCCCAAGGAATAAACTGCTCATTCCAAGAAGCAGAAGCTCGCCTCCCAACGTGTCACTACCATGACACCAAAGGCGGGCACCAAAAAGCCCGAAGCCCGTGGCACACCCACGAAGCCTCGACCCGAAAGCAACCAGGTCTATCCCAAGACTTGGTCCCCAAGACCTTCACCAAAACAAAGAAGGTCCCAAACATCCACCAAGCCAGCATACCTGGCCCCACTCAAGGAGAACTAGTTCTACCCTCTTGCTTGCATGAAAAAGGAGAGACCCATCTCCAACTTGACTACCAAGTCAACCCAGCATGAGAAAGCTTGTTCTTACAATCCCAAAATCAGATCATGCATCACAAGGCCTCTGCAAGCACCTGATAAGGCCTACAATCCTTCGGTTCGACCCTTCATATCTACAAGGGCCGAACTCGAAAAATTCAAAGCTTCACTACAACAGGCGAAGGACCGGATTCGTATCCTCTCCTTGCCTAGCTACAAAGAAGACAGGCTTGGCTGCTGCGCCCGAGGGAGCACATCCTTCATTGTCAAAGCCCAGCCAGAGCTGACCAAAGCTCAAATTGCTCGACATATACGCCGTCGCACGTCATATCGACAAAAGAGACTAGAGAAGCAAAGGACCCAGCCTCTTACACTTCAAGTCTCTTACAAATGGGTTGAAAAAGAAAGACCTGACCAAATTGTTGCTGTCCATCGAGGTGGCAAAATGTGACCCGACCTGACCCGCGTATTACCCGCTTAACCCGACCCGTTTAATAGGCGGGTCGGTCACGGGTCAAGTATTCATGACCCGCCATTAAGCGGGTCGGGTTAGGGTTGACCCGCTTAACCCGCATAACCCGCTTATTTAAGCCAAAATTGAATTTGATTATTTTAATGCATAGGTTAAAAAAAAATAAATGGACCTTAACCAATTCAACCCCACGCTTTTTATTAATGGAAAGCAAGGTAATACACATCAAATGATTGTTGAAAAGAGATTAGACCAAATTTGATATTAAAAGTCAGTTTTGGTCAAGCATGGAACCATTGTTGAGTCGATTTATTTACTAGATGGATGTGGGTTATGCGGGTCGACCTGACCCGTATAACCCGCAATGGTTATGCGGGAAGATGACCCTCACCAAAAAGGACGTAGACAGTATCCTCGCAAAAGAAAAAGAAAAGGATATACTCAAGGAGCATGGGATCAAGCCACCATATCCCTTATGGATGGACTCGGTCCCGTTCCCCACAAAATTCAAGCATCCTAATCTCCAAACATATACGGGGAAAGGATCAGCCAGACAGCACGTCGTCCACTTCAAGATCCTGACGGGAGCATCGCGGATCAAGATGCACTCAAGATCCGCCTCTTTGCAAGTACCCTAAAAGGTACGGCCTTAGACTGGTACTCCACTTTGCTGGAGCACTCCATCCAAGATTGGGTCATGCTAGAGACACGCTTCCTGACTCACTTCAAAGGTGAGGATCATCCCGCTACTATGGCTCAGCTGTGCAACCTAAAATAGGGGGAGAATGAGTCAACATATGAATTCATTCACAAGTGGAAAGCACTGGCATACAAATGCTCTGATGTATTGCCACAAGCGTCGCTAGTCGACATTTGCCGAAACAACATGAGAGCTAGAATCCGCTCCATGATCATCGGTAACAAATCAAAGAATCTAGGAGAACTCCTAGAAGTTTCCATGGAAGCTGAAATGGTGATTAAAGACCTCAACAGTCAGAAATCATCAAGAAAAGAGCCAACCGCCAATGCAACCTAAAAAACAAAGAAAAAAGAGGTCCTTAATGTGCAGACCAAGTCAGCTCCTCAGCCACCAAAGAAAGCTGAAAACAAAGGTGCTGGTAAGAGACCCTAACTCTCTGATGCCTTCAAAGAGCGAGTAGAAAAGAAATACTCGTTCGATGAAGATGTTGATGAAATCTTCGGGGCTCTTGTGGCGAACGACAAGCTCACTTTCCCTGAACCCGAAAGACCGGGTGATGTTGGCAAAACCAACGATCCTCGGTACTGTCCATACCACCAGATGATCTCGCATCCTCTCAATCAATGCTTCGTTGTGAGAGAGAAAATAAATGAGATGTGGAAAAACGGAGTCATCACCTTTGGCAAAAACTATGGGTCTGCCTCCGTCAACATGGTGTCATGTGGACAAACACCAAAACTACCAAAGAAGAAGATCACTACTTCCTTCAAGGTGATAAACACAATCCAAGCGTCGGAAGAACGGGTTCGTTACCCGACACCAGATGGACAACCCATATGGGTACATCTCGATCTCCTGGAAGATGAAAATTGGGAGGTCGTAAAAAACAAAGCCTACAGCTCATCAGCGAAGGCAGGCTACGAAACATCTCCTCAAGCTCAAACGACAAGAGAAGACCCAGCCAAAAAGAGAAGTCCAAGAATAGGCAGAGGCCTCCTCTATCGCTTCACTGGAGGCAACAAAAACATCCCTTCCAGAGAGTTCAAAGGGGGTAAGAAAATTCACTCTCAGTAATTTCATGCCACCTCAATTCAAAGAAGCCACGCAGGGGGCATCATACTCTTGCAATTCGGTAGTTGGATTCTCCATTGATGGATACGAGTCCAGCGACACCGATGATGGATTCGAATCCAACTACATCGACGAGTGGGAAGAGTATCTTGAAACAGGAGAATATCTCTCCGATGAAGAATGGGTTCCTGAGATTCATCTTATGCCAGTAATCTGGTATAACCCCCTACAGCCACAAGGATCCTGGTCCGATGATGAAGAAGACCAAGAGGCTGTACAAGAAAATACTGCTGACCCAGCACCCGTCATTGCTCCAGTGGAAATCAACTATATTGAGCCACAAAGAGTAGATGAAGAAGAAGATTTGGCTCCCATGCCTGATCTTGAAGAATATGCAAGGATCTTGCAGCATCTTGCTCTAGAACAAGAGCAAGACCACGTCAACGAGCCTCCTCGGAATCCCGAGCCTGAAGTCCCTGAAGACCATCAGGTACATCCTCCCTTAACTCCTGAAAATGGAGAGAATTGCTGCATAGACGATCCTCTTACATTTGAGGATGAGTCTGACTCCGATCATGCAACGTCTCCTGTTAGAGCTTCCTGTAATGTGATAATTCAGGATTATAGCTCTTCCGAAGCATCGTCTGATGAGATCACTTACACTCCGACGATGCCTAGCAATGCATCCTCTGGAGCCACCTCATCTCACGTCACTATCACTGAGACGGCACCCTCTCAGGTTTCTTCTCCTGAGATTATGACTTCAAAGCCCACACCCTTCCTGACTGAAGAATCCCCAGCTATTGATGCTTGGGACGATGAATTGGTAAACGAAGAAGAAAGGTTGCTGGATGCTGTTCAGGACTTGTTCCCGGAAAATGCTCCGTGTAACACAATCACTGAGGAGGGCAACTCTGCTGCAAATACATCCTCAGCAAATGAAAAACGACAACCTCTTGATCCTGAAGACAATCTTCCAAACGAAGACCCTTCTTAAGAAGCTCTCGAAGTTGGTAGAGGCACCCGCCCTGGCCGGGACTACCACAAGAATTACAACCAATCTTCATTTACTTATGTAAATCCTTCCGGAAAAGGTCTTGTAAGCGCCCCTAGTGGCAACAATGATGAACTTGCAGGCCCCAAGGAGGCTTTCAAGTATGACTTGATCGAACATTTCAAGCACATACATGCACATTTGCACATTCTAGACTTATTGCGAATGTCTCCACGCACTCGTGATAATCTCATTTCAGAATTACAAAAGCTGAATGAGGATGTCGACAAACATGCCCCGCAAGTCCTCCAAATTGAAATGGACTACCGGGTCAAAAACTCATAAGCTTCCTTAAAGGGAGAAAAGAAGAAAACTGAGGGATCGTGCATTGAATGCCTCTCGATTCAGACGGAAGACAGTGTTACCATCGCCTTCACTAAGGACGACCTCCTACTTGGCAAAACAAAAGCACAACCGACCCCTATACTTCATAGGGTACATCAAGGAAATGCCTATGCATAGAGTTCAGATCGACTCAGGTTCTGCACTCAACCTCATCTCCACTTCGGCTCTCGAAGAGTTGGGCATCCCACCCAGCAAGCTGAGCCACACATCTGTATCTATCTTTAGATACGATGGGAGTACTCAAAGGCCTATCAGCAAAATCAGGTTCAAATTGCAGATCGGTGATCTTGTCTCTGAGGTCATTGTATATGCAATAAAAAACCCCTTCATGCTACAACATCCTTCTCGGACGCCCCTGGATCCACGAGAATGGTCTTGTCACTTCAACTCTAGATCAATGCATCAAGTTTGTTGGCGACGACCGCATGATACATCGAGTCTTTGCGGACAGAAAACCCTTCGAAGGTAAAGAAGTCCACTTTGCAAACTCACAGATATATGAAGGTGAGAAAGAAGAATAGGAGAAGCACACAATACCCTTTGCCGAAAATCTCTAGAAAGATAAAGGCAAGGCACCTCAACAATCATCGGAAGAAAACAAATCATCCGGTAAATCCGAAGAGAGCATTCAAACTCCCTTCCCTCAAACCTTCAAAGCCTTTGGTCATCACAACTAAAGTGAAGAAGGCAAAGCAAAAGCCTGGGGGCAAATTTATGGTCTCTTTCGTGTCTATCATGCAATACACGGATTCGGATTCAGAGCCCGAAGATGACACACCGTCAAGCCAAGCTGACACTCAGCAAGTTCAGCCTGCTCTTACTCCAATGGAGACAACTTCTGACATAGAAGATCCTACGTCAGCTTCCTTCGTTGTTCCAGCAACTTCAGCAAAGGAAAAACCGATCTTCTTCCATAGATCGGATGCTTCTTCATCAAACTCCGTGCTTGAACCTTTCCAAAATGAAGGTATGATCCCGACACTCCCCTGAGACGGTTGACACAAAGGCTTAAAATTCAATTTACTGACCAAGCCTCGACATCTCAAGTCCATGAAGACATCGATCTCCCTGGATATCTCTTCGATGAGTCACCTGACAAAGATCCAGGAAGCTCATCCAATTGGTACGATTTCTCTGACAATGAAGACGTATTGTCTGATGGCACAGACATGTGGTCTTCTGACCTAGAAGAATCATGGTCTCCAAAAGAAGTACCCTACTTCGACCCGGTTTCAACAGGCGATTGGGATAATCTCATAGCAAACCTTAAGGAAATTGCCGATCAAGAAGACCCATGGAAAGGAACAAAACCTTGGTCTGGAAATGCCCTCGACACCCCAGAAGGTTTCGTAGAGCTAGAAACCTCCGAAAATACTGTGGAGGAACCACCTTCAAACCTTCCAACAGAAGATCATGTTCAAAAGATGGACTTGGAAACACTAGATAACCCACGTCATGTATTCATAAGCAAGAATATAA
Source organism: Litsea cubeba (assembly GCA_012931725.1). NCBI lineage: Eukaryota > Viridiplantae > Streptophyta > Magnoliopsida > Laurales > Lauraceae > Litsea > Litsea cubeba. The sequence continues at coordinate 47,339,480 of CM022948.1, read as the reverse complement.
AGGATGATGAGTTACCCGAGTATATTGTCTTTCTTCATGAGATCGTTGATTGCTTTGCATGGTCTTACGCTGAAATGCCTGGCTTAGACCCCAAAATAGCAGTCCACAAACTCAATCTTCAAGAAGACATCAAGCCTGTCAAGCAGGGCTAAAGAAGATTTCGTCCAGATGTGATGGATAAAACTGAACAAGAAGTTCAAAAACTCAAAAGCATCGGCTTCATCCGTGAGGAACAACATCCTGAATGGCTGACCAACATTGTCCCTGTGATAAATAAAAACGGGCAGATCAGGGTCTGTATTGACTATAAAGACCTGAAAGGCGCATGCCCTAAAGATGAATTTCCGCTCCCCATACCAGAGGTAATGATTGATAATACCTGTGGATTCGAGTGAATGACATTCATGGATGGTTTCTCTGGCTACAATCAGATAAAGATGCATCCTGAAGATGAAAAACATACATCCTTTCGGACCCCATTTGGCGTATATTGCTACACTGTCATGCCATTTGGTCTGAAAAATGCTGGTGCCACATATCAGAGGGCTATGATGAAAATATTCCAAGATATGCAGCACAAGACGGTCGAATGTTACGTTGATGACCTTGCAGTCAAAAGCAAAAGAAAAGAAGATCATCTCGAAGACCTTCGAGAGGTCTTCCTCCGACTTCGCAAAAACAAACTACGGATGAATCCTCTGAAGTGCTTCTTCGGCGTCTCATCAAGTAAGTTCCTCGGATTCCTAGTTCGGAAAGCTGGAATAGAGTTTGACCCCATAAAAGTCAAAGCCATTCTAGAAATGCCCTCTCCAAGAACCTTGAGAGAACTCAAAGGGCTTCAAGGGAGATTAGCCTACATCAGACGGTTCATCTCCAATCTTTCGGGGAAATGCCGTCCATTCTCCCGGTTGATGAAAAAAGGTGTAGACTTTGTCTGGAATGCTGACTGTGAAGCTGCATTCTAAGATATCAAGTCATACCTGAACAAACTTCCAGTGTTAGCTGCTCCTACCACTGGAAAACCATTCATCTTGTACACAAGAGCCCTTGATCACTCTCTGGGCGCTCTGCTTGCACAAGAAAATGATGAAAGAAAAGAAGCTGCTCTATACTACCTCGCCGCATGCTAATAGGTGCAGAGCATCGCTACTCTCCAGTCGAAAAAGAATGTCTTGCAGTGATGTTCGCCGTACAAAAAGGTCAGGCAACGCGCCTACAAAAAGGGTGACTTGGTTCTTGCGGTAAAAAAACCAATGATCTTCGCTCACAAGTCCTAAGGCAAATTTGAGCCAAAATGGGAGGGACCCTACGTCATCGACAAGGTTTTCTCCAACGGCGCATATGCACTCCTAAAATGGAGGGTGACAGATGTATGCTGCCCATCAACGGCAAGTTCTTAAAGCGGTACTACCCTTGAAGACTTCCCCAACTAGGCAAGAGCAATGCCTGTACGGCCAAAGTTGGTTTCCAGGTACTCGCTCGCTAAACCCACTCTTTTTAGAAATTCAAACAATGCTTACTTTCACCATTTCATTGTTCAAAAAATTCCAAGTTTAGGAACCTTTCCCTAACTTGACTAAGATTTTCAACCCTTTAACCCAAAATTCATGGTTTGAAACAAAATCCAGATTCAGGGATTTTCACCCAAGTCCACCCTGCCTTTTACCGCCAAAATGGTTTTAGGTCAAAACTTATGACCCTCGTGTCTTTAAATAAAAAAAATGGTTTTTCAAAAACCGCAAGAAAGCTACATTCCATCGATACTTGCACCCAAATCCGCGAGGATGCGACATTCCATCGATACTCGTAACCGAATGAGCAAGGATGCGACATTCCATCGATACTTACAAAACCATTTAGCAGGGACGCGACTTTTAGTCGATACTTGCATTTTTGAAAACCAAAACCGTCTATGAATGCCACCCAAAACAGGCTATAAATGCCACCAAAATAGGCTATAAATGCCACCAAAACAGGCTATAAATGCCACAAACCGGCTACAAATGCCGCCAAAAACAGGCTATAAATGCCACAAACCAGCTATCAAAGCCACAAAACAAACCGGCTAACAATGCCACAAAATAAAACCAGCTATCAATGCCACCAATCAAAACTTGGCTTTCAAAAAAAAACTCAGCTATCAATGCCACAAACTCGACTATCAATGCCACAAAAAATCGGCTCTCATGCCACAAAAAAAATCTGGCTCCTATGCCAAAACAATCATTTGACAAAAGATTTTCACAAAATGACAAATTTTGATCAAATCCCATTTAGCAATTGCTTTCATCACAAAAAGATTTAAGTGAGCGTAGGGAAAACCAAACAAAAAAAATATCCCATTTAGTAATTGCTTTCATCACAAAAAGTTTTAAGTGAGCGTAGGGAAAAAAAAGAGTACAAAAAAAATACATGTGGTACCAAAAAAAAAATGAAGAAGGATAGTTTCTGCTACAAAAATCAGGAGCTTAACCAAAAATGGTCTCTAGCAAAAATTTGAGCTCCTCAAGCAAGCTTTTGGCCTCAGCCGTCAGAGTTTCCAGGGCACGCTTCTTCAGGAACTTGCCATGAGATGCTGGAGTAGGCTGTAACCCTTCTTTCACACCGGGAAGCATATCCCGACCAGTTTGCCATTGTTTGTCCTCTTGAAACTTCCTTTCGATAACTCGACCAGCATCTGCGGCCCGGCGAATTAGAGCACTCTCCCTATCGCGAGCCTCTATTATAGCAGCCCACTTAGCAGCGACATGTGCCTTCAAATGCTCAAGATGTTTCCTGGCCTCATTGACCTCCCTATTAAGGATGTTAAGGTCATGTGTCAGCCCAATGATGGCTAGCTCTTCTAAGTTATTCTCTCGGACTAGCTGCTTCCTGCTTTGTGTAGCCTCATTCAGGTCAGACTTAGCCTTATCAGTAGGGTCCAGGAATATCTCCTTGAAGAGCTGGTCCTCAGCAAAACCAATGGTCTCAAATCACTTGTCACCCAGTGCAATGATCCTATCAACGATCGCCCTGGCACCTGTGACATCCAGACCAGCCTCTTCGGCATCATCGAGAATCTCCTGCACATGCTGGATCATGCCAAATCCGGTATCCAAGTGCCCAGAAAGGAGAGTCTCAATCCAAGAGCTCAGAAACCATGCCACCACCTTCTTCGCAAAAAGAAGAGATGGCCCAGCTGAAGATTCGCCCTGCTCCGTCGGTCGGCTACTCATGTCATGCCCCGTTGGAAGAGGATCAAAATAACTCTTTCTAGTCTGAGATGCTGGGGAAGGAATCTCAGCATGAGGTACCTCCTCCGCCAAAATTCTTACCCCATTTGAAGTCTCTGGAAGGGACGTTTCTGTTGCCCCCAGTGAAGTGGTAGAGGAGGCCTCTGCCTTTTCTTGGACTTCTTATTTTGGCTGGGTCTTCTCTTATCGTTTGAGCTTGAGGAGATGTTTCCTAGCCTGTCTTCGTTGTTGAGCTGTTGGCTTTGTTTTCACGATCTCCCAGTTTTCATCTTCTAGGAGATCAGGATGTAACCATATGGGTTATCCGTCTGGTGTCGAGTAAGGAACCAGCTCTTCGGACGCTTCAATTCTGCTTATCACCTTGAAGGAGGACACTTCAATTCTGTTTATCACCTTGAAGGAAGTAGTGATCTTCTTCTTTAGTGATTTGGTGTTTGTCCACATGACACCATGTTGACGGAGGCAGACCCATAGTTTTTGCCAAAGGTGATGACTCCGTTTTTCCAGATCTCATTTATTTTATCTCTCACAACGAAGCATTGATTGAGAGGATGCGAGATCATCTGGTGGTATGGACAGTACAGAGGATCATTGGTTTTGCCACCATCTCCCGATCTTTTGGGTTCAGGCCAGGTGAGCTTGTCGTTTGCCACGAGAGCCCCGAAGATTTCATCAACATCTTCATCGAATGGGTATTTCTTTTCTACTCGCTCTTTGAAGGCATCAGAGAGTTCAGGTCTTTTACCAACAGCTTTGTTTTCAGCTTTCTTTGGTGGCTGAGGAGCCGACTTGGTTTACACATTAAGGACCTCTTTTTTTTTTGTTTAGAGGTTGCAATGGCGGTTGGCTCTTTCCTTGATGATTTCTGACTATTGAGGTCTTTAATCACCGTTTCAGCCTCCATGGAAGTTTCTAGGAGTTCTCCCAGGTTCTTTGATTTGTTGCCGATGATCATGGAGCAGATTCTAGCTCTTATGTTCTTTCGGCAGATGTCGACTAGTGACGCTTGTGTCAATACATCAGAGCATTTGTATGCCATTGCTTTCCACTTGTGAATGAAATCGTATGTTGAGTCATTATCCCCCTGTTTCAGGCTGCAAAGCTGAGCCGTAGTAGCGGGATGATCCTCAACTTTGAAGTGAGTTAAGAAGCGTGTCTCTAGCATGACTCAATTTTGGATGGGGTCCTCCGGCAAAGTGGAGTACCAATCAAAGGCCTTACCTTTTAGGGTACTTGCAAAGAGGCGAATCTTGAGTGCATCTTGATCCGCGATAGCTCCCGTCAAGATTTTTGAAGTGGATGACGTGCTGCCTGGTGGATCCATTCCCCGTATATGTTTGGAGAGTAGGTGTTGACACAAAAAAATGTGTCACTTTGCTTCTCCAAACTCAAGAGAACTACATGAAGCTGCCGCCTGCCATAAATAGGCAATGTTACTTCCAAAAATCAAATCTTGTCAGAATAAAAAAAAACTGCAAGAACCATCAGGACGGCCAAAAGAGGAGTACACAAGAAGTTTCGGTCCATTTCAAAATTATTTGGCCTAACTTCGCTTCTCCGATAGCTGAACAGGAGCTCCCGGCGGCGACAGCATTGAAGACACCAAATCTTCGATCAGAGCCTATGGATTGTCTCAAAATACATCCAAAAGGCTCCACGTCAAGTTCCAAGTCAAACCGACAATGTTTGACCCTCCATCAACCCTCAAATAGCTAAATCAAGCCTCTCGGTGGTGAGAACCACCGAGGCCATCACTTATCAAAAAGAGTATATGGACGGCTTCAAAATGCTTACAAAGGGCTACACATCAAGTTTCAGGTCATTTCGACAACATTTGACCAAACTTTGACGCTCGGAAGCCAAATCAGGCCTCTCGGCGGTGAAGCTCCCCGGGACCATGGTTTCCAAGACAGGGCCTGTGGATCATCTTAAAATGGCTCCAATAGGTTCCTTGTCAAATTTCAAGTCAATCGGACATTGGTTGACCATACATCGAGGCGCCACATCTTTCTCGCGATAAAATTAAGTCTAATGGCGATAGGACCCCAAACGGCTTCAAAACTAAAAAAAAGCCTATGGTTGGTCTAATTTATTGCTCAGAAGGCTTCACCCCAAATTTCAGGTCATTCCGACACTGTTTCACCAAGTTTCAGCTTCTGACGGAAATCGGCAACTCTACGCGACAAAGTCTTCGGCTTTCTCAGAAAATTGGAAATTTTGCACTCCAAAATGTAAGGATTCTCATCAAGTTTTCTACAGGGAGATCAGGCCAATAAATAATCAAAAATGTCAACCAAAAAATACAGAAGAAAAAAGAATCGAAAAACATAAAAAATGGCCACAAAATGGGGACCAAAAGGAGAAATCCCCCCAGGGTCTGCGACCCTCGCCCATGGTCGCCGGCGACCATGGAGCCCGGAATCGCCAGGTTCGCCCCGGAAAGCCCATTTTTCATCGCTTTTCGTGATTCGAAGCTTCCAACTCCTGAGATTTTCCAAAATTCATACTTTTGAGGTGCTAAATCCTTTCACATCCGTCAAAATCACGGGTCAATCATCAAGAGTATCAAAATCAACATTGATCGCCGACCGGACAACCAAAAAAGTGTGCTTTCTACTCGACCGATCGAGAAATCGACAGGACAGATGGCACGACCCGCTGTTGGCAATCAATACCTGAAATTACATGGTCATCCGATGTCGATGTACATGAAGATTCATGATGGTCATCGCCAGAAGAATCCCAAAAGACGCGGCACGGCCTGCGAATCTTTAACTGCTCGGCGACCACTTAATGCAATTAATTGGCTAGCTTTATTGCAGTCATTAATTCATTTCTTTGGACGGCCCAATCAGAAGCAAGCATCCGAGAGCTACAAGTCAATTGATTCATGGCATTTAACCCATGAAACTCCTCCGATCATGGCGATTAAAGGCGATTAAATGCCCTCAATCTCCACCGGCCAATCAGAAGTCAAGGTCCAAGAGTTACGAAATAAAGGAATTAAACCTTGTAACTCCTCCATTATGCAGTTTAATGACGATTAAAGCCCATAAACTCTCCTAAATGGCTACCAAGAGCCTATAAATAGGAGAACACTCCAAAGAAATCTAGAGCAGAAAAAATCAAACAACTCCCAGAGATCAGAATCAGATCAGCTTCCAAGCACAGAAAATACAGAGAAAGAAAGAGAGAAAGCTCTGTAAAAGTTCTGCACCGGCCACCGCTACAAGGTGGCAAAAGTCCCTTGGGGGGTACCCCCCCCCCCCCCAAGGTCCTTGCCTTCTCCTTCTGCCTCCAATGTCTTAGACATGACTTTTCAGTCCGTTTACTTAGCTTTTTAATGGACATAGGACCTCCATTTGGTCTTTGTCCTCTAAAAATCTGAGGTTACAGCCAAGCCAAGTGAATCAAGAGCATCCTCTGTTCTCATCTGCATGGATGATGATGAAGTCCACATATGGCTTGTGACCGTCAATATAAACAGGTCCCCCACAATCTCCTGAGAAGTTAGATTCTCATTTTCTTGCTTTCATTGTAGTTTGTATTTTTTTTAAACGAGACAAAAATCACAACTCTTGTCTTTCATTATTGATAAGAATTGTAAATCGGCTATAAACGCCAAAATTCGGCTATAAACGCCAAAATTGGCTATAAATGCCAAAACAATCGCCTTTCACGGCAAATCAAGAAAATATCTCTTTTCTTAAATATATGTGCAATGGAAAACTTGAAAGAAGCTGATTTCTTTTTCACTTGCGAAGGTCGATCTCCGGATCACCACTTGCAATTCTAAGTAAAATAGAAAATCTGGCACACCCACAAAAAAATGTTGATACCCGCTCCTGCCCCCCGGGCGCGAAAGGGTCGGATCAAACGGACTCCCACGTCCGCCGACCTCGGTAGCACCGAGCAAGGAATACACGGTCCATCAATAGAATGCTTGAATTTTGTAGGGAATGGGACCGAGTCCATCCACAAGGGATATGGTGGCTTGATCCCATGCTCCTTGAGTATATCCTTTTCTTTTGCTTTGGCGAGAATACTGTCTATGTCCTTTTTGGTGAGGGCGCGTGACTCATTTTCTTCTCCATTTAGCTCATCATCTTGATGATTCGGAGGAGGTTCATTGTTCGCCTGATTTTGGAAGGCGAGGAGAAGGTTTTCCATCAGAGTCACAATCCTCTGTTGGCCTTGTTCCAACTGCTGGATGCGTGTGAGCGCATCATCTTGAGGTGGATTGTGAGGTGGTGGCTCAGAATTTGTAGCCAAGACGTTCATCCCTCGAGATTTGAACGAAGAAATTGTCCTGGTGATTGAGCTGGGGCTCATTCTTTTTGATGAAGAGCTCGAGGAAGGATCACTCTGCCGTCCTTGGCTTGAAGGAGGAGGGGATTCTTCTTAATGTCTTCTTGTCCTGAAGACACTGCAGGTCACCGAACGTCAAACATGGATTTTGGATGCTGACTTTTGGCATCTTCTGGTTTTTCCAACCATATGGATGTTAGGCCCTAAGTTGTTTGCAATTTGATATCTTGCATTTGCATAATATTCATCTCATTACTTTCATTTTCATTTCACAAGTTTCTTCTTGAAAATCATTTTTTGAATTAACCTACTCATGTTTTAATTTAAACTCTTTTTGGTTGATTTGAATTTTGATTTTAATCATGTTTTTCTTGATGAAACAATTTATAAAACACCTTTCCAATTTGAGTTTTCAAATGGTTTCAAAAGTTTCACTCTTCAAAAACATCAGATCTTCAGAAATTTGACCTGACCACTCTGTCGGTCAAGTCGTCGGTTCGCATCGGTCAACCCACAAGTGAACCAAGGTCAACCGATGGCTCCATCGGTTCCATTTCCAGTGAGCTACATTTTCAGAACTTCTCTATCGGTCTGAACCTCGGTTCCTATCGGTCAACCGATAGCACATGAATTGTAAGACCGAGAGCTCGTCGGTTCCAAAAACAGACAGCAACTTTTTCAACAACTTTGTGCTATCGGTTCACTTATCGGTTCCCTATCGATCAACCGATAAATAACGGTCAACCGATGACTGCATGTGGGTCAGAAAAACTTTCAAAAATATGACCGTTGCATATGACCGTTGAACTATCGGTCGACCGACACCTAGTTATCGGTTGACCGACAGGCATCCGTTGGACCACTTTTTCTATAAAAAGCAAGTTCATTCCAAGGAATCAGTGACGAAAAGTGAGGCCATTTTTGGTGTTTTTAGTGCCCAAGCAAAGGGAATGAATTAAGGAAGCTTGTTTGGTCCAATTGGAAAGCTAAAGCTTGATTACCAGAAGTTAAATCCCAGTAAGCTTTAATTTCCTAGTGCATATGTTTCATGCTTTGTTTTAAATCTTTGGAAAATGTTTTCTAGCATGCTAACTATGTGGAGTGGAATCCATATCTTATTTAATCCTTGATTCACATGTTTTAGATTCCATCTCTTGATTTCAAACCAAGTTCTGTTTAAACTGTGTTAATCATGCTTTGTCTAAATCTTTGATTTCTGTATAGCATGATACATTAACTTGTTTGAATCGTTCCTTGTTGTTTTCAATTTGTTTAGAATTTTAGTTAAACCTTTGTTTTTTAAAACAACTTTACACATGCATCACTTGATTAGTATTAATCATTTTCATACAACCTGTGATCTTTAAATTTTCATATCATTCACAAGTTTGTATTTGTTCAAGTGATTTGCATTCAACTTCAATCATATCATTTATGTGCCTTAAATTTTGAAATGCTTTAAGCATAAAATTCGTTGGACTTAATTTCAACTTGATTGAAGTTCTACACACACACACCCCATGAGCATTCATCTTTGCATTTCTTAGTGTGTTGTGTGAGTTTATTTTCACTTTCATATTTGCCTAATTAAGAGGCACCTTTTTAAGAGCTTAATCTATTTCTCTTCTAGTGTGTAGACACTTCCTTGAGAAAGAAAGATATTGTAAAGGTTATTGCTTAGCCTTGGAAAGCATAGTGTATAGGTTGTTGTTTAGCCTAGAAAAACAACTTTGTAAAGGTTATTGCTTAGCCTATTGTAAAAGCATAAATAGTGGAAATCCGGTGGGGTGTTGAGCACAAACCGGTAGTGGATGTAGGCATTGAGGCTGAACCACTATAAATCATTGTGTAATGGTGAATGGCTTGTGGTGATTGAATTGTTTATCTTCCGCACAGAAATTTAAATTGGCCATTAAATTGAAGATCACCCTATTCACCCCCCCCCCCCCCCCCCCCCTTTCTAGGGTTAGGATCCCAGACTTTCAATTGGTATCAGAGCAAGGTTGCTCTATATTTAGGATCAAGTGTTTGGAACTCTTGATTAGGTGTAAAAACCTAGAGTTTAGACCCTAGTTGTGCATTACATGATAATCATTAGAATGGATTTCACTAAGTTAGATCTTGTACATTCCCTTGTAGATTCTTCTAGACCACTCCTTCTTTCATCTATTGGAGATCCAAACATTGGAATTAATGAATCCCATATACATTGTTTTTAAAGCTTGATAAAAATAACAAAAGTTTAAAAGAAGAATCTAAAAGATTAAACAAAGAATTTGACACTTCTAAAGATGAACTTAGGGTGAAAGAAGAACTAATTCAATGCCTAGACTCTAAGTTTATGATCACTTTGCACAACCTATCAAATGCTCAAGATGAACTAAATAAAATGAAATTAAATCATAGTGAGCTAAATAAAGAAAATATGAATCTAAGAGATACATTAAAAAGACAAGATGAAAACATTGTCTATTTAGAATCCAACTTGAAAATTTCTAAAGATAACTTGTCAAATCTTCAAGATGAACTAAATGTATCTAAGATAAGTTGTGAAGGACTTACCAAAGAAAATTCAACTCTGAGTGATCATATAAAAAATCAAGTTGAAGATATTGTTAATTTAGAATCCAAGTTAATAATCACCAAGGAAAATTTATTTAATGCTCAAAGTGATATAAAAGCTTTACAACTTGGATCTAATGTTAATGAACTTAAACTTAAATTAAAAATTGCTAATGAAAAGGTTAACAAATTTAATGGAATTGGAATTCAACTCTTAAAAGTTAAAAATAAAAATTCAATTCTTAAAAACCAAGTCACTCAACTTGAGACCCACAAACACAAGTATGAGTGCAAATTTACCCAAAGTGAAGAGAAATTAGAAAAACTATTTAAAATGGGTAAATCACAAGGAGATAGGACTGGTCTTGGATTCAATAAGTATATTACACATGACCCAAATTTCATCAACTCATTTGTGAAAAGTAAGTCCTCATTCTCATGCACTCAATCTCCATTGCCTAAAATAAAATGTCATTATTGTGGTAATGAAGGACATTTCAAATTTGAGTGCAAATTAAGAAAAATTCATTTGTCTAAACCTATCTATGAACCTAAAAATGGAAAATCTAATTCTATGAAGGTTAAGGCATTTAAATCAAAGGAAGACTCTAGAAAGTTTCAACAAATTAAAACATCTCAACAAGAGTCTCCTAAGAAAGATTTTAAAAAGACTAAACAAGTAAAGAATGATCAAAATAAAACTATCAATAAGAAACCTCTCACTTTACCTTCTTTTACTTTGGAAATGAAAGAACTTTTGAAAAGGGTTGAAAAATTAAAATCAAAAGAGGGAGGAAAATCTAAAAGAAATGAGAAGAATAAAAAGATAGTTAAACACCAACTACCAAAGACTAATCATCAATCTAATTATAAAATTATAAAACCTCAATGATATGATGTCAAGTCTAAAAGAAATCTGTACTTATCTCCTATAGTTGGTGAAATCTCAAACATAGGCTCAAAGGCTCAAGACCTTAGATGGATACCTAAGGTTAGGCTATTAGACAAATACTAAGGCCTAGTAATTAGATTAGACCAACCCACCCTCATAAGTTATATGTCTTGTTGGTCCTAAGTCTAAATGGTTCAAAATTTTCAATTGTTTGAGCATTATTTGTTGAAAATGCATTTTTAAACTCAAAAGATACTTGATATTAAAATGCATATGTTTGATCAATTAAAAAAAATATGTGTTTAATGATTACTTCTCTTATGATCAGTTAATTGTTCTTCATAAGTTAAATCAATCATAAAACATTCTAAGCAATGATCATGAGAAAAATAGCAGAATCAGTGGATTAGTCCACTTTTCTACAAGTATCGGCTGACCGATACTTAAGTCATCGGTGGACCGATGAGGCAGAGGCTCGATAAAACCTTGCATGCAGAAATCTTCTATTCTATTCTTCTCTTTCACAAATAGACCTAGGGCTCCCTCTTCATCTCCCTGCTAGTAACACTCCCTCAAGAATGAAGATCAAAACCATTATAAGCAGAGATTTTTGAAAAATCCGTCTTCAAGCAAAACTCTATTGGCATTGCTTCAGCTGTACATCGTGCGGTTGTGGTGTGTTCGGCAGCAGTTCATTTGGCTGTATTGGTTTAGTGGTTTGAAGATTCTCTGCAGGTTTTGTGTGATTTGAGAAATCATTGTCAAAATAGCCCTCAAGCCATCAACAAGTCAAGATCTCCAAGCCAATCGATGCTCACAGTCGACTGCTATGGGCTGTTTTGAGAAACCCAACCTCATGAATCACATCCGAATTTGAGTATCTGTTCTTGGTTCTTTTCCGAATTAGACTGAGGTAAAATTGAATTTGATCTCTTTACTTCATCTTCGTCCACAATCACTCTCTAGATTTTCAAATCCTTCTGTCACAATCTCACTGTGCACACTAAGTGTCTGTGAAAATGCCTCCTAGAACCAAGAAGGCCACTCCTAGGCGACCTATCAAGAAGGGAAAAGCCACAGCCTCCTCTAGTAGACCAATAGAGGATAGTGGAAATGAAAGTACATCTCCTTCATCTTCATCTCCTCCTCCTCCTCCTCCTTCAACCAATTTAAGACTTGACTCAAACATTTTACAAAGTCTTCAAAGGAGGACTGTAGTAGTGGAAAGAAGGACTATAGTGGAAAAGATTAGTTCCATGGGTTTTAATCTGAGAGATGTACTTGTCCAAGTGGGATGGGATAGGATTCTCCTCTGGGGTGATAATGCATATCCTTCTCTAGTCAAATTCTTGTATGCATCCATCACTAGCACAAATGACTCTATTAATGCTTGTTCTTTTACCATCTCCTTCATGGATAGAGATGAAGTGTTTACACCCCAGAGACTAGGATCAATCATGGGGATTCCCTGTACTCCTACGGGAGTAACATTTGTGTCAGATTCTCCTTCGGAGGATGAGAGAATCAAAGCCACCATTGACATATGTGGCTTCAACTGTCCATGGGATCAAAAGAAACATCACCTAACCATCAGTTCCCTAATTCCCATCAATAGGATTCTTCACAATCTCTTTACATAATATATATCCTAGAGGTGGTAATAGAACTGAGCTTACTGCTTTCATGGTTAGTGTCTTATCCAAGGTTGTGACTGGCACTCCCATTTGTCTACCTTCTCTCATCTGCCATACAATTATCAAGTTTAGAAATTCTATGGCACAAAAGAATGCAATTCCATATGGGTTCTTAATGACTCAGATTGCCCTCCAGTTTGGTATTCCCATACCCACTGGAGAAAGCTCCATTTTCAAAGCTCCATTCTCTTTGACCATTCTGAATCAAATGAATCTCATTCCAAATCCTCAAATCCCCATAGCAGATGATCCTCCATTAGCACAAGAGCCTCCATTGAGAAAAGAGATACCTAGATCTCCACCTCCTCCTACTCGTGCTTCATCTTCAAGGCATACTCCTGGTCCTTCTACCCCTGGCACATCCTCTGACTGGCAAGCAAATGTGGAGCGAGATATAGCCTACTTGAAGAGGAAACAGAAGAAACAATCGAAGACAATCAACAAAATATTCAAATACCTCTCCAAGATCTCAAAGAGCTGCAGAATGGATGACGTTGCTAGATCACCATCTCCATCACCTCCATCTCCAGAGTCTGATTAGGAACTAACTATCCATGTCACCACATTTTGTGTTTAAATTAGTGTATTATTGGTGGTGTATTTTGTATTGGGAACAAGGCTGGATAATTAGTTTAGATTTTTGTCCTTTAAACTTCTATTTTCAGTTCATGAATGGTCATGTTTATGTCATTTGTCAAATTGTAAGACTTGTTAATATCTTTATATATTGAATGATTTGCCATCTACATGATTGCTTTTTCTTTCCTTTACATTGCGGATATCAAAATTATGCTATGAGAAAGGTATGTGTTTGCATGAGTATTGTTTGCAGACTATTTAGCAATTTGATGTCAATGGGGGAGAAGAAGAAACATAAAGACTCAGTGGGAGAAGAAGACTAAAGACTAAAGACTAAGGATGAAGAGAAGAGAAATGAAAAGAAGAAATCTGAAAACACCATTGCTAGAACAATGGGGGAGAGCAAGAACAATGGAGGAGAAAAGAGAAGGTGCTGATTATGAACAAAGGGGGAGTTGAAGCAAAACGATATGAAATGGATAAATGGTTATGTGTTGATGATAGTTTATAGTTTCTAATGTTTAAGTGTTATTTGCCATCAAATTGCAAAGGGGGAGATTGTTAGACCCAAAGTTGTTTGCAATTTGATGTCTTGCATTTGCATAATATTCATCTCATTACTTTCATTTTCATTTCACAAGTTTTTTCTTGAAAATCATTTTTTGAATTAACCTACTCATGTTTTAATTTAAACTCTTTTTGGTTGATTTGAATTTTGATTTTAATCATGTTTTTTTCTTGATGAAACAATTTATAAAAACACCTTTCAAATTTGAGTTTTCAAATGGTTTCAAAAGTTTCACTCTTCAAAAACATCAGATCTTCAGAAAATTGACCTGACCACTCTGTCGGTCAAGTCGTCGGTTCGCATCGGTCAACCCACAAGTGAACCAAGGTCAACCGATGGCTCCATCGGTTCCATTTCCAGTGAGCTACATTTTCAGAACTTCTCTATCGATCTGAACCTCGGTTCCTATCGGTCAACCGATAGCACATGAATTGTAAGACCGAGAGCTCGTCGGTTCCAAAAACAGACAGCAACTTTTTCAACAACTTTGTGCTATCGGTTCACTTATCAGTTCCCTATCGGTCAACCGATAAATAACGGTCAACCGATGACTGCATGTGGGTCAGAAAAACTTTCAAAAATATGACCGTTGCATATGACCGTTGAACTATCGGTCGACCGACACCTAGTTATCGGTTGACCGACAGGCATCCGTTGGACCACTTTTTCTATAAAAAGCAAGTTCATTCCAAGGAATCATGTGACGAAAAGTGAGGCCATTTTTGGTGTTTTTAGTGCCCAAGCAAAGGGAATGAATTAAGAAAGCTTGTTTGGTCCAATTGGAAAGCTAAAGCTTGATTACCAGAAGTTAAATCCCAGTAAGCTTTAATTTCCTAGTGCATATGTTTCATGCTTTGTTTTAAGTCTTTGGAAAATGTTTTCTAGCATGCTAACTATGTGGTGTGGAATCCATATCTTATTTAATCCTTGATTCACATGTTTTAGATTCCACCTCTTGATTTCAAACCAAGTTCTGTTTAAACTGTGTTAATCATGCTTTGTCTAAATCTTTGATTTCTGTATAGCATGATACATTAACTTGTTTGAATCATTCCTTGTTGTTTTCAATTTGTTTAGAATTTTAGTTAAACCTTTATTTTTTAAAACAACTTTACACATGCATCACTTGATTAGTATTAATCATTTTCATACAACCTGTGATCTTTAGATTTTCATATCATTCACAAGTTTGTATTTGTTCAAGTGATTTGCATTCAACTTCAATCATATCATTTATGTGCCTTAAATTTTGAAATGCTTTAAGCATAAAATTCATTGGACTTAATTTCAACTTGATTGAAGTTCTACACACACACACACCCCATGAGCATTCATCTTTGCATTTCTTAGTGTGTTGTGTGAGTTTATTTTCACTTTCATATTTGCCTAATTAAGAGGCACCTTTTTAAGAGCTTAATCTATTTCTCTTCTAGTGTGTAGACACTTCCTTGAGAAAGAAAGATATTGTAAAGGTTATTGCTTAGCCTTGGAAAGCATAGTGTATAGGTTGTTGTTTAGCCTAGAAAAACAACTTTGTAAAGGTTATTGCTTAGCCTATTGTAAAAGCATAAATAGTGGAAATCCGGTGGGGGTGTTGAGCACAAACCGGTAGTGGATGTAGGCATTGAGGCTGAACCACTATAAATCATTGTGTAATGGTGAATGACTTGTGGTGATTGAATTGTTTATCTTCCGCACTTACTCACATAATCATCATTAGTTAAAAGTAAATTGGAAAGAAATTTAAATTGGCCATTAAATTGAAGATCACCCTATTCACCCCCCTCTAGGGTTAGGATCCCGGACTTTCAATGGATAGCAACAATTTGGTCGGGTCTTTCTTTTTTAACCCATTTGTGAGAGACTTGAAGTGTAGGAGGCTGGGTCCTTTGCTTCTCTAGTCTCTTTTGTCGATACGACGCGCGGCGGTGTATACGACGAGCAATTTGAGCTACGGTCAGCTCTGGCTGGGCTTTGACAAAGAAGGATGTGCTCCCTCAGATCAGGCGCAGCAGCCAAGCCTGTAATATTTGTAGCCAGGCAAGGACAGGATGCGAACCCGGTCCTTTGCCTGTTGCAGCGAAGCTTTGAGTTTTTTGAGTTCGAACCCTGTCGTTATGAAGGGTCGAACCGATGGATTGTAGGCCTTGGCAGGTGCTTGCAGAGGCCTTGTGATGCATGACTTGATTTTGGCCTTGTAGGAACAAGCCGGCTTGGCTGGGTTGACTTGGGAGTCAGGTTGGAGATGGGTCTCTCCTCTTTTATGTAGGCAAGAAGGTAGAACTGGTTCTCCTTGAGTGGGGCCAGGTATGCTAGCTTGGTGGATGTTTGGGACCTTCTTCGTTTTGGTGAAGGTCTTGGGGACCAAGTCTGGGGATAGACTTGGTTGCTTGCGGGTCGAGTCTTATTTGGGGTGCCACGGGCTTCGGGCTTTTTGGTGCTCGCCTTTGGTGTCATGGTAGTGACACATTGGGAGGCGAGCTTCTGCTTCTTGGAAGGAGCACTTTGTTCTTCGGGAAGTGGGAATGGTCCCAGCATCCCAAAGACAATAGTCCGGGGAGTCGAGGTCGACCTGGAGTTCAAAGAGTTGCCGAGGGAGTTGACACTTCAGCAGCTGACAGGGCGCTTGTAGGTGCGCGTGGTTTGCTACTGTTAAAGCATAAGGTGATGCTTGTTCTCATCAAAAGTAATGGTCAACGAAGCTGCCATTGTTAGTTTTTTGAAAATTTCTAAAACAAGACCACATCCATTAGTAATCACAAGAATATAATGATCATAAATGGGAAATTCTATGGTTTTGTCTTTTCAAATAGCTAGAGGGGCATGACCCAAGCGACGTGGATAAGGAAAATGCCATAGATGGTACAATTGTTCTGATCGCAAGTATGGTGAGCACAGAACGTGCGTCCTAGTGACTGCTGGAAGTAATTGTGAACCTAAATTCGACTTATCGAGAAGCAGAACTTGCTCGAGGTAAGAAGAATATAAGGTTGGAGTTACAAATGTGCCGGTCGCAAATACAGTAGACCCTAAAAGGGCGTACCAGTATTGCTAGGCACAAATGTTTGGAGACCGCATCTATGAGATGGGATTCTCTATTTTGAAAGGTCAAGATTGGATTCATCAAAGAGAGCAGATGGTATTCCAATCTGAACATGGGCTCAACGATTTCCACGAGCGCCAATGCTCAGAACGGAAGAGACCAAAATTTCTCAGATCTGAACCCAAAAAAAGACGACATTTTTTTTTTGAAAGGCCAAGATCGGATTCATCAAAGAGAGTAAAACGCATTCCAATCTGAACACGGGCTCAACGATTTCCGCGAGCCCCAGGGCTCAGAAGGGAGGAGACCAAAATTTCTCAGATCTGAACCCAAAATGACAGAAGTTTTTTTTTATTTTTTAATATTTTTAAAAATAATTATTTTCAATTTTTTTATTTTGAAAATTTTTTTATTTTTGAAATTTGTTTATTTTAAAGATTTTTTTTATTTAAAAGACGAGAGAGTACACATAGGCCTCCTAACCCGGTCTTATGAAATCTTAATCGATAGAATTGCCCCCAGGTAAGGGTAGGATTACTTAATGAACCCGTTTGGATGACCCTTGCCTAGAACAGTTAAGCTGTCTCCACACTCTGGACAAGGCTTTTCTTGAATCAACCTTGATCAAAGAACGCAATTGGTTTAACCTTAGCAGTCTATGTCTTTTTTTTATCCCAAATAGACTCATCGAAGAGAAACGATGGCCTAATCCCCGATTCGTCACAGGCTCAACATTTCTGCAAGCACCGGTGCCCGAAAGGAAAAAGATCAAAGTTTCTCAATTTTGAAACCAAAATGAGAAATCTTTTTTTTTTTAAATCCCGAACAGAATCATCGAAGAGAAACGATGGCCAAATCCCCGATTCGTCACAGGCTCAACATTTCTGCAAGCATCGGTGCCCGAAAGGGAAAGGATCAAAGTTTCTCAATTTTGAATCCAAACTAAAAAATCTGATTTTTTTTTTGTGAAATCCCGAACAGACTCATCGAAGAGAAACGATGGCCCAATCCCCGATACGTCACAGGCCCAACAACTCTGCAAGCACCGGTGCCCAAAAGGGAAAGGATCAAAGTTTCTCAATTTTGAATCTAAAACGAGAAATTTGATTTTTTGAAAAAAAAAATTAGATCTCTAATGAACTCATCGAAGAGAAACGATGGCCCAAAACCTTAGTCGAATAGGCCCAACATTTCTGTAAGCACATTGAACGACAGGAGATGATCAAAGTTTCTCAATTTTGAATCCAAACTGAGAAATCTAATTTTTTTTGTTTTTTTTTTTTTTAGATCTCTGATGAACTCATCGGAGAGAAACGATGGCCCAAATCCTTAGTCGAACAGGCTCAACATTTCTGCAAGTACGATGAACGATAGGAGAGAGGATCAAAGTTTCTCAATTTTGAATCCAAACTGAGTAATCTGATTTTTTTTTATTTTTTTTTTAAAAGAGAGTGGAGATAAATTCGAAGAATTAGAAATTTCCAAATAATCCCATCTCATTCTTTAGATGCGAAATTCAACATAGGCCACTAACTAGAAAGTAGCCAAGGAATCCAAGAAAGAAGTATAAGCATAAAGCAAATATGATATGCAAATATTTCATTTCTAAGCATCGTGTTCTCAAATGAACGAGTCCCACCGGGTGTGCCAGCTTGATGGACCACACTTCTACTCGGTGCTACTGAGGTCGGCGGACGTGGGAGTCCGTGGGGTTCGACCCTTTCGCGCTCGGGGGGCAAAGGCGTGCATCAACATTTTTTTTTATGCATGTGGGTGTGCCAGATTTTCTATTTTACTTGGAATTGTAAGTGGTGATCCGGAGATCGACCTTCCCAAGTAAAAAGGAAAATAGCTCCTTTCAAGTTTTCCATTGCACATATATTTAAGAAAAAAAGACATTTTCTTAATTTGCCGTGAAAGGCGGTTTTTTGGCATTTATAGCCGATTTTGGCGTTTATAGCCGATTTTGGCAATTATAACCGATTTACAATTCTTATCAATAATGAAAGACAAGAGTTGTGATTTTTATCTCTTTTAGAAAAATATAAAATACAATGAAAAGCAAGAAAAAGGAGGATCTAGCTTCTCAGGAGATTGTGGGGGACCCGTTCAGATTGACGATCGCAAGCCATGTGTGAACTTTGCCATCATCCATGCAGATGAGAACAGAGGATGCTCTTGATTCGCTTCGCTTGGTTATAACCTCAGATTTTTAGAGGACAAAAACCAAGAGGATGTCATATGTCCAATAAAAAGCTAAGGCAGACCGGTTGAAAAGTCATGTCTAAGCCATTGGAGGCAGAAGGAGAAGGCAAGGACCTTGGGGGGATACCCCTCAAGGGACTTTTGTCACCTTGTAGTGGTGGCCGGCGCAGAACTTTCGCAGAGTTTTCTCTCTTTCTTTCACTGGATTTTCTGTGCTTTTTTTTATCTAGGATTTGTGTTCGTGGAAGAAGTGATATAGAATACTTTGGAGTGCTCTCCTATTTATAGGATTTTAGGTAGCTATTTAGGAGGATTTATGAACCTTAATTGTCATAAAGCTACATAAAGGGAGGAGTTACAAGATTTATTTTTTTATTTTGTAACTCCTTTTTCTTGGCTTCTGATTGGCCGGTGGAGATTGAGAGCAATTAGTCACCTTTAATCACCATGATGGGAGGAGTTTCATGGGTTAAATGCCATGAATCAATTGACTTGTAACACCTGGATGCTTGCTTCTGATTGGGCCGTCCAAAGAAATGAATTAATGACTGCAATAAAGCTAGTCAATTAATCGCATTAAGTGGTCGTCGAGCAGTTGAAGAGTCGTGGGCCGTGCCCGTCTTTTGGGATTCTTTTGGTGATGATCATCGATGGATCTTCATGTAGATCGACATCGGATAACCATATAACTTCAGGCATTGATTGTCAACAGTGGGTTGGTGCCATCTGTCCTGTCGATTTCTCAATCGATCGGGTAGAAAGCACACTTTTTTGGTTGACCAGTTGGCGATCAATGTTGATTTTGAAACTCTTGAAGATGGACCCATGATTTTGACGGATGTCAAAGGATTTGGTGCCTCAAAAGTATGAATTTTGAAAAATCTCAGGAGTTGGAAACTTCAAAACGCAAAAAATGATGGAAAACAGACCTTTTCGAGGCGAACCCGGTGATCCGGAGCTCCATGGTCGCGGGCGACCATGCACAGGGTCGCCGGTGACCATGGGCCAGGGTCGCAGGCAGCGACCCTGGGGGGGATTTTCCCCCTTTTGGTCCCGTTTTGCGGCCGTTTCGAGGTCTTTTTCATTCTTTTTTTCTTCTTTATTTCTCTTGACATTTTTGCACATTTATTGGCCTGATTTACCTATCAAAAAGTTGATGAGAATCCTTGCATTTTGGGGTGCAAAGTTTCCAATTTTCCGGGAAAGTCGAAGACTTTGTCGTGTAGAGCTGCCGATTTTCCGTCAGAAGCTGAGACTGGGACAAACGATGTCAGAATGACCAGAAATTTGAGGTGAAGCCTCCTGAGCAATAAATAAGACCAACCATAGGCTTTTATTTGAGTTTTGAAGCCGTATGGGTCCTGTCGCCAGTAGACTTGATTTTGTCGCGAGGAAGATGTCGCGGCTTGATGTGCGGTCAACCGATGTCCGATTGACTTGAAATTTGACAGGGAACCTATCAGAGTCATTTTGAGATGATCCACAGGCCCTATCTTGGAAACCATGGTCCCGGGGAGCTTCGCCGCCGAGATGCCTGTTTTGGCTTCCGAGAGTCAAAGTATGGTCAGATGTTGTCGAAATGACCTGAAATTTGACGTATAGCCCTTTGTAAGCATCTTGAAGCCAGCCATGTGCTTTGTCTGATGAGTGATGGCCTCAATGGTTCTCGCCGCGAAGAGGCTTGATTTAGTTGTTCGAGGGTTGATGTAGGGTCAAACGTTGTCGGTTTGACTTGGAACTTGACGTGGAGCCTTTTGGATGTATTTTGAGATCATCCTCATGCTCTGATCGAAGATTTGGTGTCTTCGATGCTGTGGCCGCCAAGAGCTCCTATTCAGCTATCGGAGAAGCGAAGTTAGGCCAAATGATTTTAAAATGGCCCGAAACTTCTTGTGTACTCCTCTTTTGGCTGTCTTGAAGAATCTTGCAGTTTATGTTTGATTCTGACAAGATTTGATTTTTGGAAGTAGCATTGCCTATTTATGGCAGGCTGCGACTTCATGTAGTTCTCTTGATGTTGAAGAGGCAAAGTGACACATATTTTTTTGTGTTAACAACCACTATGTTTGCCAGCCAGTCCAGATACTGGACTTCTTTGATTACTCTGGCCTCTAGCAGCTTCTCGACTTCCTCAATCACGACTTCTATCTATGGCACCCCTGTTCTTCGAGCTTTCTAGACAACAGGTTTGTGCTTGGGGTCCACATTCAGTTTGTGGCACATGACCTAGGGGTCGATGCCAGGCATCTAGTAAGGGGTCCAAGCAAAGACTTCTTTGTTCTGTAATAAGAAGTCTAGGAGCTCGACCCTTTATGGCTCAGCGTGCAGGCTCCCGAGCAGGAAATATCTCCCAGGATCATTGGGGTCGATCCTGATCTTGGTTAGGTCTTCGATGCTCTTCTATTCGGGATCCTGGCCGACTTTGTCCAGTTCGACCTTGTGTACCTTCTTTGGCTCCTCCTCGCCAGGTATAACTGTCGTCAGGCATTACTTGGCCATCTGCTGGTCACCTTTGACCGTAATTACCTCAATTCGGCCGTCCTTGTTTTCCAAGGGGAATTTTAGCTTCCGGTGGTGGGTGGAAGGGACAACTTCCATGTTGTACAGCCAGGTCCTCCCCATTATGACATTGTAGGGGGACGGTGCGTCCACCATAAGGAAATCGGCCATCATAGAGGCTCCTTCGATTTGGACTCTCAGAGAGATCTTCCCCTTGGGATATACGGGTTTGGTACTGAAATCCACCAGGGGAGTTCGCGCCCCTTGCAAGTCTTCTTCTGTGAGGCCCATCTTCTTGAAGCAGTCAAAGTTGAGGATCTCGGCTGAGCTGCAGGGGTCAACGAGGATCCTCTGTACTTTGCGGTTCTTTAGCTTCAGGGTCACGATCAGCAGATTATTGTGGGGGAGCTGGACTCCTTCCAGGTCATTCTCTGAGAACCAGATTTTTGGTCTTTCTTTCCGAGCTTTCTTGGAGGCTGGTCCAAGCTCGGCCGTTATCACCTGCTTGCCGTGTGATGCCCTCCTGGCCTCGGCACGGGCCTGGTTACTTCCATTGGGGGCGGGAGCTAGGTGAATGGCGTTGATGATTCTCTCCGACTCATCGCTCTCCTGATCTTTGTCATCTTGGTGTTGAGCTCGGTTATTATTCATGTTTCCTTCTTCTTTGATATAGTCCTTCAAGTGGCCGTCCTTGATGAGCTTCTCAAGGTGCGACTTGAGGGACATGCAGTCTTCGATCCTGTGCCCATTCTGTTTGTGGTAGGCACAAAACTTACTCTAGTCGCGGGTGGATGGATCACCGCTCATGGGCTGCGGTATGGTTGCGTCTCGATCTTATTGAGGAGCCTATAGATTGGCCCCTTAAAGATTGTGTTGACGGCCTTGAAGGCAGTGACGGCTGGCTGCCCTTCTCTGGCTCGGTGAGCCTGCTTGAACTCCTTGCCGCCTCCCGAGTTGGGAAACGGGACCATTGCCGAACTCTTGGAAGTCTGGTTTCGGTCTGTCTCCTCCCTCCGAGACGACTTTTTCTCCTTCCTGGAGGCTCTATCTTCGCGTGAGAAGCCAAAGCTGTCACGCCCCCAAAATGTAAACCGGGGTTATGCGTGAGATTAGGGCTAATTAAAAATTTTTCAAACTTAATTAAATATAACTTAGCCCCAATCATGTCCCAATTGGATCGAAGACCGCTGTGAGGTGTAAACATTTCCTCAAATACATATAACAAATAGCGGAAGCTTATAATTACAAATGGTATCTTAGAAGAGTATAGTTCGAGCAAATACTGAATACTATAACTAGAGTTCAAGTTTGAGACTGTTAACAAAAGTATTAATTATAACAAAAGATAAAAGAACCAAAAAGATAAAACTAAACAGATATATCATTAAGGCACTCGTGTACGGGGTCGTCATGGCTAAACAATGCCGTCCGTACTATACTCTACGGAGTCATTAGGCTGATCTGCCTAAACTTCCTCCATCGTTTCCCTCCTCTGCGTAGTAGTAAGGCTCAGTACCTATGCACCAAGAGTAATATCATCAGACACGACGATCGGCAAATAATGTATATAAGACATCAATAGATATGTAAGATGAATTAGATTTGACAATACGATAGACAAAATCATTAGAAATGCCTTGCATTCAGAAGTGATAATGCATAGCATTCGAATCATAAACAAACCAATAAGACATCTAACAAATAGGCAAATCACAAAAGCTAATGCACCACGGATAGTTTCCATAACCCTCCATACTCAACATGAGAGTTTGTGGTAGAGTGGCACGGGATAAAAACCCCGGCAAGCAATCATCAATATGATACCCTTAAAAACAAAATAAACAAAACAATCTTCATGCCGGTATCCAATGTGATGGTGTACATCCATCTAATAAGAAAAATTCGTACTGGGCAGACGTTCCAGCCAAAGTCCTCACACAAATGGTGCCCCAAATTGTGTTGGGCGTTTACAGCTAAGTGATGCCTGACACAAGAGTCCTAAACAAACAATAGTGAGGGACTAGACTTTCTTGTGTGAACAAGATTCGTCAATCATCATAGAGAAACTACTTTTCCATCATCAATCAGAATCAAAATATCAAACTTCTTCAAAACAAACTTCTCTTCAATTCAATATCACCATAAGTAGTTCTCAACATGCTTTACAATCAAAGTCGTCTAGTCACAACACTTACATAAAACTTCAAAACAAAACGGAACATCAAAAGGGGTCCTAATTCATCATCTAAGTTCATCATTTGATCCCAAACAAAACAAAACAAATGAAGCTAATGAACATGTACATCACATGTAGATAGTACCAGACAGTACTATTCGTAATCATAAACGATAGACAATCCAATCCTAAGTACCAATGTTAATCCCGAAGCATCATACATTCCTACTCAGTCAACGAAAGGATTAAGGTTCAGGATACTCAGATGAATATTCTTCGTGCATAGATTTAGGGAGAGTATCCCGTTGTCCCGTACCGTTCAAGATTGAATAAAAATGGATTCCAATGCAACCAGAATAACCATGAGGAATCTTCTGCTCAAAACACTCCTCATACATAGTCAAATGAGTCCAAAAAGATAGCCAAGGTTCCATACAAGTCCAATAGAAAAAGAGGTCAAAAGAGTCCCTCAAAAGGTCCTCAATAGTTGTCCCGGTCGACCTAGTACAGCCCGGGTCGACTTGCATTAGTGTGCAGAAATTGTGAACAGTAAAATGGTCAAGCTTCAGCGAACCTGTCCCTGTGTCTTCGGTCGACCTACCCCTTGTTTCAGTCGACCTACTACACTGCGGAACCAAAATACAGGTTCTGTTATTGCAGTGGATTGGTTCCAATTCCATTCCTTTCTTCTCTGAACCTGATATATGATCAAATCAAGCATGAAACCAGTCCATTCTAATTATATTCATCTATCTAATCAAGTCATAAATTTCATAATCCAATTCATTAATTAAACACACATAATTATCATGTTTTCAAATCTAAATCTTCAATTGAGCAAAGGTCATCTAAATCATCAATTAATCATCGAATCAGAGGAGAAACAAACATATCAGACATAATATATAAATTACTTGCCTTGATGAAGAGCTAAATGAAAATCCAAGAGAAATTTGGGGAAAATCTCTTTTAAGCTCAAAGGTGAAGAAATCGACTTTCAAACCCAAATCACTCCTACAAATGCATGCCAAGGGTTGAGGTGAGTCTCCTTAAATCATTTCTAACCAAAAGGAAGAGGTCTCACTAAGTCTACAAGTCTTGAGAACCTACCTTAGAGTTGTTGGTGGATGAAAAGCTTAGAAAAGGGAATATTAGTGATCATAGAAGCTTGGGGAAGATGATTGGAAGCTTCACCGGCGATGACGGAGCTCCGGGAAGGTGTCGGTAGTGAAGAGTAGTGATGGGGAAGAAGAAGTGAATAGTATAGGAATGGTGGCTGTGTTGTTGAGAAACAACTGTATGAAATGAAGAGATAAGAGATGAATGAATAAGGGATAAGGCTTATATTAGTTAAGGATAAGTGAAAAATATGGGTTCGATCCTTATTGCTAATTTGAGGGTACTTCGACATGTCGGATTGCAACGCGACTGAAGGCAAATGTTCATGAAATGACCCGATCTATCCGATGCACCCAAATTCACAAAAACTCATAATTTTAATAAAACCCCTGAAAACTCCCCAAATTGCAAACCAACCCCTTACTGTACCCAAACGCTCTCGGACTCGCGCGAGACTTCGTACGCGTGATCCATATGATAAACCCGACTCGCTAAGACTCTAAGCAAACTTACTAACTAATCAAACAATTAATTAAAATTAACGATGGGTTAAGGGAAGGGATGTTACATACTCCCCCCCTTAGGATATTTGGTCCTCCAAATCACTAACACACTTCCGGTAATCATTGTACTTCTGTCAATAACTATTAATACTTCTCCTGAATCTGATCTCTGAGTTCCCAAGTTGCTTCGCTCGGACTGTGGTGCTCCCACTGTACTTTGACCCAATGAATAGTCGTATTCCTCAAACATGTTCCTTTGTATCAATGATCTTCTACGGTTTCTCCACAAATGTAATGTCTGGCTGTACATCCAAATGTTCATGATGTAGTGCATGTGAAGGGTCTGGAATATACTTCCTCAGCATAGAGATATGAAAAACCTTGTGAACTCCTGCTAACTCTGCTGGTAGTATCAATCGGTATGCTACTTCACCAACGCGCATATCAATCTCAAACGGTCCTATGTATCTCCGAGCCAATTTCCCTTTCTGACCGAATCTCATAGTTCCTCTAGTTGGTGAGACCTTGAGAAACACTTTATCTCCAACCTGGAATTGCAAATCTCTTCTCTTCGGGTCTGCGTAGCCCTTCTGTCGGTCTCTTGAAATCTTCAGTCTGTCAATGATTTGTTTCACTTTCTCACTGGTATCACTGACGATCGAAGGTCCATGAAAACTCCGAACACCAATTTCTTCCCAACAAATAGGAGTCTTGCACTTTCGTCCATACAGTGCCTCGAACGGTGCCATCCCGATACTGGAATGATAACTATTGTTGTAGGCGAACTCGCACAAAGGAAGACTCTTCTCCCAGTCTTTTCCGAAATCGAGAACACAAGCCCGCAACATATCCTCCATAGTCTGATTAGTCCTCTCAGTCTGTCCATCAGTCTGCAGATGATATGCAGTACTGAAATTCAAGGTAGTGCCTAAAGCTGCTTGCAAACTGACCCAAAATCTGCCCACAAACCTCATGTCTCTGTCTGAAACAATGGAATCTAGAATTCCATGCAATCTAACGATGCTCTCGATGTACTTGTATGCCAAAACATCCATGGATCCTTTCATTCTCATCGGAATGAAATGTGCTGACTTGGTGAGTCTGTCATCAATCACCCAGATACTATCACTGTCTCTCGTGGGTGGTAATCCTGACACAAAGTCCATGGTAATGTGCTCCCACTTCCATTCTGGTATCTTCAAGGGTTGAAGTAAACCTGGAGGTTTTTAATGTTCAACTTTCACTTGCTGACACACTAGACATCTCGAGACAAATTCTACAATGTCCTTCTTCATGTTATTCCACCAGTAAAAACTCCTCAAGTTCTAATACATTTTGGTGCTCTCAGGGTGAATAGCATAACGAGAATGGTGTGCTTCAACCATAATCTCGTTTCTCAAATCATGAACACCCGGTACACATAATCTGTCCTGGCAATACAACAATCCATTTATAAGTCTGAATTCTGTTCTGTTTGCTATGTTGTCTATGATTCTGACTAACTCTGGATCTTCTCTCTGACTGCCTTTGATTCTAACCAGAATCTCTGGTTCCCAAGTAAGCATGTTGGCAACCACAATTCTCTCACTCTGAGGCTGAAATTCTATAGTCATATCTCTGAATAACTCTGTCAGAAACCACTCTATCTGTAAACATCCGGTATTCGCCGTCTTCCTGCTCAGTGCATCTGCTACTACATTAGCTTTCCCGGGATGATAC
Organism: Litsea cubeba; assembly: GCA_012931725.1. Lineage (NCBI taxonomy): Eukaryota > Viridiplantae > Streptophyta > Magnoliopsida > Laurales > Lauraceae > Litsea > Litsea cubeba. The sequence continues at coordinate 47,312,380 of CM022948.1, read as the reverse complement.
TTTATCGAAAAATTGTAGTCCTTGATGTACTCCATCCATCTCGTCTGCCTCATGTTAAGATCCTTCTGTCCAAACAGGTACTGAAGACTCCTATGATCCGAGTGAACCTCGAATTTCTCTCCATACAGGTAGTGTCTCCACATTTTAAGTGCCATAACTACTGCTGCAAGTTCTAAATCATGGGTAGCGTATTTCTTTTCATGCTCTTTCAACTGTCTTGAGCCATAAGCCACTACTTTCCCTTCTTGCATAAGAACGCATCCCAATCCAATGCCTGAAGCATCGGTAAAAATCACAAATCCTCCATTTCCTATAGGCAAGGTAAGGATAGGAGCTGTAGTCAATCTGGTCTTCAACTCCTGAAAATTCTCTTCACACTTCTCTGACCACACAAACGGAACATCCTTTCTTGTCAATTTGGTCAATGGGGCTGCTATACTGGAGAATCCCTTCACAAATCTTCTGTAATATCCTGCCAAACCCAGAAAACTTCTGATATCTGACACTGACTTCGGACTCTGCCAACTGACTACTGCCTCAATCTTCGCTGGATCTACTGTCTGGAGATGATATGTCCCAAAAATGACACTTGTTCAAGCCAAGATTCACACTTACTCAGCTTGGCATAAAGTTGATTTTCTCTCAAAATTTGCAATGAACTCCTTAAATGATCTGCATGTTCATCTCCGGACTTTGAATAGACTAGAACATCGTCTATGAAAATGACTGTGAACCGATCTAAGTATGGTGCAAAGATCCTGTTCATCAAAGCCATGAATACTCCCGGTGCATTGGTCAGTCCAAATGGCATAACCAAGAATTCATAATGTCCGTATCTGGTCCTGAAGGCTGTCTTCTGCAAATCTTGCTCTCTAACACGTATCTGATGGTAGCCTGATCTCAAGTCTATCTTCGAGAAGTACTGTGCACCTTGCAATTGATCAAATAACTCGTCTATCCTTGGTAACGGGTACTTGTTCTTGATCGTAACCTGATTCAGCTGCCTGTAATCTATGCACATACGCATTGTACCATCCTTCTTCTTCACAAACAACACCGGTGCACCCCATGGTGATACACTCGGTCTCACAAATCCCTTGTCCAAGAGATCTTCCAACTGAGCTTTCAGCTCTCTTAACTCTGCTGGAGCCATACGGTAAGGGGCTTTTGATATCTGTGCCGTCCCTGGCACAAGCTCAATCGTGAAATCAATTTCTCGAACCGGTGGTAATCCAGGTATTTCTTCTGGAAAGACATCTGGGAATTCACACACAACTGGAATATCTTCCACCACTTTGGACAATTTGTCCTCCGCGATAAATGCCATATACCCTCAAAACCACTCCTAATCAATCTATCTGCCTTCAAGGCGGAAATTATTCTAGTGGACATGGGTCTCCGCTCTCCAACAATCTCCACACTGTCTGCCAACACTTGCAATCTAATTGTCTTGTTGAAGCAATCCATCACTGCTCTATAGGTAGATAACCAATCCATACCCAAAATCACATCAAAATCTATCATCCCAAGAATTATTAAGTTTGCAGATAGAACAAGGTTCTCCACCTGCACTTTACATGCTGGATAATAGGATTCACACTGCACGGTTTTCCCTAAGGGAGTACTGACGAAAAGAATATAATGCAATGGAGCTATATCTCCCACCAAGCATGCAGCAAAAATAGGTGAAACAAAAGAGTGTGTGGAACCAGAATCAAATAAGACTCTAGCAGGTACATCTGAAATAAAGAGTGTACCTTCCACAACTCCTCCAACTTCCTCGCCTTCCTGTTGATCCAAGGCAAAGAGTTTGCCACGTTGATAAGGCATCTGCTGTCCCTGCTGCCTGTACTGTTGACCCTGAGGTCTCTGTTGTCCCTGGGGCCTCTGTTGTCCCCTGCCTTGCGGTGGTGCTGGAAATCTAAGCTGTTGCTGCTGCTGTGCCTGCCTCAAAGACTGTGCTGCTATTGGTGGTCGAAGAGCTGCATTCCTCACACCTTGTCCAGTCCTTTTCGGACAATCCTTAACCTGATGGCCCATCAAACCACACTCAAAGCAACCTCCTGTAATCCATCTACACTCTGCTGTCGGGTGGTTCCTACGACAATGATCACAACGAATTCCTATTGTTGGACCTACCCTAAGTTTCTTGGCTTGTTGCTGATATTGCTGCTGTGGACGCTGCTGCTGATATGGTTGCTGTGGACGTTGCTGCTGATACTGACCTGAACTTTGACTCCTAAACAGATTATGTGCCTGTTGAAGTTGTTGAGCGTAGAGAGTCTTCTGCCTGATAGACTCTTCAGCCCAATATGCACGTTTCAGATTTTCCTCAAAAGTAAGCAATGCAACCGATGTTACCTCCATCTTAATGTCAGGCCTCAATCCCCGAACAAATCTCATAATCTTATCTTCTTCGGTCCGTACTAAGGCTGATGCAAACCTAGACAGGTTAGTGAATCGCTGTTCATAGGTCTGAACTGTATCTTCTCCTTGTAACAGGGTTTCAAACTCCACAATTTTCTGAGCTTGGATATGTGGTGGAATGTATTTGGTACGAAATTCTTTCTGAAATGCTTCCCAAGCATTGGCATCATCGATTGTATCATAAGGTGTCTTTACAGATTTCCACCATATCTCCGCTACACCCCTGAACATATAGGCTGATAACTGTACTTGCTCCTGCCCTGTACACTGAAAGACATGAAAAATCTTTTCCATCTGTACTATCCATTCATCTGCATCGAGAGGATCTTCGTTTCCATAAAAGACTGGTGGGTTTCTCTTTTTGAACTTATCATACATATCATTCGGATCTGTAACTCGAGCTGGCATTACTACCTGAGCTGGTGGTGTTGGCCTCTGTAAAACTTGAAGCATCTGTGCCTGAAAAGTAGCCTGATCCTCCTGCTGTTTTGTCTGACTCTCTTGCTATTGAGTCTGATTCAAAGTTTGTGCTTCTTGTGAAGTCACAATTGCTTGCATGAGCTTGTTAAATTTGTCCTCAAAAGAGTCACTAGCACTAGCATTGGCATTACTGCTATCTGGTTTACCACTACTATTGGAGCGCATATACGGCCAGCCATTCTGAAACATAAGAAACATTAGTCCTATGGGACTCAATCTAACAATCAAACTATACAATCTACAAAAGCTAAAATACCCAAAAGAAGACCAATCCTCACACGTCTTAGTTTCTACTTATTTTAAATCTAGAAACAGTAATGCTCTGATACCAACTTGTCACGCCCTTAAAAGGGAAACCGGGGTTATGCATGAGATTAGGGCTAATTAAAATTTTTTCAAACTTAATTAAATATAACTTAGCCCCAATCATGTCCCAATTGGATCGAAGACCGTTGTGAGGTGTAAACATTTCCTTAAATACATATAACAAATAGCGGAAGCTTATAATTACAAATGGTATCTTAGAAGAGTATAGTTCGAGCAAATATTGAATACTATAACTAGAGTTCAAGTTTGAGACTGTTAACAAAAGTATTAATTATAACAAAAGATAAAAGAACCAAAAGATAAAACTAAACAGATATATCATTAAGGCACTCATGTACGGGGTCGTCACTGCTAAACAATGTCGTCCGTACTATACTCTACGGAGTCATTAGGCTAATCTGCCTGAACTTCCTCCATCGTTTCCTCCTCTGCGTAGTAGTAAGGCTCGGTACCTATGCACCAAGAGTAATATCATCAGAGACGACGGTCGGCAAATAATGTATATAAGACATCAATAGATATGTAAGACGAATTAGATTTGACAATACGATAGACAAAATCATTAGAAATGCCTTGCATTCAGAAGTGATAATGCATAGCATTCGAATCATAAACAGACCAATAAGACATCTAACAAATAGGCAAATCACAAAAGCTAATGCACCACGGATAGTTTCCATAACCCTCCATACTCAACATGAGAGTTTGTGGTAGAGTGGCACGGGATAAAACCCCGGCAAGCAATCATCAATATGATACCCTTAAAAACAAAATAAACAAAACAATCTTCAATGCGGGTATCCAATGTGATGGTGTACATCCATCTAATAAGAAAAAGTCGTACTGCGCAGACGTTCCAGCCAACGTCCTCACACAAATGGTGCCCCAAATTGTGTTGGGCGTTTACAGCTAAGTGATGCCTGACACAAGAGTCCTAAACAAACAATAGTGAGGGACTAGACTTTCTTGTGTGAACAAGATTCGTCAATCATCATAGAGAAACTACTTTTCCATCATCAATCAGAATCAAAATATCAAACTTCTTCAAAACAAACTTCTCTTCAATTCAATATCACCATAAGTAGTTCTCAACATGCTTTACAATCAAAGCCGTCTAGTCACAACACTTACATAAAACTTCAAAACAAAACGGAACATCAAAAGGGATCCTAATTCATCATCTAAGTTCATCATTTGATCCCAAACAAAACAAAACAAACGAAGCTAATGAACATGTACATCACATGTAGATAGTACCAGACAGTACTATTCGGAATCATAAACGATAGACAATCCAATCCTAAGTACAAATGTTAATCCCGAAGCATCATACATTCCTACTCAGTCAACGAAAGGATTAAGGTTCAGGATACTCAGATGAATATTCTTCGTGCATAGATTTAGGGAGAGTATCCCGTTGTCCCGTACCGTTCAAGATTGAATAAAAATGGATTCCAATGCAACCAGAATAACCATGAGGAATCTTCTGCTCAAAACACTCCTCATACATAGTCAAATGAGTCCAAAAAGATAGCCAAGGTTCCATACAAGTCCAATAGAAAAAGAGGTCAAAAGAGTCCCTCAAAAGGTCCTCAATAGTTGTCTCGGTCGACCTGCATTAGTGTGCAGAAATTGTGAACAGTAAAATGGTCAGGCTTCAGCGAACCTGTCCCTGTGTCTTCGGTCGACCTACCCCTTGTTTTGGTCGACCTACTACACTGCGGAACCAAAATACAGGTTCTGTTATTGCAGTGGATTGGTTCCAATTCCATTCCTTTCTTCTCTGAACCTGATATATGATCAAATCAAGCATGAAACCAGTCCATTCTAATTATATTCATCTATCTAATCAAGTCATAAATTTCATAATCCAATTCCTTAATCAAATACACATAATTATCATGTTTTCAAATCTAAATCTTCAATTGAGCAAAGGTCATCTAAATCATCAATTAATCATCGAATCAGAGGAGAAACAAACATATCAGACATAATATATAAATTACTTGCCTTGATGAAGAGCTAAATGAAAATCCAAGAGAAATTTGGGGAAAATCTCTTTTAAGCTCAAAGGTGAAGAAATCCACTTTCAAACCCAAATCACTCCTACAAATGCATGCCAAGGGTTGAGGTGAGTCTCCTTAAATCATTTCTAACCAAAAGGAAGAGGTCTCACTAAGTCTACAAGTCTTGAGAACCTACCTTAGAGTTGTTGGTGGATGAAAAGCTTAGAAAAGGGAATATTAGTGATCATAGAAGCTTGGGGAAGATGATTGGAAGCTTCACCGGCGATGACGGAGCTCCGGGAAGGTGTCGGTAGTGATGAGTAGTGATGGGGAAGAAGAAGTGAATAGTATAGGAATGGTGGCTGTGTTGTTGAGAAACAACCGTATGAAATGAAGAGATAAGAGATGAATGAATAAGGGATAAGGTTTATATTAGTTAAGGATAAGTGAAAAATATGGGTTTGATCCTTATTGCTAATTTGAGGTATTTCGACACGTCGGATTGCAACGCGACTGAAGGCAAATGTTCATGAAATGACCCGATCTATCCGATGCACCCAAATTCACAAAAACTCATAATTTTGATAAAACCCCTGAAAACTCCCCAAATTGCAAACCAACCCCTTACTGTACCCAAACGCTCTTGGACTCGCGCGAGACTTCGTACGCGTGATCCATACAATAAACCCGACTCGCTAAGACTCTAAGCAAACTTACTAACTAATCAAACAATTAATTAAAATTAACGATGGGTTAAGGGACGGGATGTTACAAAGCTGTCGCAAGCTCGGATCTCATCTTCTTCTTGCTCGATGAACCGATTCACCCTGGCCATGAAAGCTTTCATCGAGGCCATAGGATTCCGGATCAAGTCCTTCCGAAGTTCATTGCCTGGCAGCAGGGCTTGTTGGAAAGCTGTAACCACCACCTCCTCGGTGGCGTTTCCAACCTGGCTGTAGATTGTCCATAATCTTTTGGTGAACTGAGTAATGCTCTAGTTCTGCCTCATTCTGAGAGCCATTATATCCGCATTTGTTTTGGGGATGACCTTGTGCTCTTGAAACTTCTCCAAGAAGGAGCTCCGGAGCTATCGCCAGCTCGAAACTGATCCCTCTGGGAGTGCGCAGAACCATCTTAGGGGGAGGTCTCCCAAACTGGAGGAAAAGACTCTAGAGTTCAGGTGACCGATGTCACCCCAAATCGACATCCTTTGAGTAAAATGTCGAAGATGCGCTGCTGGGTGCGAGGCTCCATCGTAAAGGATGAGTCTTGGGACGCTGAACTTTTCGAGAAAGGGAAAGTCCCTTATCTCCCGAGAGAAAGGAGATGCTCCGAGATCCTCGGAGTCACAGGCGTCTAGCTGGTCTAGGGTGAGACCAACTACCTCCATATTGCGCAGGACCGTCCACTTGACGTGCTGGTCAAGCCATTCTCTCAGATCATCTTTGCCTTCTGATATGGTTTCTGATCTTCTATTCAAATGGCTGTTACTGGAGCTCTCATCATGAGATCGGTCACGCTTCTTTGCGTTCAGCACTTGCCGCAGATCCGGCTCATCTTGAGGAGCTTGCTTGCTTTTGGGAGGTGGACTCGCAGGTTTCGCCTTCTTCTGGAACTGCTGTTGGAGCTGTTGGATCAGCTTATCATTCTCCTGGATGACAAGGTTTTGGGCCCTGATATCTGCAAGGAAAGGGTTGCCATCATCGTAGTCATCATTAGCCTGGTGATGAGACTAGTATGGTCCATCTACCACCGGAGATGTATCTCGCCTGGACCTCTCATGTAGTAAAGGATCCTTTCCTCGTGAAGGCTCCCGTTGGAAGTCATTCCGGTGGGAAGGCTCTGCTTCTTTTTCTGAAGGTGAACCCGACTGAGCCTGGCATCTTTAGATCGGGATAAAGAGGTGTTCTTCAACCTCAGCTGCATCAGACTTCGTTCTGGATTTCCTCTGGTGAGGAACGATTGCCTTTGATGATTCTCCGCCCATCTTAGTTCTGGGAGGCATGGTGTAAGGAAAGATGTTTGTATTGATTCCTTCCCACAGACGGCGCCAATTGTAAGTGCCTAAAAATTACGGACTTGGTTAAATGGGATTGGGATGAGATTTAGCTCTCCAAGATGAAGGTAGAATGCCTTGAACCTGAAAAGGGAGAAAAAGAGAGACAATCAAAGACCCTGGCTTTAGTCAGCGCAAGGCTCTCCGATGCCTAAGTCAGTTCAAGAACTCAACAGTATGATGGAGATTTAGTGAGACAGAATAACGGCTATGGGTGTGATATTGTGCATACCTGGGTTGGAGAAGGCTTCCCTATTTATAGAGGAAGTCTCTTTGAGATTGTACAATGGGCCCCATGATTTGACATGGTACTTTGAGAAGTACAGTCTCATCAGCCCACTTTTAATAAATGATAGTCCAATCTTCCCACCATTCATTAAATGGTAGTCCAATCGGCCCACCATTTATTAAATGATAGTCCAATCTGCCCACCACTCATTAAATGGTGGTCTTATCGGATCTTACCCTGTTGGGCCTTTTCGCAGTAGTCCCATCGGATCTTGCTTGGAACCTTGCCCTGATGGGGACGTAGCCGCTGAAAGTCGTTCTGTCAGGGATCATGGGCGGCTGTGATGTCTTCTCTGCCTCACTTGCATATGCCCTTGTCCTGTCACGCGTCCCATGACGTGGTAAGGTTTCCAAGGGAGTTTAGCGGTTAGTGTCTGTCTCGGCCAGTTCTCCGGCATTTCCTTAATGCTCTGTAGCAATTAAGTAGGTGGATGTCGAGGTGCGTGTCCAAGGCCAGGACACAGTGCCAAGGTCAGGAATGACCAAGGTGGAGGATGATCTTGATCTCGGCTGATGCTCTAGTACTGCTACCGAGGTGCGGGTGGCCAAAGTGGAAACATAAATAGGTGGCACTATTATCGAAGCTAATGTAATATCTATACATTAGGAAACATCCCCACACAAGAGGGCTTGGCCAATCCCATGGGACTAAAAGAACATCAATCTAACTAGGCTTGGATGAATTCAGATTTGCAGATGCATGGTCAATCATAACCTTTACCATATTAAATAGTGTTCTTGCCTTTCTGCAACATGTTTATAAAAGTGAAAAAAAAAAGAGAAAACTACACCTGTTTTGACCAAGTGCATGCTGTTGTGCATCCATGTGGACTATGAATATGCACCCCATTTCCCCAATTCTTGAACACAAGGACACCTGTATTCCATTCAGCTTTTTTGGTTAAAAGACCTGTATTCCCCTTCATAACATATGATTCGGGTTTAACTTTTATGTGTTTTACATAAAACACTTTTTCTATGTTATTATACTTTTGTAGGACAAAATTCATTCAAGAGTTTTAAATATAACAGTAATAAGGATTTATTTTTTAAAGTGTTTTAATAGGAGATCTTACTATGGCATTCTATTTAAATGTTTGAGGATTTTACCTAAAAAAGGCCCCAACATGGCCTACAACCAAAAAATGGGCCACTAGTAAATATGGCACGGAAGTGGTCCCAGGGGACCACTTCCATTTTTTTTAATAATGATTGAAACTTGTGACGACGTCGTCGCTCTTGAAACAACATTTTCCCTATTTTCCCATCTTCCTCCCATCGTTTTCCCTCATTCCCTCTTTTAGACCACTCCCCTTTACCCCTCTCCACAACACAGCAGCCCCCATCCCTCTCATTCTCTTTCTTCCGCTCATCACAATCTCTCTCTCATTCTCCACTCCCTCTCCTCACTCCCTCGCCACCGTCGGACAACGCCACTGCCATCACCATGACTGAGCTCCTCTCTTCTACCATCTCTCATTTCTCTCAGTTATCTCTCCCTCACCCAGCCATGCTCCCGGAGCTCCCTGTCGCCGTCCGCGACCACCACCGACACCATCATCGCCGGCCACCATCATCTCCGACGAAACCCCCCCCCCCAACCCATCTCTTTCAGCATGTTTGGTAAAAACCATCTGATAGGAATCCATAGCGTGTATCTGTGCTATCACGGAAAACCCATGTTTGTGTGCAACATGGACAGAATGAAATCCCCCAAGTCTCCCGATTTTGAAACCCTATCTTTCGTCTCCAATTTTCTTTGCTGCAACTGCTATAAAGGATGGCGACCCGACCTTCTGCGACAAGATGCGAGTGCACCTGCTTCGACACGACCAGAGGTGGCCGGACTCTGTGTCGCGCACGCTCCTCCCTCCCTCCTTGTTCTTCTTCGTTGAAACTTCTGGCTTCATCCATCCATCCCGTAGACTTGTTTGTTTGGCGGGATGCTTCCTATCCGTTCTCCTCTCCGCATGATTTAGTTTCTATTTTATGGAACTTACCAGCTCCGTACATTGCCACGGTCGAAGATCTAGTGGTTTGACTTTTAGATATCCAGCAGAGATGAAGTGAGTAGATGGATTCCTTTCACCTTTTGATCTTCAAGTATCTGCTGCTCCTCTTGTTCTTAGATTTCTTATTTCAATTGATGATTTTTTTGTTTGGAGAAATGAGAAATTCAGTTTGTCTTGGAGATTTAGGTTTCAGCTGGATTTGATTTGATTGGATAGATGATTGAAGGAAATTTGATATAGTTATGGATTGAGTGATATGGTTATGGATTGAGAGAGATTGTTGTGATTATATTAGACCCTGTTTTTGTTTTTATTTTTTTTTTTTTCCTTAGATTGTGTTTGTTTTTTGTGGTGTTGAAGATTAAAATGATACCGCTGTATTTTGAAAAGTTAGATAGAACCCGTCCAACATGGTCTTATTTGACCTGACTATCAAATTCTGCATGATTAGAATGGGGACTGGACTTGCAGGACTGAAAATGGATAAGTCTCTCCCTCTGTTTTCTTCAGTTCTGTCATGTGGGAATGGGCATCAGAGATATCTCTCTCTCTCAAACCTATTAACATTTTCCCTAATTACAGTTTGCTTGCAAGTGGGTGATTTCTAAACAGAGTGAAAGTAATTTGAACACTATGCTTTTTAAATAAAAATATATTTAACTAAAATGAATAAAAAGAATAAAATGGATAACTGATAATTGGCCAATCGCACTTGCATAAAGCTCGCTCTCTTGATATATGAGTGCTGAGTTTACCTCAATGGAGGAATTATTTGGAGAAATCTCACTTGAGGAAAAAATAAAAGATAATGCCTTTCAACGGAAATGATTGTACGGTCCCATAAAAATGGTTGCATTTCTCAGTTTTTTTTGTTTTTGACAAGCAGTGCCTGATGTTATTCTTTGCTATTTTCGTGTTCATTAGGTGAATTGGTGATCTGGAGTTTTAAAATCATAACCTGTTTGCAAATGAATCTTCTGTTTCCCTTCATTTTTCGTTGGAATTCAATGAGCTAGTTCTGGTAAATGGTATAATATTGCTATTATTTTGATACAGGCAAGACTCGTGGCCTTAAGAAGAGTGGATGAAGCACATAAGGGAGCTTTGGATTTTGAGAGGGAAACTCGAGAAGCTACAGAAAGGGAGGATAAGCTAAATATGAATCTGAAGAGGGACACCAATACAAAAGAGGTGAAAGAAGGTGGCCAGCCTAGAAAAAGTGGATCTGATCGATCCACTATTGTGCAGTCAACATGTGTAGTATAGATTTAGAAGGCAAATATTTTCTATTCTGTGAGATTTACTTCTGTGTGTTTCTGTTTCATAACAAACAACTTGGTACCCTAGAGGGCCAAACAGATACTAGTGGAGATGATACAATTCGAGATGCTTCAGCTGTGGATTGATGTTTAATATTTTGTAATGAAGAGTTTATTTCGTACCAACCAACTTATTTTGTAAGGCTATTGATGATTGTGACTTTTTATGTAGATTGATGATTTTGAAATATCAACATTTTATATTGATGAGGATTGATTAATATGAACGTTTATTAATGTATATGGATGATTAGAGGCACTACTTGAATCTGGAAATAAAAACTTGTGGTCTGTGACATATTCTTATTATGTTATTTTTGTGCTTTATGGATCGAGTTGATTTATTGAAGATTGTGGAAGAAATTATTGTTTGTATGAAGTAATAATATAATGTTTAAAATTACAGGTATCTAAATTGCTTTACGGTGGATTATTGAATATTTTAGTATGAATTTTTGAATGCCAAGTTATGTGCTTTTTTATTACAAGAAACGAAGCTTGTATGTCCATGTCTTGTATTGCGCTCGCACATAAAACTAATACACACATCATTTTTTAAGATTACAATGGTCAGTGACGACGTTGTTGCAACACAGAAGATAAAATTTGAAAGGAAGTGTGCTATAATATCTGACGACGTCGTTGCTTCACAGAAGCTAGTGGAAGAAAGTGTGCTTTAATATCTGACGACGTCGTTGCTTCACAAAAGCTAGTGGAAGAAAGTGTGCTTTAATATCTGACGACGTCGTTGCTTCACAGAAGGTAATGCGAAAATTGCTGTGTTAATCTGTGACGACGTCGTCGCTTGTAGAAATTAAGCAAAAAATATATATTTTTTGGCGGGAATACCGGTTTCGTAGCATATAAACTAGTGTCCCCTTTTTCGTCTAGTGACCATCTAATGTCCTTTTTCAGGTAAATTCCTCTAAATGTTTTGTAAGACAGAAGCATGGCAAAATCACTATGAGCTCAGTTATAAGAACCTAGTAAAATGATGAATTCACTTGAATGCTATTAGCATGATGTGGTAGTGTCTCTTTTGTAAAATCAATTATATGATTTGATTTTCAATTTACCATTTTTTGTAAGTGGTGTGGTTATGATGTGACACGTGCATCAAATCTATCAACATGCCATAAAGAAGATTGAAAGTACCCATTTTATTCGTATGAATAATAGTTGCATATGGTCTAAATTGTTTGAATGTAATTTCAAACATATAAAACATATGTTCAGTTCAGGGCCTCATATACTTTATACATCAAGCTCCATAGCTTACTGTATGTGCAAAGCGTCTCATATGATCTAAGTATTTTAACCTGAATTCTCAACGAATTTTCTATCATATTTATTTTGGTAATTTGAAGATATGGAAAACTGATAAAAATTAAGAAGAAACCAACATATTGGAGTAGAAACTAATAAATCCTTAGAGCTCTTCTTTTCTAATATTTTCATTTTATCCACTTTACACCTCTTTAATAATAAGCTCATTTGACCATGATTTTCCGTATATTCGATTCTTATGTACTCCAATACTAATGCTAACAAATAGGCTCAAGTGTTTATTTAGATAAGGCCAATCACCCTTTCCCTTTGGCAATCCAACAATTAAAGAAATGCATTATAGTTGTGTCAGTTTCTAACCCAAGCCACAAATCCAGCCCTCAACACAACCCATTAATTTAGTCTTACGTTTGACCCTGTTTTCTTTTTTAAGTTTTTCGTGACGGCTGAGATTGTTGACTTGAGTTTAGCTTTGTACACCATTTGTATTTCACTTAAAAATTCAACCTAAAATCGACCCAACAAATAATAACAGCATCACATACCAACTCAATCCAAAACTAACATGTGAATTAAGGGTTTCGGTTGACCCATCTACCTTCCAAGTTAAGACATTTTCAACTTGATTAACAAATGTATCCTTTTAGGCTGAACGTGTACATTACCCTCTATGCTCGACACGGCATAAACTCTCAACCCGACTCATATGATTTGGCAAGTATGCATCTAAGTAGGGCCCAATAATCAATTACGATTTGGCAGGCATACAACTAAGTGGGTCCAAGAGAAGTGTTAGATTTATTATAATTTTTTCTCAAGCATGCGTAGAGAGGAACTCTACAGATGGCCCTTGCCAGGCCAAACACATGTTGGCATTGCAACTAAGTGGCGCTGGTGTGTAGAGAAATTGTTAAGCAAGAGGAAGCAGGACACTTCTTCCTTTTTATATATATATTTATAAAAGTAGGTATTAGATAGATATACACAATGGATACTGTGTGGGGAGATTTCTAGAACTCCAGGATTACGCTAATCACAGCCATCAGATGAGACTAAGCATTCTCACGTGCCGTCCGCGTGCCACCCACGTGGCACCAAATTCACCCCGGCTACCAGGACAGGGGGCTCCGGCCGAAGTCAAGCAGGTCCGGACCGCTAGCGCCGAGCTCGGCTACCCCATGTGCCCACCTCGACAGAAAGCTCCACCTCGGCCAAAGGAGCCGGGACGAAAGCCGAAGCAGGAAAGAGCCTCCACTCGCGCCCCTCATCCCCCACGTCATCAGGCACGTGGAGGAACAGGGGCGCGAGCTAGTGAGACAGATGCGACATCCAGCCGTTCACAATCTTCGCCAGATCCCTGACAGGGGCGGCATCCAGCGGCTGAGGCCACATCAGGGCGAGGCCCGAGGGCGGATCCGATGGTACCCCTACCGCCAAAGGCACCCAACACGATCTGGCCCAACAAGACGCACATTTAATGCGATGTGGGCTGATCCGACTGGCATTAAATGCAAAGTGGGCTGGAATGGACCGCATTTATTACTTTGTGGGCTGATCATGACTTCCCAGTCGAATCATGGGACCCACACCAAGATATCCTCCAAAGATACGACCCAAGCCTCTATAAATAGAGCTTCATACCACAAGCAAGGTACGCAGAATTCAACCCATAGAGCCGTTACTCTGCCTCTCTTCTTTCTCTCCTTCTAGTGTTCCAGTTCACTCACTGACTTTGGCATCGGAGAGCCTTGCGCCGCCCAGGCCAGGGTCCTCTGACCGTTTGCTCTTCTCTTTCAGGCTTTCGGACGGTACCTAATCTTCATCACCTTGGATAAGTCCTCTAAGGCACCCCAGTTATTGTGGGTCATTATTTTCTGCACCTACAATTGGCGCCGTCTGTGGAAAGTAATATCCCAACCTTCCCCAACCTTTTCGACCTCAATCTCCTAGAAATCATGCCTCCGAAAGCTAGGAAGGGCGGAGAATCCTCGAGAGCAATGCTCAAGCAGCCAGCACCGTCGACGGACGCCCCTCCTCAAGGGCGGTCCCGAACGGTGCATGGCACATCTGCAAGCGAGGGCCGCTTAGGCTCGCAGCTCTATGTCGAGGTCCCCCTCCAAGAGGGACTCGAGGCCTCGCTCTCAGCAGACGAAGTCACGCCACCCAACGCGACGAGCGTCGGCATGAGCGTCCTCGCAAAGATAAAGCCGTTGCCGTAGAAGAGACGCGCCGCGTTCAACCTCCTGCCGCTGGAGGAGATGTCGCAGCTCAAAATGCTCTCCTCCAGAAGCAGGAGCGGTTAATCCGCGAGCTCCAGCAGCAGCTGAGGGCAGCGCAAACTGCCTCGTTGAGGCAGGTCTCTAATCCTCAGGGACAGAGGAGGGACGCCCCGAGCGGGGCAGCCCAGCCTCCTCGTGAGGATCTGAGAAACCATCTGGACCACAAGCAAGGCCAGATCCATGACGAAGGCTCAAGCAACAGCCGAAGTCATCATAGCCGCGATGGCCGAACCCATAGCCATCGCAGCCCGAACCACTCCAAGCGAAAGCCAAGAGCGCGGACACCAGAAAAGGACGACGAGCAGGAGAGATTCGACAAACGCGTCAGGTTGGCTCTTCAGTGCAACCTGGACGTGCGGGACCAGAAGCAAATCTGTGGCCATACCGATCTGGGGGCCTCACCCTTCACGAGAGACATCGAGCACACCCCTTGCCCAAAAAGTTCTCTGTCTCGCGGTTCGTCCCCTACGACGGACTGTCCGATCCATCCGCTCACCTCCGTCACTTCTCCCAGAAGATGTCCATCTGGGGAAACGAGGCCACCTCAACTGCAAGATCTTCTCCTCCAGTTTGGGTGACCTCCCTCTGAAGTGGTTCTGTGCCCTCCCAGAGAAGTCAATTTCGAGTTGGAAGGAGCTCCAGCTCTCCTTTCTAAAGAAGTTCCAAGCTTACAGCGCCGTCCCCAAAATAGAGGGGGACCTTCTCGCCCTGAGAATGAAGCAGGGTGAGAGCCTCGCCAAGTTCGCCCGGCGATTCTGGGCGGTTTACAGCCAGTTCGAGGGCACTAGGGAGGAAATAGCAATCTTCGCCTTCCAACATGCCCTGATCCCCGGCCACGACCTCCGAAAGGACTTGGTCGGAGACACCCCAGAATCCATGCCAGCGTTAATGTCCCGGAGAAAGCGCTTTGTCGCCCGGGAGGAAGATGAAATCCAGGCCCGGGAAGAGGACGAAAGACCGGAGCCCGAGCAGAAGAGCAGCTAGCCTCGGCATAGAGGCGGGAGGCCCTTTGAGAAGCAGGAGCCCAAGCAGGCCTGGGCCGCTAGTTCAGCGAAGCCTACGTCGTCCCGATCTGGGGGCACCTGGAGGCCCAGACCCCCACCAACGCCGGTCAGAGCGTCAACGTCGTCTTCAAGGAGCCGATATACCATATCCTGAACAAGATAAAGACCAAGCCGTTCTTCAAGTGGCCTCCGCCCTTGAGGATTGAGCCCACCTCCGGCAAGCCGAAGCAAGCTCTACTGCTCCTACCACAAAGGTAACGGCACAAGACCGAGGACTCCAAGTCTCTGAGGTGGTACCTGGAGAAGCTAGCCGGTGAAAGCCACATTCCAGAGTTCGTCAAGGCAGAAGATGCTGCCGGCAGCGAGGGCCGAAGTCACCAGAGCACGCTCGGGACCCAGACGAGAGGATTCCGAAAGATCATTAACTGATCCACCTGGCAATCCTCATTTCCACTCTCCCTCGTCTCGTGGAAGGCTCGCGGGCCCGCGCCGAGGCCAGGGCGGGCATCGCACGGGAATGAGGTGATGAAACCGAGCTCGCACCGGCATCCAAAAGAGCTCGCTGCGACCGACCCCGATCTCGTCTCAGATAAAGATCCTTGGGGGAATTACAACTTCCCACAACGACACCCCTGCTCACTCACAATGAAGCTAAGATACTTCACCGTGAAGAGGATCCTCGTCGACTCCGGCAGCTCTTCCGAGGTCTCTACTACGAGTGCTTCAAAGAAAATGAACCTCACGGAAGCAGACCTCACGGAGGTCCGTGCACCCTTGCTAGGGTTGTCCGCCACGGCAGTCTATCCAAAGGGAAGGATCAACCCTGGGAAACCCGAGTCGGCGGAGCTTCCGTGTTGGGCCGACTTCCGGTCGTACGGACCGACCCTCTTCTCCCTACCAACGGCATTTTAGGCAGAACGTGGCTCCACAAGATTTGGAAGCAGTCCTTCTTCCCTCCACCAGAAGCTGAAGTTCGTCCTCGAGAACAGGAGGGCAAAATGGAAGTGGTCACGGTAGAAGGGAGATTAGCAGGCAAGCTAGGCAGGTGCATGCTGGCCGCAGTCAACCTGCATGAGAAAGAAACCAGAGCGCGTCAACCTCGCCGAATTCGAGAAAGGCCTAGATGAAATCGGCCGAGACCCGAGAAGAAAAAGCATTGAGGACCTGGCCGAGGTCAGGCTGAACTCGGCAGACCCAGATAGGTTCTTCCTGATCGGCACCCAGCTGCCAGACGAGGAGAGAGCCGACTCTCAAGGTTCCTGATGCAGAACGTCGATGTCTTGCTTGGAGCCCAAGCGAAATGCCTGGGGTCGACCCCGAGGTCATGTGCCACAAGCTAAATGTGGACCCCAGCCACAAACCAGTAGTGCAGAGGGCCCGAAGGACAGGGCTGCAGCAGACAGACGCGGTCGTCGAAGAGGTCGACAAACTGCTGAAGGCAGGAGCCATCCGGGAAGTCCAGTACCCGGTCTGGCTGGCTAATACGGTGGTGGTTAAAAAGAAAACTGGTAAATGGAGGGTGTGCGTGGACTTCACAGACTTGAACAGGGCCTGCCCTAAAGACAGTTTCCCCCTTCCGAAGATTGATCAAATGATCGACGCCACCGCTGGCCATGACCGAATGAGCTTC